>OY757911.1:95282147-95809647 GCA_963585895.1 Sepioteuthis lessoniana | reverse complement strand
TTCATAGAAAAATCTTTAGAATTTCTGTTTTATACCGAACAACTTGCTTCTTCTCTCAGCTTCTAATATAAGGGAACATAACAATATATCAACAAGCTGATTATGAAAATACTATTCACTTATAATTAAAAGAATTCACCTCTCTGAATGATATCCTAATTTTCCAATGAATTGAATTGGGAGCAAAATATTGATAATGGACATCATAACATTAAAAAGAAAACGTTATAACATGAATGATAAAACGTTTGGATTGAAATTTGATATATAATATATATATATATATATATATATATATATAATATATATATATAATTGACTCTTCCGTCGAATTCAACATGTGAGTCTTCAACATTTCTGTTAATATATGACTCCTGAACTCCCTACAGGCTTGATTTGTTTATAGTGGTGAAATTTTTGTGTAGAACCTGACACACTTCTTGGGTAAGTTGATAACAAAAGAATAGTAAATGAGTTTGTCACAGACTTTCTTGAACTACACTTCTCTGGTTTTAGAGTCAGAGTTTTTCCTATTACATTGGTCGTTCGACTAACGCTCAATCTACTCTACTATTTTATCCCTAGCTTGGGATTGGATGCCTAGCCATTCGTATCTAATGACAGGGACATAAAAGAGCAATATTTTTACTTTACATTTTCTAAACGCCTTCCTTAGAAAGCAGTGCCAACAGCAGAAAGGGCTGCTTGTTGTGAAATAATGATTCAAATACTAGAATTATTTGTTCTATTGGTAGCGGAAAATCTCTCACCCCTCCCAAGAGTGAAGTTCAAACTGAGGACTACCAGTAGCATCATCCAGTTGTAGTTTTCTTTTTAAATGGTTTGACATACATGTTTGACATTTATTTTTCAGGAAATATTTTTCCCAATTATTAAATAGTTTTTTTAATAGTTTTAACACTTGAGTGTCATTGTTTATCATCAAATATATCTTATCAATGTAATATTTTCTACCCAATCAAAAATCTTTGTGAAAAGTGTATTTCCATTATTTATCGTTATTCTTTCTCGTTATTGTTCTAAATCAAATTTAAAAATGAATGGGTAACAAATGCATAAAAACTTTCCTAATATGAATATGATTCATTGTTTATATATATATATATATATATATATATATATATATATATATATATACAATCTATTCAAATGAAACACTTTATTATCGTTATTGTAAACTCGCTTCTCGTATGTGTATTGGTTGTGTCTATCGTTTGGACTGTTGCTATGCAGTTTAGACTCTTTATGTGGACATAATCCGGCTTCTACTTATTGCCATCAGGAGAAAAAACCCTTCAAAGAAAGATAGAGAAAGACAGAATATATATATATATATATATATATTATATATATATATATATATATATATATATATGTATATATAATTCAATCCAGTAAATCTGAAGAAGGGAATAATTTCAATCAGACAAATAACTTATTCAAAAATAGAATGTTGAATTTTAATAATCGTGGTAAATAGCTCAATGTAAATAAAATCCACAGAGCAAATGATTTTTTTCTCAAAAAAGTCTTAATATCACCGATTCTAGTTTGTTTTTGAAAAAAAAAATCTATGTACGTATATATATAAAGGAAGAAATGGAAGTGTGTGTGAGAGAGAGAGAGAAAGAGAGAGAGAGAGAGAGAGATTTTAGGAAATACAGAAATATACTGTAAAATGTAAATATTTACTGATGGGATATTTTCACGACTTTTAAACCACACGAAACCAATTGTATACATAAGTCTACTTTGTTAAATGAAAAGTATGCCATTATTTGTTTTTCTAGAATAATAACTAATGTTTACAAACTGTTCTGAAAAAAACGATATGTATATCCTAATTAGGTCCAAAAAGCTTGACCACAAAAATTTTTTAGACAAATAAGCCTCTCAGGTTTATAATAAAAAAGGGTCCAAGCATTACAATCAGGCGAAGCAGGCTTTTCAGCTAGTGTAGTTATATATGTGGTTTACATTGTGCTTTTATTTTGTTTCTTTGTTTAATAACATTGGAAACATCTGTTCCTTTAATGTTATTTAATGACAAAACTACGAGAACGGAAATGGTAATACGTAACCCCTAGCTTGAGGAATTAGAGCCTATATAACCTTTCGTAGAGTAATAGTTTGAAAGTAAACGTAATAGTGCAACTGGATTTTGAACTCAGTTACTTCAGTAATATAAAATATGTTTGCCACAGCACCACAGATTGTGTATGGGGATACATATATATATATATATATATATATATATATATATATATATATATATATATATATATATATATATATATATATATATATACTTAATTATATTTATATATGTGCATGCATGTGTGTGTGCGTATATATATATATATATATATATATATATATATATATATATATATATATATATATATATATATATATATATATATATATATTTATATTTATATATATATATATCTGTTCAAATCCCATCTGAGGAACCAGGTAATGAGCTGGGCAAATAAATTCATAATGGAGTATATCGATGGGTTTTCCTGTCCTTAATATGTCTTGCTCCACATGTGAATGTTTATATATATATATATATATATATATATATATATATATATATATATATATATATATATATATATATATATATATATATATATATAAACCGGGCATTGAACACTGTTGTAGATTATTCCATTTAAGCCTCTTTGCATACTTAAAGGATATGATCTGATCTGATCTGATATGATATATATATATATATATATATATATATATATATATATATATATATATATAATTTAAGTGTGCGAATTAATGTATAATTGTCTAAGTATTTGCACAAGACCTCCGCACGAGCAGGATGTGACACGAGGTCAATTATTAAAGTGAACTTCCACAAGTGTGAATTTTCAAGTTCCCTCCTCATAGATTAGTTATCATACCATGTTTAAAAAGTCTTTCATATTATTTACTCCTAGTTGGAGGGATATTAGTTGAATATATATCTTTCCCAGAGATATTACCTTCATATGACATTTCATACTTCTTCGCTCACCTTTCTAACTCGTGTTGCCGAGTCTTTTCCCGATCACGATAACTATTACGCCACGAACATCTGCAAATTTACGCTTATATATGTATGTATGTATGTATGTATTTGTGTTGCATTCGTCAATGGCCTTCATTAAAAGAGGTAATTTTCATGGTCCACATATTGTTTTTTTAACGATAAGATATCGATATATACCTATGAAAATATATTCAACTCAAATATGAGTTTGTGCCTACACAGAAGAAATTAACTGCTATCTGTAAAACTCTTCTACGTCTTTAGCTTATGGACAGCACCAGAATTATTAAGGAACCAAATTCTTTTTTCGCTAAGATAATACATCGTTCGTCTCATCTCCACAAATTTCCGCAAACAGCAATCATCTCTCTTCGGGTTGTACTTCGTTTTGTTGACACAAAATTGACGTCTCCATGGATGGTTAGCTTAGAATATACATGCAAATCCAACAGAAATCACATTTTTATAAAGAACTTGGCCTTTACTGTTTACAAAGGTAACACTGAATTTCATTAACATAGCTGTAAGATAATCTCCATGTGCCAGACAATTTTTTTCTGTTAGAGATAAAGCAGAATTACAAGTTTTTTAGTGGGATGAACAGATATATTCTTCAGGGAACTGTTGTCAGAATTAGATCAAATATTTAAAAATGTTGCTTTTGAAAACAGGCCAACATTAATTAACTTCACAATGTGAAAAACGTTGCATAACTTTTCAATCATTGTTACCTTTGTTACCTTTATATATATATATATATATATATATATATATATATATATATTACATTGTCATATTTTGTACCTCTAATTTATAAAATAAACATATAAATAGAGAAGTCTCCGTAGCTTAGGGACTAATGTGCATCATTCCAACATCATATTTATTGGGTTTTGCACTCCTGTATCGCTGTATTCACTTTCTGATTAATAACCTTTAAAATGTTGAAAAGTACAATAAATGTTCTACAAAGGTTCATTTAACCTTAAATAACCAACGGATGCTGATATGACATTAAATACGTCGAATAGATGTTTGAAAATTATTAGAACTAGATAGAAATGATTAAAACCATGTAACAGTGTACAGATGATTTATATTAGATACGTCTACTTGATACCAAATAATTGTTTCCTTGCAATTGTTTATTAATATTACTAAATAGGAATGATTAATTGAAATTATATAATTATTGAAACAATGACTGACTTCGGCTTTAAATAATCCAACAAATGTTGTCATGTAGAGGAGCGAAGCAACCAATCGATCGTTAACTAATTTTCAAATAATCGCTAAGATACTGAAAGGATTGAATATGTCTGTTTCCAAATGAAAAGATCAGCTTTTGTTAATGGAATTGTGTATTCACAGTGGCTATTGCAGTATAATCGGATTTAAAGATGAGATCTGTATTCAGAATGCGTCATTTGCAATGTTCAGCCGGCAGTGTAAGATCAAATGTCTGTCACTAAAACACGTTTAAAAGCGCTGACATTATTTTATTAGTTGAGTTATTTCTTATAATTAGCTTCCGATAGAAAGAGGATATATATATATATATATATATATATATATATATATATATATATATATATATATATATATATATATATATATATATAACGGCCATTTGTTATAATAGGTAGAGTGTTCACTAACGGCCTTGGTGATCGGGGTTGAATCCCAGCGCCCGATCCTACATCTCAGTGTAGTAGCTGTTGAAAAAGGGAACCTTATGGTCACCCTCGACTACGGTCGTCAACTTTACTTACTATATATATATATATATATATATATATATATATATATATATATATATATATATATATATATATATATACACTACCACTAATCTGTAAAAAAACTATTCTTAATTTACGTTCACTTTGAATTAGCACTCGTCGAATGCTTTTTTAATAGAAAGTAGAAATGGTAACCATCCACAAAACTAAATTGAAAGTGCAGGTGTGAAATGTTTTAGAGTTCAGCCATTAACAACAGCCAAAAAATTATTTTAAGAGAATTGATAAAAGAATAGTATCTTTAGTTTAAGAGAAAACTAATTATATATTTGAAAAAAAAAAAACCAAAAAAACATTGGGTTGTGTATATCAACATATGAGCGATAATAAACATTTTGTAGGAGTGGGTTATTCCTTTCTTCGTCGGCATGATGACTTTCTGGTTTGGACTGGTTTTATGGAACATCAACCATTATGGTTATTTAATGCCAAATATATTTTTATACATATGAACAGTTCAATTTTAAACAATTCAGTTTAGCATTAGTACACAGTTTAAATGTCAAATACAATTTTATTTCAAACAATTCAGTTTAGCATGAGTAAATTTTAAATGTAAAAACAGTTATTTCAAACAATTAAGTTTTGTGTAAATACACTGTTTAGTTCTATTTAACCCATAGATAGGACCAAATCAAATCCTACCTCTCCGGGTCAGGGTTAACTTGGGAGCAATGGCAATAAAGGTGTAGTTTGCATTCTCAAAAGCTCCTGTATTGGCAGAGCCTCACCATCAGATTGTTTATTGTCATATCCAGGACAATCGTTGGAGGAGTTTTGCTTCTCTGCAAAGAGGCAGTCGGTGTATTCTATACCCCAACCGACAGGGCCTGATAACTTTTTAATGACTACTCAGATAAATAATCATTGAAGATAATAGCATCTTAAATATCTATTTAATACGCCCGATCCTCGATATAAGAAGGCCCTATAAACAGGAGCAGCCCGTGGTGTAATGGTTATCGTCGTAGGAAATGGACACGGCAACACGAGTTCAAATCTTGGACGAGACTGATTGCATTTCACATAGCGCTAATACCTTTGAGAAAGGTATGAATCCAATTATTCTCCCTCCAGCTATGGGTAAATAGTAGGGCAGACTAGGTTCTTCAGCCTTGGTGAGCCAACTAGTCAAGGAGAAGGAAAACTCTGGATTCAAACCCATTAAACTCCGCTTAAAAATTGACCATGTGTCATATCCTGCCCGAACGGAGGGGTTGGTAAATATGATAAACAGGACTTAAAAGACGACAACTGCATCCTCTAAAAAGTTGCCTTTTGTCTGACAATAAGCACCATCTGATGGTGAGGTTCCAGTTCTGAAAATCTGAATCAGGAAAATATCAGCGTACTTGGAGAACAGAAAAACAAAATGGATATTTTAGGTTGCACAATGGTGATATAGCAAACGAGAAAACCGGGACAGGGCTAAAAAAGAGAAAATTTAAGAGCCTCTCAAAATGAGATTAGAGCCATATATATAAAAGCAAAAATTGATAATAGGCAACAAATACCAAATGTATGTTCTGTGTGAAATAAAATGAAACACTTAATCAGTGAATGGTGAGCAAATGTACTAAACTAATACAATTGGGGTTTAAGAGTAGGCATGACTGAGAGGGAAAAGTGATCAACTGGGAATTGTGCAAGGGATAGGGATTAGACCCTACATGTCCAATTTGTCCTAGAGAATGAGAAGAATAAAATTTTCTCAAATTTTGAGATACAAACAGATTACTTTATTCCAGCCAGATGACTATACCTAGTGTCAATTCACAAGAAAAAAAATAGTCATCTATTAGATTTTTACGCTCTGATGGATAATCAAGAGAATAAGAAAGAAAACGGCTGACCAAATACTTGAACCTTGCCAGAGAACTAAAAAGATGTGGAATATAAGATTGACGTGCTTGTTACGGTTCGTAGAGGCTTAGAAAAAATAGACTGGTAGGAACTGAAAATCTGAGAAAGAATTACGACTATCAAAAGAGCATTAAAATTGGCTAAAGACAATCAGAAGAATTCAAGAGAATTGAAGGATTTCTGTCGCTTTGACTCAGGAAAATGAATACCAACTGACGCTGGTGTGCAATACTCAGAAGAAGTGAAATAATAATAACAATTTTTCTGTATTGTTTTATTCAATTTTTGTGTCTGCTGATATCATAGTTACAACTGTCTAATTGGTATTTGAAGAAACAAAAACAAAAGAAACGAAAAAAGTAAGTTTTAACATATTTTGCTTGGGTAATTTATGCATACTTTTGACTGTATGGAAATATAGTCCATACAAAGAAATAAAAAAGCAATTGAGTCTCATCAAAAGTTTTTACATTTGACTGTTTTATTAAAATAAGAAAGAAGAAAATAACTTATCTCGCACTGTCGGCATTGATTTTCTCCTCAGTAAGAAAATTAACTCAGCTTACTTACTTCCAAACTACAAACATTTAGTCGTATATTTATGATTTAAAGACCCTAAAAATTTCACATGAAGGTTAATAAAAATTTCGCACGTTCAATAGTATTCTTTCCATTGTCTCGGTACTTAACTCAAAGATCACAAATGCTTTTGCCTCGAGACCAAAGCATCAATAGTCTTTCCCACCGATTCTTCATTGACCTCGAAATCCTACTTTGCAAACTGTGTTATTTCCTCAATAGGAAATTGAGCCCTGACTTCCATAACAATTATTTAAAGAGTAAAATCGCGGTTAGCCTTTACCCTCCTTCTACAATTGACCTTCGTAACATTACGAAAAAACACTCTTTTTTGTTTGACTGAACACAGAATTGTTCACGTAAAGAAGTATCCGCTTCCCAGCACCAGCAAATCTGATGCACAGCTATGTGACCTACAGCAAAGGGTCAATCACAAAAGATCTCAATGTAGATGCAAAAACCAGTCATATACGAGTAGGGCTTTTTCTAAAACGTTCACTGACTTGATTGAGAAATGGCAAAGGTACAAAGAACGCCTTAACTTTTGGGACTAACGAAACTACACAGAACCCACAAAAGTGAGCAACGATTTAGAAAATGATAGATATTTCCCTCATCGACCAGATAATATCAATTAATTTTTTCCTGTTTTTGAGACTAGTTTAGGGTGAAATTGCAAAATCAATAATAAAATAAGTGGTATTTTCCTGTAAACACGTGTCGGACTTTTTTCTTTCTTATAAACTGTTGTATGGTGGCAAGAAAAAATACACTGTGAATAGTTAATCATTTATAAACTCAAGTGGTACAGTCCGACAAATATTATGTTGGCGTTACATCCGAAGTTTTTCTTACTACTGCTTCACTGTGCTTGAGAGACACGGCGTCTTTTATACTTCTGCGATACCGGAAGTCACGTGGTACGAGGCACTATAGAACATAAACCCTACGTCTTCGTTTCATTTGGTCTTTGTCTTCACCTACCTTTTTTCATACAATTTTTCATTCACCTATAGTTAAATAGTAGAGTAGGCTGGGTACAATAATCTCTAAACGGTCGTATGGTCTGATCTCTTTCTATTTATGTTCTTCAATGATAGCCACAACCTCCATGCTGTTCCATGTTCTTTACTAGGATGGAAAAAAAATTGTAAATTAGTGTCCTATTAATCCAAGTTAGTTTCTGTGTGCATATTATTTTTTTTAATTTTTAATAATGAAACCGGTTCCACACGGATGTCTTTAACACTCTTTAGATACTGATGGAAATGTAGAGCTTTCAGCTCTTCTGGAGGTTAAAAAACATGAAATCTATCTTACAAGTTCAAGGAATTTTGACACCAAACAATATAATCTTCTTGTGGAAGCCAAGCTTTCAACAGCCTTGAAGGTCATAAGCTTTCATTTACATTTATTTGACAAAAACAGTTTCCGCTTTGGGGGCAACGTGTTAAATATTTTTTACATTTTATACACTACATTCAAAAAATCATTCAGTCATTCTATTATTTAATAGTGAAGCAACCGGTTTAAAAGAACATTCTTAATTCAAACGAAATCTTTCAATTCATCCAACAACTGAACCAAGGGTTGGATGTGACATAAAATCATTTCAGTAGATTAAAGTTTGTTCAAAATCAGAATTTTCTTTCTCCTAGATTGGTTGCCGAAACAAAGCAGATGAATCCAGGCTATTTTACTATCAATCTATTGCTAGGGAGAGAGCGGATCGATTAATGACTTTACTATGTGCATTAGCATGAAGTAAAACGTAAACTGCCTCTTCTAGTGAAGCGGATTCACTGTTGTAGATGACGCAGCAATCAAACAATGTGTCGCTTCTTTATTTCGATGTCGTTGTTTTCAATTTCGGTTTTGAGTATGGACCTTTTTTCTGATTTCGAAATCCTTTTCTTGTTTTTTTTTTTCAGAAAATCAAAACAAGATAGCCGCTCCTTTAAAAAATGAAAGGTACTGGCTCATCCCCAAAGCAATCAAGACGAACACAAGCTATTATTTATTTCAGTGTGGAAGTGGGAGCTGTGATGAGAGACTGACAGAGAGAGAGAATTTAAGTCCTTGTCGAAAATTTGGTCAGCAACAACAAACTTTACTCTCTTTTAGCGAAATAATTTCAGACCCGACTATTCTCTGATGACTTTGTTCGCCTAGTACTTCTTCATCTTTAACAGGCTACCCAGAGGCTTACGTGGATTATATTTAGGTTCCTGGCTTTTGAGCAGGCCAGTTTGGATTTGTGCAGGAAGGCGTATCTAATATCAATCACAGATTCGAAGCCATATGGGCCCGAGTTTCAGCTGGACCACCTTCAAGTGGGCGAGCTGCATTGATGGAACAGCATAGCAATAAACCACGATGGTAAAGTTTAAGCTATGTGCAGGAACACATGCCCGACTCACGTACTATTTTGAGTGAGTCCAAGTCCAGAAGGCTCATCTGGCTCACATTGCACTAAGTGAGACGATGATCAGTATAATCTAAAAGAGCTTGATCCTCCACTCGAGCCCATCCTCCCCTTCCGTAAATCGTGGGAGTAAAACGACCTTAAGTCATAACCTTGTGTCAAGTTCTTTCTGGTGGTAGCCAGAGACAAATAATGACTACATTGAGCTCTAAAACCGTCTAAGTTGTATTTCTTGAAGTCATTGAATTTCTCAACTTTTCCTATTCCGGTGTTGAGTGTAAATTGATTTTCCGTAACGTGCCTCGTATCTATTTATCTTAACTTAAAGAAAAAGGTTAAACAGGTGGTCCCATAAATCAACCAATTCAATTTTCAAGCCCGAAATCAAAAATTAATAAGTATCAATCCCTAATCCAACAGTTTAAACAAACAAGCCATAATATTTTAATGTCTAATTGAACTCTATATGAAACCGGCCAAGCCTACTGTTTATGTTGTTCGTAACAGATGTTGTTTTGTATCCTTTCCAATAAGAGAGTCCATCATTTATTCAACGATTTGAAAGTGGGATGCTGAAGCCCGCCTTTATAAACGGTATTTCACTTAAGAATTAACTTTGTTTTACATGTAATCCCTTGCAATGGAATCGAGTTTGTATAAACAGTCTCTCATCAAACACTTAATTTTAGTTTTATATATGCTCTTCGAATCCAGTAAGTAGTGCTTTTCTTATCATTTCCTAATGTTTGAAATTCTCCTTTAACAAAGCGATATGTGTCTGATGGGACTTGCGAAAAAAAAAAAAAAAAAAAGAAAAAGAATAAAGAAAAAAGAAAAAAAAAAGAAAGAAATATAATAAAATATTTTCTTTTAAAATTATTAAGATAACGACGCAGGTGATTTTGTCTTCATTCCATATATTTTCAATGTTCGATAATTCTTTTTATTTTGAATGAAGGCATTTTTTGTTTTTGCCAAAAATTCAGTGCAAATGTCACAGGTGATTACAAGAGATTAATATATCAGCAGGACAAGAAAAAATAAATAAAAAAGAATCAAGCAATTGCATTAAAATGTCTTCTCAATCTGTTTTGAAAGTTTTCAGTTTTCTAAACAACAGTGATTCAAAAGTTTTGCAATATTCTGATACGTGTTACTTTCCAGCAGGAATGTTATGTGACCGATGCAATTCAAGCTGTTGGAGGTACCAGCTGCAATTGGTACTATCGTGGTAATTGGTACGCTAACACGTTGTTCATTGATTCCCTTTATGTTTGACTTGAGAGCTGCAAAAATGAAAGTGCAACTTTGTCTACTCAGGGAACTAATATTTTTCAGTTTCGAATGGGTTCAAAACACCACGGAAGCAACCAAAAAGCATTTGTTGTTCGAAAGGTGAAGGTGCAATATGGTTCATAATACTTCATTCAGTTTGCATGAATCTTAGTGATCACTCTAGGGCGGGCAAGCTTGAAACCGTGGTTTCTGAAGCCGTGTTCTAAGACAGAGAGGCTTATCTGGTGAGCAATATTTAGCGAGTATCATGTGAGCTCCACAACTCCCAGTCCAATGTTATTTATCACTTTCAATCTAAATGAAATATCAAAAAGCGAGGGAATTTCTTTTAATAGCAGCCTAAAAGAACCGATTATATTAAAGCAAAAACTGATAATACGCAACGAATAGTACGTAAGTGTAGATTATGTCGAGATTAAGATAAACTGATTAATCACATAATAAGCAAATGATACAAACTTGCATAAAATGTATAAAAGACTAGCCATGACTTGGTGGGAAATATAATTCAACTGGCATTGTGTAAGAGACTAAAATTTGACCATACTACCAAATGGAACATGCACGCACCCGAATCTGTCGAAGAATGAGAAGCATAAAACTTGCTATAACTTTGAGATAAAAATGGATAATCTCATCCTGGCCAGAAGGTCAGATTTAGTTTTAATGAAAAAAATAAAGAACGTTTTATCAAGTCAATTTTACTGTTTCATTGGATTAAAGAGTGCAAATAAAAGAAAGGGAAAAACAGACAAATACTTGGATCTTGCCAGAGAGCTGAAACAGCTGCGGAACATGAAAGTGATAAAGGTGATACACTTAATAGTTTGAGTGCTTGGAACTGTACCATGGGGTTTGGAAAGGGGACAGAAAATCAAAGGAAGGAGAAATTTCACGCCGTTCCCAGCATTGTGGAAATCAGTTAGAATACTGAGCCAAATCCTGGAACCCTGAGAATATTTGCTCCCACACAGACTCCACTGAAAGACCACCAGCTAGTTCTGTTGGGGAAAATATACAAGAAGTAAAATGAAGTATAATAATAATGATTTGTGTGACAACACCCCTAACTGGCCAACCCCCTATTATCTCAAAGTCGTTAAACTTCTGATGGTCAGTGATTTGTCTAGTGTTTTTTTCTCATTTCCGACTAGGAATATTACACATTTCATTGCATATATGTAAAGCACAACCGAAAGGGTGGGAGAAAAAGAACAAACATGGACTTTGGTCAGCTCCAAGCGCAAGAAAGGGAGTTTGTAAAACTTTGTATTCTTTTGTAGAATATCACGTGCGAAACTTCTACAAAAGCCACTAGGAATGCCAACTCATCTTTGACTGTTTTCCCTCACTGCCTCCTTCTGGTGACCGTCCTTTCCCGAGACTGCTCTCTCAAGCCGACCGTACTCCTCAGCCCTCTTTGTCAACAGGCTCTCTCTGTCTTCTCTGGGACCTTCCTTTCCTCGTCCACTTCCGGCCTCGCGCGAGGTCTCGCTGTTAGGTCCTTTGTATGGGTTTCCCTCCAAAGCAGACAAAGAGATTCTCTGACTGGCGCACACGCACACATCCAAAACAACGAATGGCCACATAGTGTCACATGTGAATAGAAAAAATTTGTGATAATGTTGCTTAATCTCAATTTGTCTACTTATTTATTAATTTTTGCAAATTTTAATTTAAAATAGCAAACTATTTTTTGTTAGACAATTTAGAAATGTCTAAATATTAGCTCGTAGTCAAAGGTTGACTCCTCCCTTTCCTAAAAAAAACATACTTTGAAAAATCATTTTAATATTTAAATATTTCATTCAAAGAAGATGCAGAAATTGAAATAATTACCATCTTCATCATCCTCAAATCATGTTGACTGAAGCAAGTTTCCTGACTATCTCATCATCCATCGTTATCATATATCCTGGTAGGTCATCTAGACTCCATCCAGTGTCCACATTGAGCTGAGATGTCTAGGTCTTCGCTGGTTGGCAAACATTACTGTGCCCATGTCTTATTTGTCTTGATTGGATAGTTTGTGAGATGAGAGGTAAGTGGCCGTACAATTGCTGTTTTTTAAGGTTGCTTCCCGAATTTATTAGCAAAATCATTCGGAATATGAATATTGTGTTTCACGTAACCAAAATTATGATTGACACTTTTACATATAAATACAAAGATGTACACATGTTTAAGGGCGAGGTAGTGACAAAGAGAGGGTGACATAGCTGAAGAAAAACGACAGACAAACAGAAAATATTTTCATGTTAAAACATTTATGTTATTATACTGACTGTAGAGCTTATAAGGGAACTGGAAGAAATGGAAATCAGCGACACATAAAGAACAATCCAAATGACAGTATTTTTGAAACTAGTAAGCATACTGAAAAGAGTCCGGGAGACTTGAGGACCTCAGAATCCAGTGAAAAACTATTAACTTTCACTGCTGTGAAAAACCAGCAAGGAATAATAATAATAATAATAATAATAATAATAATAATAATAATAATAACTCAATTACTTAATTTGGATCATGCATTTACATACTTCGAACAACTCAGTTGCATAACTTGAAAGTCCGCAGGAGGCTACAAATTTATTAAATCAGAAGAAAAGTTTAATATCTAAGTGATGTACGCCCATGGATCCCCAAATATGGCCGAGCAAAAGCAGGACGACCAGCTAGAACATACATACAGCAGCTATGTGAGGATACGGAATGTAACCCTGAAGACCTGCCAGAGGCGATGAACGATAAGGAAAAGTGGCGTGAGAGGGTCAAGGATATCCGTGCTAGCGGTACGACATGATGATGATGATGTACATGTGCATATCAAGATATTTATCCAAAATGATAACGAACAGGCGACCTTGATACAAACAATAAGAATATACAGTCAGGATATAATAATTGAATTTGACATTGAAAAATATGCCAGGCTAATAATGTAAAATTGGAAAAGAGAAAAAAGGAAAAAATAAAATACCAAATCAGCAAAACATCAGAAAGATTTGGGGTAAGGAAATGACTTGTACTTGGTAATATTGAAAACTGACCCCATCAAACCGACATAAAAGAAAAAAAAAAAAGAAAAGCCTGCCTCAGACGAAAACGAAAGTTTCTGAAAATTAAACTTGCCAGAAAACTAAAAACAAAACTGTGATACATCTAAGAGACAGGGATAGAAATTATTGTTTGTTGGAATGTACCCATATGTCCTGGAAAAAAAGACTGGAGAAATTTTTAATCACATGAAAAATCTTGACCATCAAGACCACAACATTATTTGATCAATTACAATACTGAGAAGAGTCCTAAAAGCCTAAGGACACTTGCTATCACTCAGACTCTTGTGAAAGACCACAAGCCAATGTTGGTGTGAAAAACTTACAGGGGGAAAAACAATGACTATAATCTCAACCACATTACCAGAACACGTATTAAAACGAAAATAGCCCATCTTGTAGAAATTGCCATTACTACAGTTAACTCATGGTGTGACACTATGAGTTGGATATATGCACATACATGTATACACACGTGTGTGTGTGCACCCATTCTTGTGTGTGTGTATATATATACGCCCACGCACATGTGTGTGCACACACACACACACACACACGCATATATATGTGACAAGATGAGTTAGATTTGGCCTGGGTATCAAATTTCAAATATTAGGAAAACCCATTAACTAGATTAAGGAAATCTAGATAAGAAAATGTTTATACATATGGCCACTGGTGTGGCTAAGTGTTAAATACTTGTCGGGTACTGGTCAAAAACTTAAAAGGTTCTGAATTTAATGCCCCTGTATCAGAGACGGTCAGGTTAGGAAATATTTTTATGTTCAGTTTTTTTGTTCTTTTTTTTAGAGAGAAATGGCCCCCAAAAGAGTTATGGGTTTATTCGTGGTGTCTCTTGGCCGGAAATAATAATGAAACATATATATACAGGCGCGTTTTGGGTCCTAGCGGTTAGACTTAGTTTGGGTTCGAGGAAAGTTGATTAGGCCTGAGCAAAGAAACAACGAACAGCGACATTACCAGCCGGACCCAGTTAGTTAAGATGATCTTTTGCCAGCCGAAACTCAAACTAAAACTAATTATCCACAAAGTGTTACACACTCTCCATCCTCATTTGGCGTTTTAACCACAAAGCTGTTGTTGCGTTTTTGTTCTTTTCCCAGTGAACCTGCCTCTCGCTCGATCCGGCCACACATAAGTTCTCGACGTGGAGTTAGTAACTTATGCAAGTGACAGCAGAGGGGGGTATTCTCACAATGGAAAAATGAAAGCAGGTGAAACGATAAACAGATACTTGAACTTATCTTGAGAACTAAAAAAAAACTGTGGAATATGTCGGTGTCGATGATACCAATTGTAGTATGCGCGTTTGAAACGGTCCCGAGAGACTTAGAGAAAAAGTATAGGTTTGGTTTCTTTTGTTTAATAGCATATCAACTCTTTCTAGGTTATTTAATGCCAAAGCCATTCTCCTAGAACAACAGTAGTGGTGCTATTTAACCCATAGCTGGGAGGATAAGAGGGTTCGATACCTTTCAGCGAGCTCTTAAATTAAACCCTTGTTACTTATTTCCACCGAAAGTATAAGATACACAAAACCTACAAAATATTTTCCATCTTGTTCGAAAAAATTGCTTTGCGTTTTCTACAATAATTAACTAGAATGTGGAAGTCCACAAAAAATGGTTGGAGGCGAAGATACAAAGATGACATGAAGAGATGATGACGAGATAGGTTATCGATAATAACTTTATACTATCAATGATTTATATTCAACTAGAAATTATAAGATTTCCCGCATCGGTCATTCTTATTTCTGTAATGAAATCATGATTATAATCATAAGAAATGATGGGAAAAGACAGACACATATTTTAAATAAACTAACATTTATTTCTGATCTTACCTGTTCTTGTTGGTCGCTTGCTTGCTTTGATGGATGACATACCAGCCTTTCTGTGTTATCTAATGTCAAATCTTTTTTTAAATGTATATAGAAGTTATTAGTGATGAATAATTTGTTGTTAGATATTTTGTTTTTAAACGAATTGTTTAAGGGAGAGACATAGGCTAATACAGAAAAGTTGCTTTACAGGAAAATTTTTGTTGATGGTCTTGCACCACGTTTTTGACTAAGTAAACCCCTGGGCGATAGACAACAACTATGGAAGGCAGTAATTACTGGGGATACGGTTACAAGACTCAGCATTCCTATCCGAGGTCGCGGTTAAATCACCTGAAGAACGCCAGACGTGAAATTTGGCCGAAACGTAGTGAAGAAGAAACAACACACAAAAACTACTAAGATGAGGACAAAAAAGTCTGCAATAAATAAAAAAAATAATTCTCAGATTAAGAAGCCTCATCTCAAAATGATTCCAATTAAAGACAAGAAATTACCTGTTTTTAAGAATATCTCTATGTCACAAAGTTGGACTTTTATAACAATGTTCAAAGCAAAAGACAATGGATTGACAAGGATTAATCTCCGCAGCATATCAAAATCATGAATCTTCATGGAATAAAACATATGTTGTGTGCATGGTGGAATCATTGAAGTATAATTCATTTTGAGTTTTACAGCAATCAAACACTCAGTGCAAATATATACTCTCAACAGCTGGAAGGTGTATATTAAAATTTTCAAAGAAAACACCCCACACTCGTCAGTTACAGAAATGTTGTGCTTTTCCCTGATTAGTCTAGGCAATATTCAGTAAAAATCACATAGGAGAAAACATTGAATTATTCTATCCCATCAACCATGTTAATAAGATATTGCAGCAAGTGATTTCCATATTTTTCGTTTCCTACAAAATACTTTGAATGGAAACAAATTTTCTCAAGATGCTCCGGTAAAAACGTTTGTAGAAACCATTTTCAACTCAAATCCACGTGAATTTTTCTTGTGAGGGATCAATAAGTTACCAGAAAATTGCAAGAAGGGATTCAAAATAATGGTGAATATTTTATTGATTGACATCAGTCCATTGTAAAATTATTGATGAATAAATAATATACTATCAAAACGGAAGGTTTTTCTGACTCAAACCAATGTTTTTTATAGAAAATATGGGGTTATCTATACTTATTTGTAGAGTAGTATGGGGGTTTGTCGAACGTTTTCTTTATTTAGTTTCTTGTTCAGTTTAGAACATTTCGGTGGAGGGTTAGTTTTGTAGCTGTTCTTGGAATTTTATCCAACTTATTTGTGCTAGTTGAATTCGTTTCTCGGCGAGAGCACTGTAGTTATGTAGTTGGTAGTTGCTTCTTATTTGGTTCGTCCTCTGTGCTATTGTGTTCAACTTCATGCACGACTCAACTATATTACTAACATAAAAGATTTCGCGTGTACAGACTGTTGGAGACCACGATTACAATCAAGAAAGGTGGTAGATTAGCTGAAGGAATTTCCTATTGTTACTCAATTACAATAAATCTTGGGAATTCTTTTACTTCATTGTATGAATGGGATTCAGGGAGAATTCACTAATTTTTATTAGCTGTCATATATGTTGTTTGTTTCCTCTGGTCTTTTGCTCTACGACCCACCACGGAGTCCAACTTTGTCTTTGGAATTTACCATTGGTGATACGCATTCACCATGTTTGAGATAGGGATAGTTCGGTTTTTATTGTCATGTCAGAGGAAGAATTTTGAGCCTCTGCTACTTAAAGTTAGACCATGAACAAAATATTGTTTCTTTCAACATGACTGATACTCAGTCAGCATCTTCTAACGTCTTTAAAATAAAGCAGGTGGACTCGATGTTTGCCAAAAGTTCTTTTTAGGCCCGTGTCATAAACATAAAGATGTGAAGCAATTACTAGTTCAGACGATAATGAAAAGGTTCAGTCTTTTATGATTTGTTGCTCATTATAAATAGTGGTCGACAGTTTCGCTTTGCCCCGAAAGTGGGGTCATGAATTGTCGCTTTAACGGTAGCTAACCAACCAAAACCTTAAAAAAATCTCCAGGGTTCGGGTTTGACGACTTCTCGGCCAAGCCCCGAGAGTTTGCATGACTGAATTTTTACTGTTGAGATGTATGGTACAAAGCTCGTTATCTGTTGGAGGTGGACAAAGTATAATAATGCCTGATAAAAAGAAGCATGTTTTATTATTTCTATTTTCATAGTAGCTTTGTATAGGAAAATGCGCTCCAGAAAATTCATTTTTCAATGACATCTGATCAGGGCCTTCTTGATATATTGAGTGGCAATTGATATAAACATCGGTTAGCACTTAAACCATCATTGTCATCATTAAAAATCGTTACCCAACACATAACTGTGATCATACTCATTATCCGGTCTCAGTAAACTTTTTAGCGTCGATGAATATCATACAGTGTAATCATATGGAGCAATTCTGCTTTCATATCAGACGACACTACTTCAGACTGCCGAAAAAAAGTAGAGATCATCAGCAAAATTAGCGATCACCCTTCTGTAACATGAGAGTCAATCGTCTTTGGCGTTGGAGAAAATAATTTCAATACATTCGGAGAAAACCGCTTACAAGAACTGCACTGTAGTGCAAATGCAGAGAAAATTGTCGTGACAATAAAGAAAATTGTGTTTTATAGTTGAAAACAATCTTTACTTCAGGGTGTTATACAGTTCCTCCAATCTTTTGAAGTTATCGAGGAAATGAATAAGAACCGTTACTTTCAGTGTACCCATTATGTGACCATACACCGCCAGCCGACCCTTACTATCTCAACCATCCAGACTACTCATGGTCATTAGAATCATCAATTAGTTCTTCTCGTCCCTGGCCAAGGGTATTTCACATTCCTTTACCAACACACAAAATACACAAGCAAGAGGGTGGAAGAAAAGAAGAACAAATAATCAAGGGATTGGGTTAGCTCCAAGCGAAAGAAAGGAGAAGTCTGTGACACTCTTGTGCATTCAGTGTTTCTGTGGGCTAACACGAGTGTGTACTCGAGCGGAACTCCCACAAAGCCACTAAGAATGCTGACTAATTTTTTCGAGTTGGTCAACCCGGCATCTTCATAGGTCTTTCTCAACCGTCAGCTCCCCCCGACTTCTGTTGACTTCTCTGCTCTGCTTTCCTCCCTTGACTGCTCTTTCTCTTCAGCTGTGAGACCTTCCTTCCCTCGTCCTCTTCCGGTCTCGTGGGATATCTCGTGCGCAAGGCTTTTGTGTGGGTTTCGCGCCAAAACAGACAAAAGAATCTTCTTTCTGGCACTTACCTACACCGACACAAATGAATGCCACCCGTCGTGTCACAATTATACTTTAATGAATACCCTGACCGATATTACCAAATAGAATTTTAGATTTCAAAGATAAATCTGTATATCAGTATTTTCGAAATGCATGGTTCACTTGAAAATTAATTCCCAATTTACTCTTTGAAATATCAATTTGTATTAATTGATTGATCGATTGTAACAGTATGTCAACCTGTCGAGGGTATCTTTCTTTCTTTGTGTTTTATGGCATATCAATCTTTATAGATTATTTAATGCAAAATATTTCACACAAATATATGGTATATATGATTTATTAAAAAAATGGAGATAACATTTTCGAATGAGCTTGAGCTTCATGTTTTTGCACGCAGACAATGTGTTTTAAGTATTTCTATTTAATATTAATCATTTGATTGCATATATATATATATATATATATATATATATATATATATATATATATATATATATATATATATATATATAAGTGAATAATTTGTTGGTAATTTCATTTTAAAATGCGTTAGAAATAACTTGTTTGTACACTATTATAGCTATATAGTTAATATAGTTAAATGGTTTTAATTATTGTTAACACTATCAATTCCATTCAATATTAAACATTTGTTTGCAGATAGTGAAGCTGTTACATGTATTGCTATTCAACTCTAAGTATTCAGTTCAATTTCACTCATTCGTTTGCACACTGTCAAATAGATGTAACTACTGCTATGTATCACTAACATTTCAATTAGTCGTTTATTTATACTCAGTTACTTAGTAAATCGTTCTATTTCTAACAATTCTATTTGTCTGTGCACAGTTTATGTGTCGAATGGTACTATTTGACCCATATATTCGAAGCTATCATGCGTTACTACTCCTGGAAGCAATAGCACTGAAGAGGTACTCCATATTCCCCAGATTTCTCGGACTGGAACCTCTCAATCAGATGCATTTCAATGTCATACCTTGGACACTCGTTGCATGGTCTTACCCTTCAACAGAGCTGAAATCTGTGTATTTTACAGTCCTAGCCATGCTGAGCTGCTGTCGAAGGACTTTTATGCTTACATTCTTGGAAATCACGTTCACATTTACGTTTTTGTGTAGTTGTTTCATTGGAGGTTTATTCTCTCTTAGCTCACGACCCGATCAATACAAATAATTTTCAAACAGATGCATTTAATCCATACCACTACTCCGGGTCTGTGAACACTTAGAGTAAAGGCACACTCCTCGACCTACAGAACATGAGCCTCACCATTGTAGAAGTTGTTGATTTTAAATTAATACAGTCCTAGATAGATCCATCAATGGCATATAAAGTATTGAAATATAGAAATAATTTGAGCACTTTCAAATCAATAAAAACATATGTCAAATTCAAAATTTCCCAAGGGAACTAATTAATCTTGCTATTCGTTGATATATTTCCCTTCTGCGTGACCTTTTTCTTTTTTGGCTTTCGGGCGAACTATAGTATATTGAATTCGTTTTCTAAGCAAGCGTACGTGATGAAAGTGTCACGAGTGTAAACTGGAGTTTTAAAAATACATTTTTAAAATTCCTTAAGGAATTCCCCACCTTATAAGATTGTTTTAAAGAAAAAAAAAATCTTCATTCAACAATCAATCATTTTTTTCCCTTCCATCGCTCGCGACCTACGTCACATAGAACACGCTTACTTACTACGCACTCACATATACAAACGCATGCAGACACCTGTAATTGAATGATGACTCACAAATATTCATGGACTTTGGCTATATTCAAAGAATGTAAAACTAAATACTTGAAAATTCTTGGGGTATGATAGTCTCGAAGAACTATTTCTGATATATATATATATATATATATATATATATATATATATATATATATATCACCGCCAGGCACAAGCACGGATTTCCTTGACCCTCCCTCACCATTCCTCTCTGTCGTCCATCGCTCCTGGTTCGTTTTCCAGACTTTATCCTTTATCAGAACAGAACTTTTGTTGATAAGTTCTAGCTGGTAGCCAAATCCCTGAACGTCCCTGTGAAGAGGTCCAGTGGAGTACATCGCTTATGAGTTCGTCCATTCTTTTCTAGAAGTGTCACCCATGTCTTGTTCGTCTCATTTGAATGGTATTCAAGATGGGAGGTTAGTGACCGTTCAGCGGCCATTTTTTTGGGTGTTGCCTCCAGAATTTGTTCAATACAGTTCATAGCATTTATGTGCAATTGCCGTCAAGCTTTGTTTCCATGCGCTTTGTTAGTGTCCATGTGGTACATCTATATAGTAGTATTGACACGACCGCTGCTTGGAAAAACCGTGTTTTATTTTATCAGAGAGGTCTGACTTCCATATAACAAATAACTTATCAATAGATGGCCATGCCCTCACTAATCTCGTAATGATGTCATTTTCGGATGGTCAAAATTTGTGATATCTTGAATTGATTACTCTGAAAGTCATTTTGGATTTTCCTAATAATTTCCTCTATTTTAGGTTCCGTGTGGTTTAGTTGTTGAACGTTGTTAATCTTGTCTGCTATGGTAGTAAGAGTAATATCTCGATAGTTCTTGGCCATTCCGAGGTCACACTTCTTCTGGAAAGGGAGAATGCAGACCTTTGTCAATCTGTCTATTACATTCTGGTTATATAAGGCGTAATATATATATATATATATATATATATATATATATATATATATATATATATATGCTCCCCTACACCTGTAGGGTTGAGCTCTCTAGCGAATGAAGTAATTGTGTTGCCATTACCGTATATGCATGTCTCTTCATATGAATCGAGCTCTCGGTAGCCGTTAAGTGGATATATGTAAACAATGACAATTGTGATTCACAACCGTTGAAATTTCCTTCGCTTGCACTGGTTTCCTCGTGGCTGAGTGGTAGAATCTTGGATTGGCGTTTGATCAACCGGGTTTCGATCCTAGCTTCGGGAATCTAGCCTGTCTAGCTCCACTGATGAGTTCTGATAGAACGAAACAGATCTGTCTGTGGATGAAAAAAAAATATATATCTATATATATATATAATTTCAACTATAAGACGTTTGATTGAGTTTCCCGTGCATGTTCATCAGGTGAGCCTGTATGGAAAATATGTCAATGCTATTTCACCTGAGAATTGGTCACATGAAACTCAGAGTAACAAGATTTTATCTTTTTTTTGTTTTATTTTAATGTCGAAATACTATATTACTTTCCAGTTATCTTCATATAGCACAATATAGGAAGTGTCCGTGGTGTAATGGTTATCGTCATTGGAAATGGAGACGACGACACGAGTTCAAATCCTGGACAAGACTGATTGCATTTCACGTAGCATTAATACCCTTGAGAAAGATATGAATCCAATTATTCTCCCTCCAGCTATGGGTAAATTGTAGAGCAGACTAGGTTCTTCGGCCTTAGCGAGGCAACTATTCAAGCGAAGGAAAACTCTGAATTCAAACCTGTTAAACTCTGCTTAAAAATTGACCTTGTGTCATATCCTGCTCGAGCGGAGGGGTTGGTAAATATGTGTAGCACAATATTTTACAGATTAAAGATATTTCTGCACCAACTGAGCAAGGAGGTATCAAGTACCATTTTTAAAGTCTTTGGTATAACCCGAACTGGGATTGAACCCAGGTCTCCCAGAACATTGGCGAACACTCTACCCACAAGACCAATGAGTTGGTTATTAATGCACATATTGGTTTCATCGTAAATATAGCAATGATGCACACTCAAGTGAGCTTTGCATTTTACTCACAAATTTAAAAGGTAACAAGTATTATCTTACTGTACGAGTTGGATTTGACCAAAGGCCAATTTTTATAAGGGTTCAACAGGTCTGAATTCTTAGATTTTCTTCAATACCACTTGTTATACCCAGGTTAAAGAGTAAGTCTGCCTTGCCATCTACGCAAATTTGTCGTGAAAATAACTGAAAGTATACTTTTTTTCAAATAGGTTTTAATGATACGAATTTTCAATGACGATAACCATTATACTATACCACTTTCGTAATTTAATTTGATTTAAAATCTAAAATGATATAACGTAAAGAATGAAAATTTGCCGTATAAATTCACAACAAATTGCTTACTTGAGAGGGGTGTGCGCGCACATAACATCATTAATTCATCTATCTATCAATCATTTCAAATAAAGCCATAACCCATTTAAAAGGCAAACTCTAGTGAAAATCTTTTTGAAGTAATGTGCTTAGAATTTTTGACCATTGAGTATAAACCAATATCCAACTAAGCAACTGAATTATTATTTTGAAGTATCTACATACGTGCTCAACGCCACTTCTTAACCATCATAATTCTCTATATAAGGAAGATATATATGAAACATTAATAAGAATCATTGTCCGTTCCCTAAGAAAAATCTTCAATATCATAATTAACTGCTGTTACAACGGCCAACAAACAAGTTCATGGAGGGTCTAGCGCTTCAGTATTTTCAAGTTAGTCACTATTCATTTGATCAATCCTTATTTATTAAGACATGTTGATATCAACTGATGTGTTTAAACAGAATTTGACGCAGACGACTTTTCTTTTTTTTGTTGATTAATAAAGTTTGGTTTCACATTGTTGTGCTGGCATTTAAAACACAAAAAAAATCCTTGCGGATTTTTCGGAACTTTATGATTCTCATTGACACTTACTCTCTCCTATCTGGTTCTGCCACTGCCAACCTCTCTTAGTCTATTGCTCAGTCCACTGGGGCTGTAGAATACTGACTGCACCTCTACAGAAGGTAAGACCCCCCAATGAGTGTCCTGCGTATGACACTAAAAAATCTGTAATGTCCTGGTTATGAAAATAAACAATCAATAATGCTGGTGATTTGTGGAATGCGGAGTACCCCTTCATTCCCAGGTTTACTTTGGTCCGGAGTGGTAGCACTTGATTGGGTCCTATCTATAGGTCAAATAGAACTAAACTGCGTATTTATACAACACTGAATTACTTAAAAAATGTTTTGATATTTAATCTGCGGGCTTACGCTAACCTGAATTGTTTGAATTAGAACTGTTTGACAAAACTTAATAGCTTAAAATAGAAAAGTTTTTTGAAAATTATAATGTGTACTCATGCTAAATTTAATTGTTTGAAAAAGAACTGATCATTTGTATAAAAATGGATTTGGCGTTAAAAAAACCTACAAAGGTTGATATGCCATGCAACCCAAACAACCAACCATCTCTTAGTCTATCTCATTCTCACTTTCTTGCAAAGACATTCAAATACGCACACAAGTCTATGTTGTTCACCAGTATTAAAAGATATTTTACTATGATATTTCAGTTATAAATATAATAAGAAAATAGCTATGGTGCAGCGTTTCTTGCTAAAGAAACTGTCGATGTCATAAACAACTACCTTCTTTAAGTTGTCAAATACTTATTTACAGTGACTGTTAATTGAGGAATGATTTAGGGAAAAACATTTTAAGTAGTTGTATAAAAGATTGGAAGGTGAGTAAGACGGATCAGTAACCGGGATTTTAATATATTGGATTAAATAAGAAGGTTTGAAAATAATAGAGCCCAAATAATATGTTAAAAAATTGAGTTGAGAAAAAACAACTTCTCCGATTAAATGTGAGCAATTTCTAATTATTTCTAAGGTTTGACAGGTGACAGGTATACATTTTAGTTCTCGGATGTTTAAAACTGACTTCGATGAAATTTCAGTTGAAGATTACTGACCCTCCTTTGATAGAGCTATGAACATATTATTTCAGAGAATACGCCATGAAAATGTGCATATAAACGCAAGGAAATATGCGGTTTGTTCACGCCAATGTTGGCAAGATGTTTAGCTCAGACGCTTGTATCAACCATTTCTACGTTTAAATAAAAACAACAAAAACACGACAGAATCCTCTATTTTACCAACAAACACGCACACAATTTTCTCTGTCACTTTGTAACAAGTAGGGCACTTGCAAATATACACACGCCAGTTGCAGAATGGGAGAAAGGGGCTAGAGAATTACTTCTCTACGCTCGATGAAAAAAGACATATAAAGACGAAAGTAGACAGTCACATTAAATCATCATTTACTGAAAAGAAAAGAAAACATATTTTCTTCCATAGATGTGCGAATAAATATTCGTCAAATCTTTTTTGGAGGGTGGGGATGGTGTTCCAATGTAAATTAGAATTGTGGACAGAAGCAGCCAAAAAGACAACAGCTCCCCGGAGATTTTAACGTTCTTTGGGAAGAAACACTTCGACTAGAAAATATCACACAAGGCGACACATTTTTTGATTTATGAAACGCCAAAATAAACAGTTCTTTTCCTACGGGTTATATAGTTGGTACCACGTAAACAAAGATTAGTACCACAGATTTAGATTTGGTGAAACTACCTGTTTATAAATGGTATCAGTTACAAATATAGTAGTGTGGGAGAGCTACCAGTTTATAAATAATTTATAAATAGCATCCGTTACTAATTTATCGGTTATAGTGAGCTAACTTTTTCGAAATAGTTTCCTTTAGCAATATATAATTCTGAGCGATCTACCAATTTATAAATGGTATTCGTTACCAATATATAGATGTGGCCACCAGTTTATAAATAGTATCCGTTTCCAATATATTGGTGCGCGAGGCTACTAGTTTATAAATGGTTTCAGCTACCACTATATTGTTGTGAGCGAGTTACCACTTTATAAATAGTAACTATTACCAATATATTTATGTGGAAGAGCTGCCAGATTATAAATTGTATCCGTAACCAATATATTGTTGTAGGCTAGTTAGCAGTTTATATCAGTTTGCAGAAAAAGACAATGATACATTTTATAAAACTTTAAGTGTGCCTGAATATCAACTCACTCACATAATAATCCACTTTATCTTTGTGTCAGATACTCTTACATTCTTGTTTTGCAGCTTAAAAATATTTGAGTTTTGTTTCTTGTGAGATGAGCGAGAAGAAAACATAGTAAATGGAGCCTTCATCAGGTGGAGGAAACTAATGAAGAATTCCAACGTCCTTCGTTAGCTTATATCCCTATTTATTTTATTGAAAAAAAACTTGTCCAGTCATCTTTTAAGGGACGGCATTCAGTTATATTTAGTTTAAAGACTTTCTCATCTCCTTGATCTTCTTATAGTCTTTTCTTCTTTGGTACCTGGACTGCAAGTCTGCTCTTGTGAGCACTGAGAATCGGATTCAAATCTGCTCGCACACACACACACACACACACACACACACACACTGAGTTTTATACACAAATACACACATATATCCACATAAACACCCATGCAGACATGCACATACACACACCTGGACATTTATATGCACACATACACTGACACATCAATACATACATATGTACATTAGCAGATACACATTCCCATACAAACACACCTATACACACATTTACACGTAAATAAACAAACCTATATATATATATATATAGCATTCAGTGTCTGTCTTTCTCGATCTCAATCACTCCCTCTCACTCTCACTCTCTCACCCTCTCTCTCTCTCAGTATATATATATATATGTATATATATATATATATATATTTCAGCTTTTTCACGACGCCTTTCGGTTTACGTACTGAGTCAGACCTAAATGTATATTTATATTTTAAAACTTCTCTGTTTTATTTCTTACTTTTTTTTTTTTGAATGTCATAGCAAACTTCGTGGTATATTTAATGCCGAAGCCATCCTTGTATAAGAAAAGTAATAACGGTTTAACTCATAGCTAGAGGGAAAAGGAGACCCGAACATTTTCCAAAGGCATCTAGTCGAAAGTGAGCTTAGTAGCGATACTGGGGTTCGACCACACATTCTACAATCCTGAAGTTAGCTTTTCGGCCATAACACCACTGCGAATCTAACTTCTCTGTTTTGATATTCTTATTAAACATAATCATGATAATCAAAAGAGTTACTTGTCTACCAAGTAGCCATATGAAGTATCTCGTTCAACTCACATTTAAAATAAGGACAAAATATGTCGCAACAACATACGATTTTCATTGATCGGTACTTGTAATCATTTATTAAAATTAAACAAACATATATGAAGAAACTAAGGATTTGATAAAAATTTTAAAAATATTTGTGCGTAGTGGATTAAGTATCAATCTGCCAACCTCATACATCATTACCAGTGCAACTAATTTGATCCAGATTAACTGCTCCACATAGATGATCTACAGTTAAATAGTATCGAGGTAAACTTAACCCACAGTTTCGTTTGCTATAGTATTTATAACCTGAAAGCTATTGATGAGCAGGTGTATGAAAGTCTCTCATGTTGCTAAAGTCTAATCCCACTTGAAAATGTAAATTTCATGGCAAACAAACAGAGGAGTAACAAATGAATCTAAACTCAAAAGGGTTGACGATTACTTTTTTGTGAAGATGTATTACGATCCGATGCAGTCTCTAAATAAAGTAAAGTGGTTTATAGGCAATGAACGAGGCGGCTTTCATCCAAAGTGTTGATCATTTATCTATCTTCCATTGCAATCACATTCTAAGTATCCCATTGATTTATGAGGCAATAAACTTAATCTCTTCGATTTCGACTATTCATTGTAGTACTTTGATTGTTTCTCACCATTTGTTAAATGTACAGCAATGGAACACTGTACGACGTGTGAAGGTTTTATTGCCACTCAAAGAATACAGTTGCAAAGCAAAATTTCAAGATATAAAATCTGGTCTAAAAATCCGCAGATTTTTTTCGGTAACGGAATCGTCATAATTCCAATCCGTTGAAAATTTAATGAAGGAAGATTTCCATACTTTCATGTCAACATTTATTAAGTCAACCATTTTTGCTTTTTTTTTTTCAAGTAAAGTCGAAACTGCCCTTTTCATTTAAACTGCGTTTTATCTAAGTATATGATACATTTATGAACGTAACTAGAAATAAAAAAAATAATCACCAATTCTCAAAGGTCATTTATTAAAAATGACTTTTCTTCTAAAGTTATACTCGGGTTTCATTCGATCTCTGTAAGCATTTAAAATATAAACTGATGATTAATAGTTATTAATGTAAGTAATTATCTACCAACAACTGGATATTAATGTTGATCGACTGGGATTCGACAAAGTTGAAAAATGGTATATGCACAATTTAGAATCTCTCATAGAAAATAAAACACACCAATTTCTCTGGAATTTTGAGATATAAATGGATCACGCAATACGGTCAAGAAGACTAAACCTAGTGCTAATTAATACGAAGAAAAGAACCCGTAAAATGATGGGTTTTATCTTTCCTGTGAACTACATAGTGAAATACTTGGATCTTTCCCGAGAGCCAAAACAAGTGTAGATGCTGAAGCTGACAGTGATGCTAGTTGAAGTAGGTGCTTTTCGAACGGTCCCTAACAGCATTTAAAAGAAACAGGGAAAAGGCAGATTAGAGAAAACATGGAGACCCTACAGACCAAAGCATTGTTATGATCGGTTTGATTATTTGTTGTCACTCTGACTTTGGTAAAAGAAAAGAAGAAAAAAATGTTAGAATTGGTGTAAAATTCTTACAAGAATAAACTAATAAAAATAATAATACTGGGTGAAGTATCTGATTCACTTGGAATTGTGCTAAGAATTTAAATTTGACCATACGAACAAGGGATATATGCAAAACTCAGAATCCGTACTCGAAAATGAGACGCGCAGAGTTATCTGGGATTTTGAGATACAAAGAGATACAAAAGAGATACAAATCTTGGCCAGAAAACCAGACCTGGTGATAGCAAAAAAAAAAAAAAAATTAAATAAATAAATAAATAAATGCTGAATAGGGGACTTTACCGTCCGAGCAGACCTCAGAGTAAAATAAGAAAAATGCGAAAAGAAAGATGAATAAATTGACCTTGTTAGAGAACTAATAAAAAGCAATGAAACATGAAGGTGACGGTGATGCCAATTGTAATTGATGCACTTGGAGCAATCTCCCCAAAATTGGTAAAGTGACTGAAAGACTTGGAAATAAAAAGACAAGTTTAAACCATCCAGACTACATCGTTATTATGATCGGCCAGAATACCAAGAAGAGTTCTAGAGATTTAAGGAAACTTATTTTCATTCAAACACCAGTAAGTAATCATCAGCTAACGCTGGTGTGGAAAACCCACAAAGGCGTAAAAAAAAGAAGAAATAATAATGATAGTAATGATAATCTCAGAAGGGTCAGAAAATCTTTCGAAACAAAATTCTGTAGCAGGAATCTTGTCAAAGGGATAAATAACTGGACTGTACCCCTTGTAAGAGGACTTGCCGGCATGGAAGACAGCGTGGACGCATTGATACAATGATTCGAAAACTACATAGAAAAGTTAGAGGAACACTATTACAGCTACCAGAAAAAAATTCTAACAGCACGGAGACCAGGGAAACGACAATAACCAGAAAACAAACTGTGGGAAGAAAAAAAACTCAATGGATGTTTTAAGTGATTAACAAGTGACATCTCACACGTGTAAACGTGGACGAGGCTAAGAAAAGGAAAACTTAAGAGAGAAATTGAATCTCTTCTAATAGTAGCACAAAACAAAGACATAAGGGCTAATCATATCAAAATGAGAGTAGATAAGACGCAACAAAACGGCAAATGTAGGTTATGTGGTTAAAGAGACGAAACGAACAATCATATAATAAGTGAATGCAGCAAATTAGCATAGAAAGAGTATTAGACTAGGCGCGACTGGGTGGGCAAAGCAATTCACTGGGAATTGTACAAGAAGTCGAAGTTTGACCATACGAACAGATGGTATATGCACAACACAGAATCTGAGTGAAATTAAAAGGATGTGAAAAGAGGAATAATTACCTCGACGTTGTTAGGGAATCGAAAAAAAAATGTAGAACATGAAAGTAATGATTATAACAATTATAATTGGGACACTTGGTCCAGTCACCATAGGATTGGTACAAGGACTGGAGGAATTGGAAATAACAGGACAGGTAGAGACTGTCCAAACTATAGCATTGTTGAGATCGGACAGAATACTAAGAGAAGTCCTAGAGACTTTAGAAAACTTGTTGTCACTCAAACACAAGTAACAAAACATCAGTTATTACTGGTGTGAAGAACTCGAAAAAGAATTAACAATAATAAATAAAAAGTGGAAAAAGTACAAATGACAGAACGAATATAACTACCAAATCTAGGAAAAATCAGAACGCTTGAAGAAACGGAAACTTACGAAAACTTAAGAATATTGTAAGTGGAAACTATTAAACAAAAGCAGATGAAACAAAAAAAATAAACAAGAATACTTTAGGAAAATGAGAAAACTACGTGAAATCAAACTACATACAAGGAATCTCCCCAAAGGGATAGACACTCGGGTTGTTTCCCTTTGTAAGATACTTGGAGCCATTCTTAAAGTCGACGAGAGAAAAACGTCAACAAATCGACTAGAAAACAAATAAAAATATAATAATAAGTGTATAAGGCCTTAAAACCCAGAGATGACATAGACAGACTGTATGTGCAACGAAAAGAAGGAGGAAGAGGACATACCAGCATTCGAGATTGCGTCGATGCATCGATACAACGACGAAAAGACTACATAAAAAATGCGTGTTAGAAAACTGATTACTGTGACCAGAAAACAACAAAAAACGACACAAACACCAGCAGAACAAAATAACTAGAAATCTAAATTGGTAATACATGAATATTTCAAGTGACAAACAAGCGAAATCTATCGCGAGGAAACTTGGACATGAGAAAGTAAGGGAATACTTAAGAGAGAAATTGAATCGCTTCTGATAGCAGCACACAGCAACTCGATGAGGACTATTCATTTCAAAGCAAAAATGGACAAGACGCAAAAAAAAAAAAAAAAAATAGCTGATGTATATTATGTGCTGATAGACGAAATGATCAGTCACATAATAAGTGAATCGTGTAAATTAGCGCAAAAAGATTATGACGAGACACGACTGAGTGGGGAAAGTGATCCACTGAGAATTGTGCTAGGTGTTTATATTTGACCATATTTGAACAAATGGTATATGCACAACCCAGAATCTATCCTGGGAAATGAGACGCACAAACCTTTCTGTAATTTTTACATACAAACAAAACACTAAATCTCAGCCAGATAACTGGACTAAAGTAATTGTAAAAGAAAAGTGAGAAGCTGCAAAATTGATGACTTTGCCGTTCCGGTTGACCACAGGGTAAAACTTATAGAAAGCAAAAAAGCGATAATTACTTAGACTATGCAATAGAACTAGAAAAAATACTATGGAATATGAAAGAGACGGTGACACAAGTTGTTATTGGTACACTCAGATTGTGTACAAGGTCTGGATTACTTGGAAAAAAGAGGATGAGTGAAGACCATACAAACTACAGTATTGTTGAGATCAGCCAGAATACTGGGAAGAATCCTGGAGACTTGAGAAGACCTGCTGTATCTCAACCATCAGTAAAAACACTATCAGCAAACGCTGGTGTAAAAAAAAATCACAAAAGAGAAAAGTTATAGTTCAGTTCACTTGGTGGATTAAAAAAGAACTGGCCAGATTTTGCTATTTCAGCGGACCACAGATTGAAAATAAAAGAAATCGAAAAGATAGACAAATACTAGGATAGTGGAATTATAAAAGCGGTGGAACATGATGGTGCCGGTGATATCAATTATAACTGGAGCACTTGGAACGGTCCCCAAAGATTTGGAAAAAAGACATGAGGAACTGGAAATCAGAGAAAGAATCGTGATCATCGACACAACAGCATTGTTTAGATCAGTTAGAATACATAGAAAAGTCTTGGGGATCTGTGAAGTCTTGCTGTCTTGCTCCTGTGGAAGAACATCAACTGAAGCTGGTTTAAAAATAATCCGTCATAAGTAAATGATTTGTTACAAGCTGAAAAAAATGGATGCTTACAAAATGGAGAAACGGTACAAGCATCGCCCCTATACTTTGCCGATTTGCCATATATATTTTGAAAATAAACTATATGTCAGTTGTACAATAGCTGGCAATCTACCATATAATCATAAATAAAGAATATGATCTGCCTTTGGAGAATTCCTCGACGTCACATTTAATCCGTGCAACCAAACAAACCAATTAAAACGAAAAATATGCTGAATACAAGACAAAAAGAAGACTTAAAGACGGCTAAACAACAAAAAAAGTACTATTGAAATTGAAAAGACCTGTGTGCTCTTACAATGTATGTCCTCAGTGCAATTGGATATTTATGAGTTATACGTTTTTAAAACATTATTCTATCAACTTTTTTAATGAAAAATTGTGGCGCTGTTTGTTAATTTTTCCATTATATCTACTGATTGAAATAGAAAGGCCAAAGATTTTAATAACGCAAACGAAAAGATGGATATTGGGTTTGAGAGAGATTACACGTGTGTGTGTGTGTGTGTGTGTGTGTGTGTGTGTGTGTGTGTGTGTGTGTGTGTGGTGTATAGGTGTTAAGAAGGTCAGCAGTTTTTTAATAGATGACAAAAGAAAAAAGAAGGATTTCTTGATGGTGTTGTCAGGGTTAGTTTTTTTATGTCCGTAAAAAAGCAGAATTTTTCGGTACTAGTACGGTGACAACTCAGCCGACAAGTATATCATTTAAAAGGTATTTAATTCTGAAAAGGTCACACAGAAGGGAATTTTTCTTCTCCTGAAAATTGATATATATATATATATATATGTATGTGTGTGTGTGTGTGTGTGTGTGTGTGTGTGTGTGTGTGTGTGTGTGTGTGTGTGATATAAGCAGTGAATTAATTTTGGACAAACTCTCTGAAACTGATCAGTGCTTTTAAGGTAAATGTTAGAATACAAACCCAAACATTTTTTTTCTGGTACTCAGATTTTCCTGTTGATTAAGCTTAAAAATATCCATTTGATAATTTAAAGTTTATACGACTTGGTTGTAAAAATTATTTTTGATATAAAACATGGTTTTCTCAATCTCTTTCGTATCATTTATTTTTAGTCAATTCATATCTGTCTGAACATCGGCTCTCTCTCTCTCTATATATATATATATAGAGAGAAAGAGACAGAGAGAGAGACAGAAAGATAGACAGACCGACAGAGACAGTAAAAGAAAGAAATTGTAGTTTTTTATAAATCGGACAAGATGAGAAAATAAATGGAAAAGTGGATAAATCCGTTTACGGTATCTGATTTATCCACTTTTCCTCTTTTATTTTCATATATATATATATATATATATATATATATATATATATATATATATAACCAATATAAATATACAAGCAATATATATATATATATATATATATATATATATATATATATACAACCAATATAAATATACAACCAATATATATATATATATATATATATATATATATATATATATATATATATATATATATATTGTTTTCCGAAAGGGTTTATGTATAGTATTGGCTAAATAAATATTCGCTATTTGCCCGGCGGCAACTTTTCCAAGACGTCTGGCTCTTTCTGATGTGCCAACAACCTGATTTTGTATTATACAAATGTATAAACAAACTGTAATATGCAAAGAAACTTCCATCCAGCCTACGGCAAATAGACTGCACTAAATCACAAAAGCGGCTACAATTTTCTGTCTTTGAGTTGTCTTGTAATAAATACATTATTCCAGAAGAGATGTCCTAGTAACCATTAATATTCCTGTGCGAAAAAGATTTTTCTCTGCCGGGAAAAAATAAACAAATAAGCTGTAAGCTATAAAATCTTTCAATGTCCGTAAAATGTTATTATTACCTTGCATGTTTTTGTTTTTTAGTCGAAAACCCTGGAAGTTGTCTTGTTAGTTTTACAGCATATCAAATCTTGTTGGTTTTTTTTTTATACCAAAATATATCTTTATTTTCTCACAGAAGTAAATAGATTCATTTAAAGGTTTTTACTAAGAAATAAGAATTTGTAAACAATTATAGGATAAAATAAATGCATTTAATACATTCTTTGCGCGCAGGCATAGGATTTCTAGTATGCTTAAATAATGATAATAATTGGCCAGCAATTACATATGTGTGTTTATAGAGTAACTAATATAGTTAAAGAAAAGCTATTTCGCATAATTCCTTCACTGAACCCAAGATATTGGATTTTGAATCCTCATATACAACTTTATTGAATTCAAGAACTTTTTTCATTAAAGTACAATTAAAAAGCTGTGTTAATACTGATATATATGCTTTTGTTTAACCAACTAAAATTCCTTCTTTAAAGCTTTTATGTAACTTTTGTACTCACTCTTCAAACTGTTGTAACATTATCTATTTAAAAATAATAGTTGTTCATTTCCTTACTTATTGAAAATCTAATGTCTTTACATAATTATTCATTTCATACTAGATTATAAATGTTTAAAGGATCGGTACATCACTGAGAGATAATTGTTATACACTTGTGAACACTTCATATGAGGCCCATACGATAAGTTTCCAGACTTTTTTTCGTATGGGCACTTTTATTGATAGTATACGTATGAAATTCTAGTCCCCTTCAAAGTAATCTCCTCCGGCTGCAATGCCCTTGTTGTACCGTTCAAAAAACTTCTGGAAGGCCCCATGGAAGTCCTCTTGTGTGAGCATGTCAATGACTTCCGTCACAGCCTCTTTCATCTCCTCAATTGTCTCATAATGACAGCCTCTGAGCTTAGGGAATAACCAAAAGTCACAAGGAGCAAGGTCTGGACTATAGGGAGGATGAGAAACTGTCTTGATGCCCATCTTGGTCAAATAGTCTGTAACAAGGATGGAGATGTGGCCTGATGTATTGTCCAGGTGGAAATACCACTGACCCGATTTGATGAGTGCTGGCCTCTTCCGACGGAATTTCTTCCTGAACTCTCTTAAAACCTCAGCATAGTAACCCTAACCCTAAACCTTTGGCCAATCAACTCTGGTGTATTGATTTCCTTACTCCTCCCACACCTCTCATCATCCCTCACATACTCTCTTCCTTCCTTGAATCTCTTAAGCCACTCAAAAACTGATGCTCGATTCATGCAAGATGGTCGAAAAGCAGTCTGAAGCATTCCATACGTTTACCTGGCATTTTCTCCAAGTTTAAAACATAATTTTAATGCATATCGTTCTTCTGAAGTGTCAGATTGCATTTTTGAAATTCACCAGCTATGACAATCAGGCTTTAGTAGGGTGTATTCCAATTGCTGCTGTTGCAGTTCATTTGAACCTGGAATTGTAAAACTTGTTCAGTCATCTCATAACATATACAGCAATAACATACTGGATTTTTAATGGTGTTCGACAATTTTAAATCCCCATACAAAAAAAGTCCGTAAACTTATCGTATGCCCCTCGTACATATTTAAAAGTAACAATGTTTTAAGATCAAATTCAGTCTAAAATCATTTTAACCATTATCTCAGATCTATTTGACGCATAGATGGAACTTTAAGTGGCACTCTCTATCAAATTCAAAATGGATTTGGGAGTAATGCCAAAAAGTTGTGACTTGAAAATTTCCAAAGCACTAGAACTGAAGTTCACCTTCATATTCAGAACACAAAATTGACGGCGGGATTTAGAAGACCCTGACCTTATCCCCTCAGAGAGTTAAGACCTCCCCTAAAGAGGGTTGTCCTGCGTATGATACTGAATTGCATCTGATGCTGATGCTGGAACTCCTCCGACGGGGTAACATTGACTCGGGCTTATTGTACCTCTATGAGTCCGATCGTTAAGTCAAGTAGATCTTTTTAAAGAATATTCGTATTCGATGAGACTGTGTGCCAAAAAAATCTTGTAATACGACAAAAATGGAGAACAAACGCGATTCCCAAACCTCTGGCATAAAATCCCTGTGTGGGTTGACATGCCGTTAAAATTAATCATTCGCTCAACCAATCACCGAGCACACAAAACTCTTGAAGATAAGAAATTAGTGAACAAATTCAGATCAAAGATAGGAAATCTCTCTCTCTCTCTCTCTCTCTCTCTCTCTCTCTCTCTCTCTCTCTCAGTTATGCTATACTGAATTGATTTGATTTAAGAAATGTAAAATGAAATTCCGTTCTTTATTTCAGCCAAATGATTTGTGTCAAATTCTTTCTAGTATCATTTTCTCTCTCTCTTTCTCTCTCTCTCTTTCTCTCTCTCTCTCTCTCTTTCTCTCCAACATCTCTTTTTCTCTTACACAACTTAAATCTCTCAGTCTCCAGGAGAAGTTCGTTATAGTAAGCCATAAAACTTCTAAAAAGTTAAAGAGAAACTCGGTTTTCAACCCCTTTCTCTAATACTTTCTACTGAAAGCTTTATACTCAAAAAGTGAAAGGAATTATATTCCCAATATTTTCAATGGCTTCCTTTAAATATGGAATTCCATTAAGATTTTTTCATCCGAAATGATTTTATTCATAACAAGTTGTAAAGAGTTTTAAACATAATCAGTTAATTTGCTTACTTGGGATATGTTCCCACGGTATTTCATTAATTTCAAAGTACGTAAAAATATATTTTATATTATCGTACTCGATGTACAACGGAAAAATAAGAGAAAGGAATAGAGTAAAATACTAGATCAGAATTGCAATTATGTGAATACCAGCCACTTAAATCATAGAAAATTTAGATTACTTTATCTCGAAGTCCGAATGGACATTATTAAATACCACTTGGTTTCCATATTAAATAGGAATATGATTATATATATATATATATATATATATATATATATATATATATATATATATATATATAGTTCTATTCAAATGATTCAGTTTAGCATAAGTATGCATTTTAGATATCAAGACAGTTTCATTTCAAACCATTCAGTTTAGCAAAATTTCGCGCCCTAAATATCAAAACAATACTATTTCCAACAATTCAGTTTAGCATAAGTACAGAGTTTAGTTCTATTTGACCTATTGATTGGATCCAATCAGGTGCTACAACTCCGGGTAAGAGTGGACCTTGGAGCAATGGTAATGAAGGAGTACTCCGCATTCCCCAAAAGCTCCAGCAATAGTGGAGCCTCAGGGTCTGGTTGTTTATTGTCATATCCAGGACACTTTTAGGAGAGTCTTATCTCCTCTGCAGAGACGCAGTTGGTGTATTCTGCATACCCCCCCCAGCCGCCTGAGCCATCTTACGGTTGTGTTGAGTGTTATCTATCATAATATATACTAATGGTAATATTGCTCCTTGAGGAGTAGGGTTTCCACTAAAATATCTTTTCAACCATCAAGAATCCGATCCAAGCTTTTGTATTCTGTTGGCTGGATGTCAAGTAATCATTTCCAAAAATTTAAGAAACCAATCTTAGTGTGTATCAATAACGCAATTTGCAAAGTTAAACACAGAGAAACATAATTACAAGAAAGATAATAACTTTGCACCGACATCTTGAGAGCGTCATTCAATTCATAAAAAAATAAACGTGAGATTCAAAGATTACTACGAAACATGTACATAGATGTAACAAAAAGTCTCTGGAAAAAGTAACAACACATGCAAAACTTTTGAAAATTAAACAAACAGCAGAATATTCATGAAACATATTTGAAACTAGCTGAAAAACATGAATAACAGAAAATGGCTTAAAAACACCAGCATACAATAACACTTCAAAACATTGTGAACTTTTCTTAAAATAGAAAATCGCGATAATGACAAGCTCAAGACAATGAAACCTCATCGTCAAATTGGAAAATTTAATCACCACTCATAATTAAAATCAATGCATGACTCTTAACTGTAAACAATTAAATCTATAGCTTAAACTAATAATCTCTAAGAAATAATAAAGCAAAATTAATTCCTTTAAGAATTGGAAAAACCGTAAAACAATTTAGATGTTTACGGGAAAAAATAACAAATAAATTTGTAAAAACAACTAAAATTAGTTTATAAAGTCCGGAATAATTTGCAAGTTATCGCATTACCAAAACATGAAGATAAACTTTTCTTCAAGAATCTGAAATTGTTTCTCAGAAACGGTAAAAAAAAGTTGGGATATTTCGAACAAGACTATTTTTTTTTATTCAAAGTATTGAGAAAAAGCAAGAAACTCATTGTGATCGTAGCTTATGGGTTTGTTTTTGCTTCTCTAGCAATGAACTGCCTGATTTATTCGTCTTGAAAGGTCTGTGAGATGGGAAGCAAGTTATCATAGAGTGGCTGTTTTGCGGTATTGCTTCCAGGATTTGTTCATGACAGCTCATCATACTTGGGTTGTGCTGATCCAGCATCTTCCCTCTGCGTTTTTTGGCGACCATGTGGTGGATCTATACAGTAGCATGGACGAAAGTACAATTCAGAAGAAAGCTTACTTAATTTTCTCTGATAAACCAAATTTCCATATGATCGATAACCTGTCATTAGCATTCCATGTCATCACTCAGCTCATGCTAAGATCACTTTCAGTTGATGAGGTGTTGCTATCGAGGTATGGGAACTTGTCAAGTAATTTTTGAGACTAACCGCTTAGAGAGGAGATGGCTCTTTTTTTTTTAAATACATGTAATTTGTTTAATATGCATTCCCCTACTTCCGGCTGGTGGTTCTTGGCTATGCAGTAGGGATACTGTTTGGGTTGGTATATTTTCAAGAAGCTCTAGACCATCTATGTTGTCTGCATCTGTCATAGACTCTGCGATGTATCGTCTGTTTCCAGCGTGCTTTAATGCAAAATATTTTCTTTTATAAGATCTATTAACACACGAAGAACGTAGTCTACGCAAAGTATCAAAAAAGATGAAGCTAATGTATCTCTTTCCATGTCCCTCACAACTATGTTGAAAAAATCGGTATCATTTTAGCGGAAACAATTTCTTTGAGAAGACCAAATGAATGTTGTATCTGCTCTATCTTTTCTTGGAGTCTGGAATTGTAGTGTTGCCTCGAGATACCTGGTACGCATTCCTTCGAAAATTTAACGGATTTTCCTGTCTGTGAGGTTGTGAAGTGATTCTTTTTTAAAAGCCGCACAGATAATTTTTTTTTCTGAGATTTTTTTTTTTTTGATTTCGAGTAGGACATGAATGAGAACTAGGGCATGATAAACCTTACCAGTTATAGCAGCCAGAGTTTTGCTTTTGTATTTCCTAGTAATTACGTCGTCTTTCTGGCGAAGGGAAGGATGCAATCTTCATCCATGTCTCTTTTGTGTTACTTTAGAGTCAGATCTGTATCATCGAAAAAGTATTTCGTCAAATATTTTTTGTCTTCCTAAGTTCAGGGTGTCTTGCGTTGAAGCCTACAGATTTTCTCCTTTTACTTTTTTTAAAATCCTGTGTTAAACTCATCATCTGTAAACTTACCTTGTTCGAAGACTAATTGGTCATTATCAAATCTTTGGATTGGTTAGTTAGTGATTTCCGGAGGGTTTCGTAAGATATTATAAAAAACTGGGCTGGCAGTTATTAGTTTTGCCCTGTATGTGCTTTTCCCGGCACTCATTTCATTAACTCTCTGCCAGTCTCTTGTCTTGTTTCTATTTGAGTAAAGTTTTAATTTTATCGATTTAGCCTTAAACGAATTCTAATAGCTCTTTTTGGGTATGCTATGGTTGGTTATTTCTTGGCTTTCTTAAGTTTCTATACGTTGGAATTTGTTGGCTTTCGCTTATTGAGTAAGGAAGCTTTTGTAAATTATTTCAGTTTTTCCTTACTATGACTCACATGGAAATTTAAATTTGGACTGTTGTTTATTTGACTATTAATTTCTTGTGGGCAGTGACAAAATTTTCATTATTTGTAATTCGGAGTATTCTTTTGGACATAACTCCTCAAGGGTTCAGAATTTGTTTCTGATAGTTGGCATTTCTTATATGTCTTTTGATATGTTTCGTAACGTGTTGCTTAGACTGTTTGTTTCTTATTTCTGTGTAGACTTAGGTGTGCCTTAGCCGAGACGATTCTGTAACCCGAAGATATTACTTCAAAAGATGAGTATGCTACACAGTTTACTTTGTCTCATGAGATGGGGCTTTAGAATACAGCAACTGGATTTCTGTAGAGGGGTAAGACCTTCCCAATGGGTGTCCTGCATATGACACTATACAATCAGATGGTGAGGTTCCAGTAATACTGGAGCTTTGGAGGAATGTGGATTACCCCTTTATTGCCTTCACTCTCAGGCCACTCTAATCCAGAAGGGTAACAACTGATAAGGTCCTATCTATATGTCAAATAAAATTGTGTACTTATACAAAGCTGAACTGTTTGAAATAGAACTGTTTTTGACATTGAAACTGTGTACTTATGTTCAACTGAATTGTTTGAAAAATTACTGTTTTGATATTAACTGAGTGTAAACAAAAAATATTCTTATACTAAACTTAATTGCTTGAAATAGAACTGTTTATAGGAATAAAATGGTTTTGGTATGAATATCCTACAATTGTTGGCGTGCAATAAAACAAAGCCACACCAGACACAGTTTAATGAGCTATTTATATATTTATTGTTAATGAGTATACTATGCATTACTACTTTATTGTTATTTGTGTAGTTGTTGGTCTATTATTTTCCTTCCCTTTTTGATATTTAATGTTTAGACAGGAAAGACTGTTCTCACAAGAAAAATTAAGTATTCGCCATTTCAATGCGGCAGATTGTAAGCCAAATTCAATATTTTTATCATTGCTTATTTGAGTTTTCATGTCTACACCGATGATTAGAGCTTTATATTTGGAAAATTGCCAAGCAGTGGAATATAACCCATGGAAGAAAGTGGTGATATCCAGCCGATTCATCAATAGCACGACCATTGTGCTAAGGGCCACATTAAACGTAGCACACGTAATTCTCTGTTGAGGTTTCTATATGCTATTTACTGATTTTAAGGTAGAAGGACAGATAGGCATATCTGATCCTACAATAGATGCATTGACAGAGTTTTTACACGTATATACCGTGAAAAATCTCCACCACGGTGTCATGGTATTTTAAGTATTGTACAGTATAGTAATATTTACGTTCTTAGATGCATTTGATATCTATATTTCAGTCGCCTGCAGATACTGTGAGCTTTATCAGCTAATTTTTTTTTACAGTCCTAACGCTAAATGTCACCATGGTAACGATGGTTTTGCATCTTGTTAAGTAGGGAATGGCGTCGATACTTGATTTTTCGAAAACTTGAGCTTGACCTTAGTCTCAGTAGAACACGTTTCTTGTTAACTTGCATGAAGGGCGATACGCTTTGGATATAGGTTTTAGTTTAGAGTCATGTTAATCTCTTCTGGGCTGTTTTTATTTTTTCGCCAAAATACTCCACTTTTAACCATTAGTATCTGTAGTTTCCTATTTGATCTTGATAGTTGACCAATGAGGTTTTTCCACCAAGCATCCAGTGAAACTCTATGTTGATACAACTTCAAATTCATCCACCTTGCTACACATCCACCATGCTGCATCCCGTGGTTTCCATTGATACATGTTTTTGTTGCTCACAATAAACTGTCCTCCATTTTAAAGACTAAATTTTACTTTGATCACAAGGTTAATAGTTTTTTTTACTTCCATATACACACAAAACCAGAAAAAAAGAACAACGAACATAGTTTAAAATGTTTTAGTTCTTCTAAGCCAGGATCTGTCGTATTTTTACGTACATATTTATTTCTCCAACCCTAAATGCTCCCTTACTTTGAGCGCTAATTTTCCTCATGTTCACTTTGCAGGTTGCTAATTATTAAATTTCCTGTTTTTTAAAGACTAATTTTTTCTTCGATGAAAAGGCAACGCATCAAATGTAAAAATAATTAAGAAAGTCACGAAATCTTAAGCCAAATTAACTCAACTAGCATTCATATTAAACAAATATTTTTTTAAAAATTCTTTGAACATCAATTGAAATATTTTCTGATTAATTAAATATATTTATTATTCTATCAACTATTTTCCGGCATTGAATGCGTCACGGAGTTAATTATTGAAGCATTAATTAAAACGGATTACTCATTCCATCAATAATTCAAACACATTGAGAGAGATATACCTGATGAGATAGAAGCCCTTTTCAAATATTACTTATTTCATATCGACCTGTTCAAAAAATTCCAACCAGTATTATACACTGGTAAATCATGGCGTATTATCTAAAAATCACACACACACACACACACACACACACACACACACACTCAAATATATATATATATAAATATATATATATATATATATATATATATATATATATATATATATATATAGTTTTTTTCGGATTGTTCATATAATTTGATGCATTTATTCATCAGATAATATCTTGTTTGGGCTATGGAATATTCTGCATACTTTCTATGAATAACAGAACCATAATAGGTTTTATATACAATGTAGATAATTATTTTGTATAGTTTAGAATACGTGTTCTTTCGATTATTAGAAAAAAAAGGTATCCTATTATGTCGATTGTTTCTTCTTAACTATCAAATCATTGCATGATGATATCCTAATAGGTTTTGGATATACAAACATGTTTTAAGAGAAATAATAATGGATGTCATATGCCTTGTATATATATATATATATATGTGTGTGTGTGTGTGTGTGTGTGTGTGTGTGTGTGTGTGTGTGTGTGTGCTCATGTCCGTGCGTATATGTGCATTTTTCTTTTTTCTCTTTTTTTTTCTTTCTCTCACTATATATATATAGTGACCGAGAAATTTCACACACACACACACACATATATATATATATATATATATATATTAGCCAACAGAGGAAGAAATGTATCAATATTGGTCAGTATGTCTTTAAGTCCTATTAATTTAAAATGCTGAATTTTTACAAAATGTTATGCTGTATTTTGTTTGTAAAATAATGCTTAAACTATGCGTTTTAAATGTAAAGACACGCTTACTCTACTGTAAACCCAAATTGATTTTAAAGACTCTCTCTGTCCTAATGTCAGCGAACACGGCAGAATGTTTTTGAATCTCTTCTATAATATAATTTTAAAATTGTTAAAGAAAGCCCTAACAGTAGTTTAGAAGAAAAAGTGAGAGCCTAAAACGCCAGGGAAAAAAAACAAAAAAAAAAGCAATTGTAAAAGCTCTAATTCCTGAAGCTTTCTAGGATCCCAACGGTAGTATAGAGGAAAAAAAAAAACAAACTAAAAAGCCTAGGAAAATGTCCCAATTCCGAAAAAAAAAAAATTCAGTACCAGTGAAAGTCATTCGAAAGTACCTTGATCTTGGACTTTAACTAAGTTAAAAGTTATAAAAAAAAAACAAACTTCATCAAATTTATTCCCCCTTTTATTTTATTTTATTTTATTTCATTTTTTTTTTTTTTTATATACATGCACATGGGAAGCAGCATGGTGTACGTAAAGGTATTTGAATAAACCCATGGGCGACCAAACTCAATACCTAAACGGGTCCTGGACCTGAGTTGACGACTTTACGCTCAGGATCGTTAGTTCGATCGGGGAACTACTGCTGCTCCTCTATAAGAGTGGCTTCTATAGAAGAGAATAAAACAGCCATCGAAAGATAACCATGACCCACACTCAAACCACATACACAAACCGCATCGCTCTTCGAGCGGGTAAAAAAGGGGCGCGTCCTGCTGAGGTTGGAGCCCTGGCCTCAGTGTTCGAAAAATCAGCTACAGAGCTCAAACAATCAAAACTACTAAAATGCAAGCAAACACTACAAATAGCCACATTTAACGTAAGAACCTTAAATAGAATAGGGCAACTACCAGAGCTAATCGCATCGGCCGAAGAACATAAGATTGAAATAATATGCATACAAGAACACAGATACACGCACGCCGAATATATCAAATATCACAAAACTGGCAATGGGTGGTCGCTCGTCACCGTATCCGCATGAAAAAACTCTGTCAACGCTGCAGTAGGAGGGGTAGGATTACTTATAGGACCAAGAGCATTAAAAACGATAAATAGCGTTGAGAAAATACAACCTAGAATGATGGCAGCTACATTTAACGGAAACCCCAGAGCAACAATCATCTCATGCTACAGCCCCACCAATGTTAGTGAAGAAACTGAACTAGTCACCTTCGACGATGAGTTATCCTCATTAGTGCATAGCATCCCGAAACACAACATGTTAGTCATTGGCGGAGACATGAATGCCCAAATCGGGAAAAACGGAAACAACAAATACAGCCTCCACAACACGTCAAATAGGAATGGGCAACATCTAACAGATTTCATGATAGAAAATAGATTAGCATGCCTCAATACAAACTACCCAAAAAGGGAGGGCAAACTATGGACATACACGTACGCAAACAATACTAAAGCTCAGATAGACTACGTGCAATGAATAGTGCAATGAATTGCGAGGCATACTCCTCTTTTGAGGGTGTGCCCACCGATCACCGAATAGTCACGGCAAAAATACGGTTAAGCCTACGAAAAAACGCCAAACGAACAGCGAACACTAAACACTATGACTGGGCCCTATTGAACAACAAAGATAAATACGTATTGGAATTAAGAAACAGATTCGAAATACTACAAGAAAAGACAGAAAAAAGTACACCAAACGACGAATATGAAAATTTCGTCAATGCACACCTCGAGGCAGCAGCGAAATGCATTCCAACAAAACTCAAAACTAAATATAGAGTCCCTTGGGAAACATTAGTGGTGAGAGAAAAACGTGCACTAGTGAAAACAGCCTCCAAAAACTATCGAAAAAACCCAACAAACACAAATGCCTTAAAACTAAAAAAGGCACAATATCAATTAGCAGGCGTATATATAAAGGAACAGACAGAATGCATTCAAAATCAGATAGATAAGATTAGAGACTCGGTGGAAGATAGACAATCTATGATAGCCTGGCAAACAATAAACGAAGTGAGTAGAAGAAAGAACATAGCCAAAGCAAAACTGAAAGCAGCAAACCAACAAGAAAGAATAAAACTGTGGAAACATCACTTCGAAAACTTACTAGGAAACCCACCGAAAATAACACATGAACCAATCACCAGAATAATTAGCAAACAATTAGACATTAAACTAGGACCGTTCACACAAGAGGAACTCGACTCGGTTCTCAGAAAAATTAAAAATAGGAAAGCTGCTGGGCTGGACGAAATTCCCCCGGAAGTATGGAAGACCAGACAATTCGATGACATACTGCTCCGACACTGCAACGCAGTATACAATCAAAATCCGATAGATAGATGGATGAAAGGATGCATACTCCCCTTCCCTAAAAAGGGGGACCACGGATTAGCCAAAAACTACCGAGGCATAACACTTACATCCATAGCAGCCAAAATCTACAATGCCCTACTACGAAACCCCATAGAACCCGAAATCGACAACATACTTAGAAAAAAACAAAATGGCTTCCGAAGATTTAGATCCACGACCTCACAAATATTAACCATCCGTAGAATCCTTAAAGGTGTACGGGCAAAAAACCTACAAGCGACATTAATTTTTGTTGACTTTACCAAGGCTTTCGATTGCATTCATAGAGGAAAGATGGAACAAATCCTACTAGCGTACGGCATACCTAAAGAAACCGTAGCGGCAATAACGATTCTCTATAGAAACACTAAAGTAAAAGTACGATCACCAGATGGAGACACAGAATACTTCGACATTGTAGCAGGAGTACTACAAGAGGACCCGCTGGCTTCGTACCTCTTTATCATTTGTCTAGATTACGTACTTAGAACATCGATTGACAAAATCAAAGAGAATGGCTTCGAACTGACGAAGAAAAGAAGCAGAAGGTACCCCGCAAAAACAATTACCGACGCCGACTACGCCGATGATATAGCGATACTGGCAAATACACCTGACCAAGCCGAAACGCTACTGCATAGTTTGGAACGAGCAGCAGCAATCATAGGCCTCTATGTTAATGCACACAAAACGGAATATATGTGCTATAACCAAACGGGAGACATCTCCACTCTAGAAGGAACCCCTCTTAAACTAGTAGACACATTCACTTATCTAGGAAGCAGCGTCGAATCAACCGAAAAGGACATCGAAACGAGGTTAGCGAAAGCATGGACAGCTAGCAATAGGCTATCGATTATTTGGAAATCAGACCTAACCGATAAAATGAAACGCAGTTTCTTCCAGGCAGCGGTCACATCGATACTGCAATATGGCTGCACTACATGGACGCTAACAAAACGGCTGGAGAAGAAGCTAGACGGCAATTACACAAGAATGCTACGTGCAATCTTAAACAAGTCCTGGCGGCAACACCCCACAAGACAACAACTGTACGGCCACCTACCCCCTATCACGAAAACTATTCAAGTTAGACGAGCCAGACATGAAGGACACTGCTGGAGAAGCAGGGACGAACTCATGGACCCCCACACATGGCCGTGCAAAAGCAGGACGACCAGCACGAATATACATTCAGCAGCTATGTGAGGATACGGGATGTTGTCCTGAAGACCTACCTAGGGCGATGAACAATAGGGAGGATTGGCGTGAGAGGGTCAGGGATATCCGTGCTACAAGCACGATATGATGATGATGATGACATTGAGTGTATTCTACCTTTATAATATATCTGTCACTGATTCGCAAATATATAAACTAAGGAAGAAATAATTTTGGGGGTTATATGATATGCCTATTATGTATTATATACTGATAAAATACTTTTTTAAGCAAGTAGGACAGTGTATATATATATATATATATATATATATATAGATTCAACAATATCCCAACAAGATTATACATTGGTTTGGAAATTTGGAAGTTAAACTTTCCCAAAAATACATTTTGGATAATTCTACTCCTACTCCCGGAAGGGAAGTTTTTACGTAGTTTATAAGTAACTCTGCGTTAGCGTTTACGTATGATATAACAATAGAGTGTCTGATGCTGCCGGCAAAAATCTATGTTTCAATAGCTTTCTGAGACGGCGTTGGTCTTTCTATCTAAGCTTATAAGTAAATCTCAATTGACTGACAGCATTCTAAAGTAGCGGCAAATTATTTCAATCGCTGTAGTCATTGCTAAAGAAATCTTGTTTTGTTATCGATCTTTTCCATGCTGTCATTCGTCCATAAAATCAGGCAGACATTCAGTAACGGCCTGCTTAGATTCTTTTGTATATGCAGAACCGTTAAATAAATGTTTGGACGATCCACCCTAATAACACACAAGAAATGATGATTTATTGAATAGAATTATACATTTTTTTAGGATAATATAACCACCTCACTTGTTTCTTTTTAGAATTGTATATATTTATTCTTAAAAAGAATAAAAGAAAAGTTATCTCTCTGTGTCTTTATATATATATATATATATATATATATATATATATATATATATATATATATTAAAATGAATAGGTCTTCTAATGAATTTGTATTTGGTAATTTAATTGTTTGTTTCATATATTTGTGCTTGACACGTGTTTCAGACATCATAGTGAGGGTTATCTCTGATTCTAGCCTTTACAGTGAAGATTGTTTTCATAGGCATGTGATTCTTTTTTAATTCAAGATTTTTTTGTTTTTTTACGAATGTATATACATAGAGAAATGGTAAATTTGTTAAATCCGACAAGATGTGAACTAATAAGTGGAAAAGTCGGTAAACAGACAGACAACGTATTCGAAATAATATTTCGTTTTTATTTCAACAAGACTTTGTCGGAATCTGTTTTTATTTTTAAACTTTAGCATAGAAGAAAATAGATAGGTAAAAAGAGGGAATTTTCGTATAGGGAGGCAGAAATGAAAGAAAGGTAAAGATAGATATATTTATGTCAGAGTGGTGACAGCAAGTGTTATTGGCTGTGACAGTGACACTTTTTTGGAACATCTGGATCATGACTAAGTAGACAGGGGAAAGCTAGAGCCATTGTCAAGCGTTTAAAATTTCATCAAATCTTGACCAATATCTGATTGAAAAAGTGAAAAATTGTCCTGAAGTATGGAAATGTGGCAGTGAAATATATAAAAAGAATATATGCCTGCGTGAGAAGTAGTTTTATTGTAAGTACATTTCGAGGTGTTAGCGAAATTTTTACTGGTTTGTGAGATGGTTTGTGTAATCGGTATTCCAAATTTGCTTAATTTCTCTGAGAAAGGTTTGTGGTGTGTGTTAGTGGGGAGAGAGATGGGTCTATGGGATACCATGAAAAGATTGTGACAAATATCACATTGGCGAAACCCATGTAATCTAGAAAAACATTTTACAAACATAAACGGTCAATTAAATTAAATGACGACCGAAATACCCTTTTCTCACACATATTAGATTTCAAACCCACTCTCACTTTCTCACAGGCTACTTTAATGAAACCCGTACATTGCAAAAAATCTGGTCGACAGTTTGAATCTGCAATCATCTCCCGTTTCAAACCCATCATTAAACTACACTCCGTAATCTACTAGATTTCATCCGATTGACTGATATTATTTTACGTAAAAAAAATTACGAATTGTCCCACCATTTTTCTTTTAATGTATTTCCTCTTGGGTTGAAATTATAAGAAAAAATTCCAATGAAGTGTTTTTGAAATAAAGAGGGAATACTATTTTGAATCCTTCCAGAATACGCAAAGGGTTCTTTGTCTGCTAGTTCGAATCCTTTATTTATCAATGTTGCCGTATATCCACTCTAATGGAGGGTTACGCTCGTGCGTATATATATATATATATATATATATATATATATATATATATATATATATAGCAATTATATCCCAGTAGTACGTAGATAAGGAAGTTTGATTTCTTAATGTTGGATTTCTAAGTGATTATAGGTGTTTGTAATATCTCAATTTCCAGTTAAAGGTAGTCATACATATGTATACCTAATCATTGTTATCATTTATTTAGCTGAAATGTTGGCTTGATTTACAAAATTACCAAATTACCAGAAAAAAAAATTGATAATGTTTGTCAAGGCAGGAGTGAAAGCCAAACCAAAGGAAGAAAACACACCAAATGCACTTTCACTGGGAAGTAAGGGCTGATTTTTAGACAAGATTAAAATTCTCAGACCATATTACCCAAACATCATTACGCCGAGATATACTAATATTTTCAAACAAAATAAAGAAAATGTTGATATGGTAATCGACTGTTCCATAGGAGGAATACACAGAAAAGACTCATGAATGAAAGAAATACAAATATAATGAACTCCTAGAGAAATGTATAAAAACTAGGTAGTATACAAGTTGAATGCCAATAGAAATTGGCTCAAGGGGTTTCATTGCAAAATGGCAGACACTGGTTTGAAAGCACCCCCCAAAAAAAAGAAAGCCATCGAAACGATAATTAAAACGATGGAAAGAACTGCCAAATGGCTGTGGCTAAAAAGAATATTTTACACGAAGATTTGTAGATGTCATCGGGTAGTCGCAGAACTTACGTGGGGAGCCGGTTCTATAATTATCAACAAATGAGCAATATACATTTTGTACGTTAAATTGTTGACCCTATTTTAATCAAGTTATTATGGATAATCGAAAAATCGGAATATAATTGTATAAATGAATGTATGTATGTATATGTGTGTTGCTAAGTGTGTGGGCATATAAATATAAATTAGGGTGGTTGCGAGGGTGCATGAGTGAGAGTGAGTTCACGATGTATGTTACATTTCATTTGCTATCAAAGGAAAGAATACATTACCTTTCGAATTTTTAGATAATATTAAAGTAGTTTTCGGTGGTGGTCTTCACGTCTTTTTTTGTATATAATTTAGTAATTCATTTTATTAGTACCTAAAGAATAAGATGTAAATAGTAAGGTTTTAAACGTTGTTTTGCAAATTTTTATAATCGATAAACATTTTAATATTCCATATGTTAATTTAATGAGTTTATATCAAATTGGTTGTAAAAGTTGCTTGGGTAATTGGAACCTTTCATAATATAATACAAGAGCGCAGGTAGGTTTTTTTTCTTATTTTAGTGGTGCGTGCGTGTGGGTTTTGATATAGGAAAAGGGAATATAAGTTTTGCGGTTTCGGTGTTTCAATTGTTTTCGAATCTTTGAAGACTAATATCTCTTGATCAGTATTTCAAGTGATTTGCTCTATGGTAGATTAAGAGGCCGATTTCGTTATCGTTGTCTTTCATTAATTTTTGTTTAACTTATTTTATTTTGTTTATTTATTCTTTATCCGAGTTTTCTTTTTTTTTCATTTCGGAAAACGCTGAAAGAGTAAAGAGGAATTTTTAACAGATGGAAGGAATAAAAACTCTATCAAATTTTGTCTTTCAAGTTAATAGTTTAAAAGATATTTCTCTCTCTTGACCAATGTATCAAGCGCCAATGATTTGTTATATTGTAAATACGTAAAGTGAATTATATAGTTTGTACTGTAATCCACTTAATATTTTATTGTCAATTATGATTTTTCCCGAGGCGGGAGGTTAAAGGGCAAAATGGTTTTAATAAAAGGTGTAATTAAGTCACCTTTTAAAATAACTTATTTTATCTTCAGCTGGTAAAAAGCAAACTTTGCATTGAGGGGGTTTAGTAGCCCTTGTAAAGATAGAATCTTTCAATAAAAACGTTCTTCTAAAACGTAAAATTTATCGAGCACTGTTTCGATTTCCTTGAGGTGTTCTAATACAAATATATACAAAGGGGATTCCTTCTAATTTTATTATTTTTATTAGTTAGAATGGGGGTGCATAAAGAAAATTTTGAAAATTCAGATAAACAAAAAATATTTTTCCCTATTGCCATCTTAAGTTTAATAAGTTGATTAGATCGATACTGTGATAATTTAACCTTGGTGAATTTGGAAATTTGAAGATGAATAGAGGGGGATTTTTGAGAGGGGATAGATGAGCAAGGAAAGAAAAAAAAGGAGTTAAAAAAAAAACCCCAAATCTCACAAAACCAGACACCCTTGTCCGGCGATAGCTGAATAATGGACAGAAAGACAAGAGCTGTGTAAATGAATAATTTCAAACAATCCATATGTTAAAAAGTGCTAGTGTCATCATAGATCACTAAAATAGACAGATATGCGTATTTGATTGGTTGTTTGTGACAACCAGTCCGAAGCGCGGATGAGCGGTCTATAATCATCCAAATAAATAAAAAGCCAATTTAATATTTTTTTTCTTTTTTTTTTTTCATATGTTGCGTGAACTAAAGGGCGTATCAGATATTGACCATCTCTGATAGGGTTTGCAGGGTAAAGGGAGTGTGATGTTGGAAGACCCGAAAATCCCCAAAGAACCCAGCAAAACATCACTGATGACACCTTCAAGCGCTTAATGTATTAAGGCGTATATTTATAGTCAAGGTTACATTTGTTTCCAATTGGGCATTAATTTTTTTTATTCTATAATTGCATAAATGTTTTAAGTTGTCATTATTATTCCAGTCCAGTTTATTAGTTTCTTGTGATTGTCAATCATTTTTTATATATTGTTAGTACAAGAATAACTAATTTTTTACATTATTCTTATTAATTATTTTTCTAAGGGGGTTATCATCTTTAAAATGTTTTCTTATTAAACGTAGAAAATATTTCCCTATATTGATATAAGGGAGTTTGCAAAAGGGTGGTTTAAACCACATAAACCTTCTATGTCTTTATTATTATCATTTTTCCTTTTTTTATTATCCAGATTTATATTATTATCAGATCAATTCTTTTCCGTTTTTGGGATCATTATTTCCTATATCAATGCCCGTATTTATGTGATTTTTATTTGACTTTTAAATATCTAAGTTCATTTTCATAACCGTTATTATATAAAACTTCATTATGAAATTCCATATATTAAATGTTTTTAGCAGATGATAATCTATTTATTCTAATATTAATCGAATTAGGAATTGGGTTTAACTATGGATGCGGAGTTGTTAGAGCTAAAATTAACGTGTCTTGGTATAACACTTGACTTACTGAATAATTTAAAATAATTATTTCTTAAATTGAGACTTACATCTAAAAACTTAACTATTTTCAAGTTAGAACTTATTTCTATCTTTACCCTGATATATTTAGATACCCTTATTACTTTCTTTTGTATTTTTTATGTTAGGGGTCAATTGCAAATAGGGATAGAAATTAATTCATCATATCTATATATGCCGTCATTCTAATAGTCAAAAATCTACCTTGTGTGCCTATAATGTATATTCCAACTAACCTTGCTATATAGGTGGAGTCAAAGACCCCATTGTAACGTCAAAATTATCAGTCGTTTCTTTTCCTAAGTAGTATTATTCTAAACAAGTACAGATTTTCTACATGATAATGTAATATCCAATTCCTCCCGAGTTATACCTGTATAATTCCTAACTAAATTGATGCTTAGTAATAAAAATTCTTTAGTTATGAAGGGTAAAAATCTATAATACCAAATTTATAAAGGTAGTTTTATTCTTATGCTTGATATTATTTAGCCATTCAATTGTATCCAATGAGTTCTTTCACAGAATAAATTTGGAATTATATAAGATTTTAGTACCAATCTTTGTTTTATATTTATAGCTATTAAACCAATCTTGGTTTTTGTAGGGTTAATTAATCTATTAAGTTTATTTTTTCCAAAGTTCTGTTGATGGCCCTTATTTTTTTTTCTATTTAGTCTAACTAATTTATTCGTGATATTGAGTTTATTCGTCAAATTATATGTATCTTTAATAATTAGATAAATAATGTTATCTTGGTCTAATTTATATTTCTCTGTTATCTCATCATAGAATATTTTCATATATTACTGTGGTGGTCAATTTTACACAGGTTTCTGGATTTGTCAGCTTTTATCATAATTTATTCAAATTGTTAATGTCAACCACAAATATTTTTTTTTTAATTCTTAATTCATCATTAATTGATCTGAATTAGATTTTTAACCAGTTTAGATAAGTCTTTTTCAATTTCTTCAAAATTTTTTTTGCCAGGTAGGATGTTCAGTGAATAAATTTAAAATCTTTTTCTTTATTTTACATTCTTGGGTTGTCATAAAAATAATGTTTTCCATTGAATTATCTTAATAAAGTCAACTCTTTTATCAGTTAGAGATCAAATGAACTAGCTCTTAGATGGAAAGGGAATGTTTTTCAAGGAAAAACTTGGAGTAAATTTCTACATTAGAAGCAGCAGTTGAAACCCAAAGAAGTATTCAAAAATATTTTCCCTTTTTTTGTATAGATAATGCAACTGAGGGCAGTAATTGTGATTAGGAGTTTAAATATATTTATATAATCCGAGTAGAAAATCCAAGGTTATGGTTATCCAATTTGATTGCTCAATGTCATCGGCTATTAATTTATAATTAATTTGTGATTAAGAATATATCAGTATTCAAAGCTAAAACATCTGTTCATATAAAAGTAAAAAGAAAAAAATCACTTTCTTAGTGTCGTTATGAATTTATTTCTGGTTGCTAAAACCATCATCAAAATTTGTTTTTGCGTGTTTTTATTACTCTCAGCGAGAATGAGATTTGAAAAAAAAAATCTTATTTTTATCTTTTTTATTTTTTTTTAAATTGACATAATTATTCAATTTAAATAACTCTTTAATATATTTTATCATGTTTCTTAATCAAGAAAAAAATATTTTATCTATTATTATCTTTCATCTTTACAATGATCACACAACCATATAAAAACAACAAAAAGACTTACTACTTAATTAAATACTATATATATATATATATATATATATATATATATATATATATATATATATATATATATATATATATATATTATCATGAACAAAAATACATTCTTCGATATATAATTATACTTATCTAGTTTATGCAGTTTTGTATATTCATAAATAAATGGTGCGCAATATTAGCAATAAACCATATGTATTTCGAGAGAATGATCAAGTGATCAGGAGAAAAAATGGGACTCACCAAATGACGCTGATTCAGAGTCTGCGCTTTCTGAACATAGATCTATATTCCTCCGTGTGTGTGTGTGTGTGTGTGTGTGTGTGTGTGTGTGTGTGTGTGTGTGTGTGTGTGTGTGTGTGTGTGTGTGTGTGTGTGTGTGTGTGTGTGTGTGTGTTAAGAAACCATGATTTCATAATGAAGAAACAATCTAAATGTTTCCTTTGGATAACAGAGTTGTTCATTTGAGAAATGTATGGCTTATGATTTAGCCAATCAATAAATACAATTCCGAGGTGATCATAGCGGTTTCTTCTGTCTAAAAGAAACATTAAGTTTCAAGAAATGTAAATGAATTTTTTTTCAGTTTCTGTGAGGTACTTATTAATCAAATGATCCACTAATGGTGGACGGCCTAATTCTGACCATAATCAAAGTCAAACGTAATTGAAGAACATGAGAATTTTCACACCAGTTCAATAGAATCCATATAGTTTTAATTCACCTCCACTAAACCTGTAAATTCTTAAAATTGGCTAGTTCATTCGAAATAATCTGATAAGCTCTAACTAAACCACAGAAGGAAAATCCATCCATCATTTCGTACAACGTACACTACTGGGTTCTTTCTAAAAATTATCGTCATGAATGTATGAAAAATGGCCACTTTCAGATCATAACGGAAAACCAAGCGTGGTTAAACATTTAGGGGTCAGGGTTTTAGTTTCGAGTTTACATGTTTTATTCTAGAAATCATATACTTTGCTATTAATCATTAGCAGTAATCTCATTATTATTAATCTGTACAAATACTTGCTCGATCTTTTTTCCTGGTCTGTGCTTTTCTCCACTATCTCAGAAATAAAAAAAAATAAAATAAAATAAATCGTAATTTATTATTATTTTTTTTTAAATTTTTATTTTAAAAAAGTAATGATTATTAAATTCGGAAACATAGATACTTGTCAGAATTCAAAATAATAATAGCTTAAAGTGCTTAAACAAAAAAGTAAATTCATAAATAACCATTTTAGTATTACAAGGATGAAATAAATTAGAATAGCATATGTGAGATCATCATTGCCATCATCATTAAGGCGTCCCTTCACACACACACACACGCACACACACACACACACACTCTCTCTCTCTTTCTCTCTCTCTCTCTCTATCTATCTATCTATCAGTCTCTTTCATTATCTGTTATTATCAGTCATTGCCTTTTACAAGTCCTCTAGCCAGCATCCAATTTCTGTGTAAAGCAAATGAATGTAAGTATTTGCTGGTCGGCCAACACTATGTGTAGAATTCCTTAGGGAGAACGTCACTAATGAGTTCATTCTTACTTCACCAACAGTGCCTGTCGACCCCTACTCTGTAGAATTTTGTCGGATTTTCAGATGTTAAAGCTATTAAGAGTATTTTTCACGCAAAAAAAAGATATAACAATTCTGAAACAATTTAAAAGAAAGGCGTACATGTATTTGCCTCGAAATAAATAATTCTCTGCCTGAAACATAAGTGGGCAAAGGGTCACAAGAGTCTAATAAGTACGCACTAAATATATTTTTTCTGGTTCCAGATGGTTTTCCCCGATCAGCTGAATGAAAATCATTAATATTACCATGAAAAAAAATCTCAATTTCAATAAATGTAATGTAAATGCAACAATGGCTACCGCAGGATTCTGAAATTTGTGATAATTTCAACATATCACAGCTAATTTTCTGATAAACGAACACGAATGGCACCAAGTAAAGCTGATACAATACTTTCCATTTCTATCTATCTATATGCTAATTAGCACATTTGCATATTCATGAATATATGACAAAAGGCTGTAGCCATTGCTTCAAAAACTTCTTAGATTATTGATTTTGTTTAGTCGTCGATATATACTTGATAAAATATGTAATAGTTTTTTTTCTTCAATCTTGAAACCACGGTCCGCCCTACTGTTAAACTAGCTAGATAAAGAACGGTTAGTTTAATGTCTTTCCAAAGGCCACATTAGTGTGAAGTAATACGCAATCAGCCTTGTCCAAGATTTGAAATTAGATCGCAGCTTATGTATAAAATTCAACAAAATAGACAGCATATTCTGTAATAAATGAAACTGCCGAAAATAACCATTTATCTATTTATAAATTCATAATGAACTACATTTTCTAAAATTCAAATTCTTCTTACACATTGAAGCTTTCTTCAGTGAACCCTGGAAAAAATTCCGACGACTGCTCTTTTCAAAGATAATTTTCTCCTGAAGTGTATAAAGTTGGTGGGTCATTAAAACAGAGAGAAAGGGATGTAGAAAAACCGTTGATATTTTATTTTTTCCCCTCTTTTATGAGCAAAAAATAAATTAACTTTCTAATTTTCTCGAAATATATACTACTAATTAATATAAAATTCCTATTGACTGGGTAAGAAAGGTAATATCCTGAAAATTAAAAAAAAAATTAAGATTTGAACCGACTGATAATTAGTATAAGCAAAAACCATAACTCTACAAGAGAATGACACGCATTACCCCTCCCCTTGATCTTTGAAATAAAAACTGATCTCGGACAGAAGACCTAACAAAGGATCAATTAAGCTGCAAAAAAAATTGTCAAGTTGAAATTTCTGTTCCCCTGGAATATAGAATGGAAAACAACAAAGAAAGTGAAAAGATAGACAAATGCTTTAATCTTGCCACAGAGCTGAATTAGCTGTGGAACTTGTAAGAGGCGGTGATAGCAATGCTAGTTGGTTCCTTTTTGACAGTTACCAAAGGCTTGAAAAAGATATTAAGCTAACAGAAAATAAGAAGATTCGAGACCATCCTGATCACAGCACTTTCAAAATAAGCAATATTTTGAAGAGCTTTGAAAAAGCGAGGAGACATGCTGCTACTCTGACCTCCTTAGAAAAAGCACCCGTGAAAACCGGTGATAAAAAAAGCACATAAACTAAAAGCCATGAATTTCATATCATTTGTAAGTACAGGATTATGTTGAACATGTAGAGAAAGCTTACATTTAAAAGATGTATTAAAGTTACCTTCTGTAACAGGCTTAAATTGATTTTGAATCGTAGTAATATTTTTACACATCTGTCAATGTTTAATGTTAAAATTCGGAATTTTAAATTTTTTCTCTGAGAACAGGTTGATTGTTAGAAAGATCAGGTGAGAGCTAGAATAACACGTCAAAAACGTATTATAGATTTCGAAGCTGGCTAGAGCGACTGCTAAGGGCTGACAATGTTGGAATAGTGTTTTGGATTAGTAAGTATAGAAGAAACATACCTTCAACTTGATTTGACCAATGCCTGATTGAGGATATATTTCAAATGTGGGAATAGATTTGAATTATGAAGAAACGACAGAGTAGCCGTCACAAGTTAAGCTGGCTTTTCAGTAGATAAATAGATGTCATCTGGACAAAAAACAAACCCACTCGTACTGAGAGAAGAAAAATACACCCAGAAATCTAACGGTCCGTCGATAGAACAGAACAAAATCACTTACACACGCATTTATCAGGGAATGTCTCCTGCATTTCACTAAGTTGCAAAAGTTAACTTAAGCCCGATACACATACAATAAATCTAGACTCAGTGCCCTGTTTTGTCTAACTATACATGCTATACGATAGATGATTGCATTCCACTTGATATCTGGTATTATATCAATTACTGGCATTGTTGTTCTTCTGAAGAGGGGATCAACTGATCCTATTAAGAAAATAGGTGGCTATATGGCATCTACTTAAAGCAGTTTCAACATATATATAGGAAAACCATGAATTGATATTGACAGGTTATCAACGATATGGAAATCCAAAATCTCTGTTAAGGTAAAACAGTATATCTTCCAATCTGTAGCTGTGCCAGTACTATCGTATTGCTGCACCCCTGGACATTAATGTAGCACTTGGAGAAAAAAGGAAACTAGATTGGAAATACTCAAGAATGCTGCATGCTGTTTTAAACAAATCCAGGAAACAGATCCCCCAAACAGCACCGTATGATTATTTAACTCGTGTAACATATTGACCTTCGACCCAGCCGTCAATCGACAAACAGGTGCATCCGGTCGGAGATATCACATTGACATGTGAACAGGTTGAATTCGGTGCAGATGCGACGCCCACAAGAAGCAGGTGTATGTCAAACAATTATATAACCCTGTGCCAGAGACAGTTGGAGTTAGTTGCAGTTGGAGTTCGAGTTGCAGTTCGAGGCATTGAGAACTAGCTCCCAGCAGAGGGCTTGGGCCCTCAGGACCCCGGTTGAGCAGACTAGCAGAATTAGAAAGAAGTGCTGCAATAGTTAGAGGAATTTGGGGTCAATATGTTGCAGTCTGTTCAGTCTCCAACTCATCTCTCACACACAACCCTTTCGCAAGCCTTTCGCAACCCTTTCAAATAAAGTGTGAGAGGTATATTTTTCTAAAGAAGTGTGTTCGTTCGCCATTATTGTTGATTGTGTGTCTGCATGTGTATGGATACGTATAGTTGTATCACGGCTATACAACAACTCGCATATCGGAAACAATCTAGATAAGATTAACAGCTCTTGCATCACAGGGGTGAAGTAAAAAAAGAATAAGGTCTCTTGTGCCCCTCTAAACATGGACACAACAGTGTTGGATGACCAGCAAAGACTCTTATATTAATCAGCTCTGTGTGAGCACTGGATGCTGTCTTGAGGACCTGCCTTGAGCGATTGTCAATAAAGAAGGATGACGCACGAAACGATAAGCAAGAGAGTCAACTCAACCTTATGCTATATATATATATATATATATATATATATATATATATTGAGCATGGATACGTGTGTGTGGGTGTGTGGGCTCTCTTGTCATAATGTGTAAACATAAAAGTTGCAAAAAATATTCATGTTAGGTTGAGTTTATTAACTTAATGGCATATAAACAGTCGTGGGTTATTTATTGCAAAAGTTATCCTCGTAGAAGTCCTAATGATCAAATGTCATCCGTTTACCAAAACGTAAACAGTACACATGAAATGGTAGTCAAGTTGCCATACCTCAACAACAAATAGCAAGGATGGTGAGAGGAAAAAACATCAGCGCTCCTGAAACAAGACAAGACGACCGGAGAAGCGACGAAATAAAGTAGAAAACGAATTGAAGTGAGATGAGGAGAAAAGAGCTGTACAATTATACAACAAATCTTATGCTCATATACATATGATGTAGAACGGTTGAACTTTTTAATAAAACACGTAATGTCGTTAGATAATTATAGTGTTAAACTGAGTTGTTGTTTTTTTTTTTTTTCATTTATAACTTTAGTGGAATTGTAATATAATGGCCGAGGGATTTCGTTTCATGCTTTTGTGTTTAGTTAGGCTGAGAACCTTTCGGCTCAGTGCATGGGTTACTTAGGTGCAACATTAACACAGGTATTCACGCGCGAACGGGCGGAGCGGACGTGTCACTCAGAGATGTCACAATAGCCCAAATGGGAAACGGGGATAACAAGTGCGAATGACGTCACGCAACGGAAGCGCGCGGAGGATTTTGAGATTTTTTAAAAACTCAGTTAGTGGAGTTGAGACCAGCTTCGGGAGAAGACGGTTGACATTCGCTTGCTCGTGGAGGTCTTGTGCAGGTGTCGCACGAGAGGGGTGGGTGGGTGCAGATGAAAAAGCCAGAATTGAAAGAATGTGTATCTCTCTCCTTCTGTCGAAGAACCTTTAAACCCAAAGGTAGTAAAAAAGTTTCGTACCTGAACTGAGAAGTCGTTACGTGTTTTTTCCGATTTCGAGATTCCTATGTTCTATGTATATATGTTATGAACATCCCATGTACATTTCGCATATTCATGTATATGGCTATGGTACAGAATTATAATAACATATGTCTGATACTTGTTTCGAAGCACAAAGAAAATACACTTTCTTACACCTCGTAAGAGGCGATTTACATCATAGACTAAAATATTTTTACATATTTAATCTTTAAATCTTTCTTTTTTATTTATTTTTTTTTTTTAGAAATTATGGGTGTGTATGATCAGATCCAAGATGTCTACATAATTCCCTGAATACAGCTATTCTCCACAATCTACTATGATTTTTAAGCATTCCCTTATTTTATCAGTGACGATCTATTTTTTAATCTTGTTTTTATCTGCTGTAACAACGACATCCAGTATCAGAGGAAACTTTTTCTCTTCATTGATGGATTCTTTTTCTTTAAATTAGTTTAGCTAACCGTTCTAATTTAAATGTTCAAAATAAACTCCAGCTTTTATTAGGTCTATGCAAAAGTCTTCTGAGTAATTTCATAAAATCTAGGGACTAAATAACCTGTTGAAATTTGTTTTTAGATTAAAAAAAAACAAACTCTTTAACTGTAAGTAATAGTGAAATTGTTGACTTTCGCAATTTTTCCCGTACCATTGTTCCTCTTCGTCCATCTCGGACGTTTGACACAATTCTCAGTGGCTCCCTATCAACAAAGGCGTTTCATATATAGTACTATACACAAGATTATATGTTGTATTTACGTATTATAGGTACTTACCAAATCCTCCGTACTTGCAGTATACGACAGAAAGACGTTTTATTTTATCTTAGGTGGAGATGATAAGAATTATTTCACTGTTTTCTTCCTCTTTGACCATTTTTAATACAACGATTAAAGAGTCCATTCTGCCCTACAATTAACCAATATATGAAGGGAGAATACTTGTGTAAATACCTTTTCTAAATATATGAACGCTATGTTAAAAAAAAAACATCCTAATCCAGGCTTTGAGCAATGGTCGTCATGCCTATATAGTTAGAAATATCCATTACACTACGGATATCTAATCATTTTAATATTAAAGATTGGTTTGAATTTGTTCTTTTTTGATTAATGGCATATCAATTTTCGTGGGTTATTTAATGCCAAAATCATCCTTGTTGAAAAGTAGTACTATTAAAACCCCTAGCTGTAGGGGTTCAGAGGGTTCATAACTTTCCGCAGGTTATTATTTTGAAAATGAAAGTAAAAGGGAAACTAGAGTTCATACTTGCTCACAGTGACACTATGAATATTCGGCGCGGTGGTATAGAGCAAGATATTTGTGTGTGAATTGAAATGTGTGGTTGCAAGTTCATCCTGCGTATAGATACACATATATATGCGAATGTGTGAGCCAAGACATATATATGTGGGCATATGTGTAAGTATACGATCGGTATGTGTGTTGTGATTGCAGATATATGCCTGCATAGATAGGATGTCTCAAAATAGTTGAAACCCATGAATATAATAATGATTTATTACTGAAACAAGTGTAATAGCAGTCATTTGGAATACGTCAAGTAAAAAGTAGATCTTTTGAGCAAGAGACATCAAATCAATGTTTATTATTATTATTATTATTATTATTATTATCTTCCAGGACATGTAATCTTTTTTGAGTTTCTTGTCTCAGCTATCAATGATTATCATATTAATGGGTGTGTATGATCAGATCTAATAGATGCACTATTTTGAGTCAGTTTTGAATGGTTTTTTCTCCAGATAAGTAGTGTGGCCAATTTTTTCTTTTTCTCGTCAAAGCTAGTGTAATCGAGGATTTAAAGCTGTTATAATAAACTGCTTTCAAATTTGAAACCAAAAAGAACACAACATTATTATTCGTAGAATAATTAGCAGTCATATGGGTCTGATGGGTCTCATGTATATTGAGACACCTTATATAAGTATATGTGCATATAATGGTAGACATGAGTTGTTGTAGACACGTATACGTATGAGTTGCTGTAGGTACGTATATGTATGTACATATGTGCATTGTTGCGAACTGATCATAGGTATATATATATATATATATATACAGGGTGTGTTCATAAAGTGGCCTAGATATATCTACGTGGGTAAAAGTAGGCATATGTTGATAATATTTATTATGGGTGTGTGTGTGTGTGCGCGTGCGTATTTTGTTAGAGGACCATACATTCGTGAGCTTCAGGCCACAAACTAAAAGAGTTCAATTTCATTTTTGTGTTTTTAGAGTATCCAAAAAGCATACATTTGGCAACATTTTTATGCAAAGTCTCTGGTTGACCAGTGAATGGAAGTAGAGAAAGATTCACCTCTACATATATACAGGCACAGTCAGTTGGTTTGTAATGATCTACGAGAGAGAGTGAAAATGACCAAAGGACCCGTTTCAAGTCAAGTCCGAAAACATAACTGTGGCAAGTTAGACTTCATACCACAGCCATGGGAGGTAGCAAGATCTAAGGGAAGATCACAAAGTGGTACACGTACAATCGTCCGTGTACAAATCTTATCCTTTGAAACTTTTATCATGTTTTCTCTTTCCTTTGTTCAGACACCGCCGTCTCATGAGCAGCGTTCACTGAGGTAGACATCTGCAGAATGCAGTAAAGTGAGTCTGACCTCACGGCCCAATCAGATATACATAACGACAGGAAACAGTGCACAAGGCAGGCTACATATTCTGTGTCATTACTTCGAGGTTGGAGTTCCTCACTGGACTGATCTGGATGGACTAAATTGTTTCTTTGATTTTCAATTCTTTCAGTCACTTTTCCAAACCCTTTTGGAACATTCCAAATACAAAAACTGCCTTGGTATCACCGACTCATACATGTTCCACAACTTTTTCAACTCTTTAGAAGATTCATGTATTTAACTACCTTTTTACTTTCTTTCGTTTCCTCTCTGTGGTCTTGTGGAATTATATAAAATAGAGTAAAAGTAAATTTGGCGACAATAGTCGAGGGAGACCCGAAGACTCTCTTTTCGATAGCTACCACACCAAGGTGTAGGGGAGGTCGCTACTCTTTTCCTCGAATTAAAATATAGTAGTTGAGAAATAATTTCCTTGTTGATTAGCACTCGGTCTTCTAATAGGTATTTGGTAATTTGTTTGTGTCTGAAAATCTCATAGAACATTATGCGTCTATTTTTTTAGTACAGATCGAGCTTTATATAGTTTTCGTACGCATGGTCAGTTTTCAATCTCTTGATCACTTCTCAGTGGATTACCTTTCACACCCATTCATGCCAGGTAATGTATTACTTTTTTCAGGTTTGCTGCATTCGCTTATTATATGATAAACCGACTCATCTCTTCATCGTCACATAAATTCCCCCTTTTTCTAACACGTATTATCTATATTCGCCTTCAGTTTATTCGTTCTAATGTCATTATTTTGAGCTGCACGTGTGCAGTCTCCTTAATTTGTCGCTTGAAGTATATACGCAGTTGGTTTTATTCTCATGCTTGTTTTCTAGGTTTTTTTTTTATTTACTCTTTGCCCTAAGACGGCCATTGCTGTTAATGGTTACTTCAATTACTCTTTCTGCAAACGTTTTCTGTATTCCTCGAATCTTCGAATCGTTGATTTACACAGACTTCAATGTTAATGAGTTCTCTTTCTCATTCTTTTTTGACTCATAACCTCACTTGTCAGTTTTAACAATGGTCTAAAGAATCTAAAAAGAGAGACCGCCCAAATGTTTATTCCTTTAATGACGTTTCTGCTGTAAAGTCTGATTCTTTTACTTTCATCTCTTGTTGCAGGATTCCAAAATTTGCAGGTACTTGTAATTGTTTTCCCCAATTGTTCTGTTGCTTTCCTAGTTTGATAATCATATTCCTTTCGCTATTTCAATTTTCGCCTTTTTTTCTGTTATAAGCATAGCAATTTTTTCAATAGTAAATTCTATACGTATATCCCTGTTCTATATTCCTATTGTTTGTATTAAAGCTTATTCTTTGGAATGTTTTAGTGTTTTTCTGGCAATTATTTTAATGTAATCCATAAATATAAGTTGGTTTATTCTTTCTTGTGACGTTTTATATTTGTAACCTCCAGTGCATTTCCTAATAAGAGATCAGGGTGTCACCATTGCAATAACAAATACAAGAGTTGAGAGTGAGTCTCCTTCTATTACGACTCTTTAGATTTCAGCATTTGATAGGGATTGTTCTCCTGCTTTTAATTCCAATTTCAAGTTTTCCATCGATTTCCTGATGAAGTTTATCATTTGGCGAGACGATATCATCAGTTTCTTTGTTATTTATCAATAGCATCGCTATTATTCTCTTCCTTTTCTTTTACCTCCTTGAGTATGAACTCTTCTATGCATAGTAGGATATATGTTCCCCGTATTTCCTTTCTGCATCCTTTCTGTTGCTTTAGAAGTAGTCCCCGGAATTCAAATGAATAATATATTTATTCTCTTACGGATTTTCTGCATCAAAGGCAAACACGTTATCAGCCTTAGTAGCAGGGGATGGTTTCTTTTTGGGGATCTTTCTGGATCTGGATAGTTTTCCCCTTCGTCATCCATTTGTGTATTGTAGGTATTAACCTGGTTGCTAATCTGTTGTCGATGGACGTGAATTTTCTGAACCAGATTCAATGTAAGCCAACATGGCTTGGTGTTTTCGATTTTACATTTTCTTGATGGTGTCTCTCAGTAAGTAGAGTTGTATATCAACGACGGGGCCGACTTCAAGTCATTGCCATTCTTTTTCATGTCATTTATCAATTCATCATTACTGATATGTTCTTTCTGTTCTCTTCTATTTTTTTCTAGACATGTATTGTTTTATTTTTTTAAAATTCAGTTGTTAAAGCGTTTTTATGCTTTCTTCGCAGACTTGATGGTAGAATGATCTTTTATTTTCTTGGAAGTTCCTGTCACGGTAGTATTACTTGATAGTACCACGATATCTTTTTTTCTTTTTTCACCAATATTTTCTCGTTTATTTCAGCCAGCTTCATTCTCACTCTTGTCCGCTATTTTTCAAAAATGTTTTCCTTCCATTTTTCTTGCATTTTGTCGTGTTTTTTTTAATTTTATTCCTGCTTTCGCTTGTTCCCGCAGTTTTTATTTTATTTGTCCTTCTTGCCGCATTCTTATCCCGGTTTTTTATTTAGACTTTGTTTACCTATCATTGACTAGTTTTCGCTTGGTATTTCTTAGATTATATAGTTCCGTGATGTTGTCAATTGTTACATCATTTAGTAATTACTTTATAATTATGATTAGAGTTTTTCACATCAGCTTTGACTGATGGTCTTTCACAGGAGATTGAGTGACAACAAGTCTCTTCAAGTCTCCAGGACTCTTCTCAGTATTCTAGGGTTTTTCAAATCAGTGTTAGCTGATGGTTTTTCACTGGAGTTTAAGGGACAGCAAGTCTCCTCAAATCTCCAGGACCCTTCTCAGTATTCTGGTCGTTCTCAACAAGCTTGCCATTTGGATAGTCTCCACTCATCCGCCAACTTACAACTCCTCCAGGCCCTTTAATAATCCTTTAGTAACTGTGCCAAAAGCACCAATCAGAATTGGTACATCGTCACTTTTATGTTCCATAGCTTTTTCAATTCTAAAGACATCGACACAAGACTGACGAAGGCATGGACAGCTATCGATAGGCTCTCGATCATATGGAAGTCGGACCTAACTGATAAAATGAAACGCAGTTTCTTCCAGGCAGCGGTTGTGTCGATACTGCTATATGGATGCACCACATGGACGCTAACGAAGCGGCTGGAGAGGAAACTAGACGGAAATTACACAAGAATGTTGAGAGCAGTATTAAACAAGTCCTGGCGACAACACCCCACGAGACTCTAACTATACGGACACTTGCCCCCCATCACGAAAACTATACAAGTCAGACGAACCAGACACGCGGGACACTGCTGGAGAAGCCAGGACGAGCTCATAAGCGATGTACTCCTGTGGACCCCCACATATGGATGTGCAAAAGTAGGACGACCAACACGAACTTACATACAGCAACTATGTGAGGACACAGGATGTAACCCTGAAGACCTGCCGGAGGCGATGAATTATAGAGAGAAATGGCGAGAGAGGGTCAGGGATATCCGCGCTGGCGGCGCGACATGATGATGATGATGATTTATCCTTCTTTTCACATTCTTTCAGTTTTATTCTGGGCTCAGCTGGGACGGCAAAGTTGACAATTTTGCAAATTCTCTTTTTTTGTTGATTAATCTAAGGTCTGATCTTCTGTCAAAGATTAGGTGATCCGTCTGTATGTAAAAGTCCCATTGGAGTTTATGCGTATCATTTTCTAGGACATGTGCTGGGTTGTGCGTACACCATTTGTTGGTGTGGTCAAATTTAAATTTCTTCCACATCTCCCAGATGGATCCCAGTGTATCACCCTGCCGACCCAGTCGTGTCTCGTCTTATATTCCTTCTGTGCTAATTTGCTGCATTCGCTTATTATGTGATTGATCGTTTCGTCTCTGTCACCGGATAGCCTACATTTGCTATTTTTTTGAGTCTTATCTAACTCACTTTGGTATGATTGGTTTTTATTTCGTTGTCCTGTGTTGGTGCAAGGAGAGATTCCGTTTCTCTCATAAGGTTTCCTTTTCTTAAACAGGTCCAAGTTTTCTGGAGTGAGATGGTGTTTATTAGCCATTTAAAGCGGCTATAGAGTCATTTCCACCCTTTTTGTTTCCTAGTTATGGTCATTTTATTGTCTATCGTGCTGTCAGTATTGTTTCTGATTACTGTAATCAGTCCTTGTTCGTGTTTTTCTATGTAGTCTTCGAGCTGTTGTATCGATGCGCCAACACTGTCTTTGATGCTGCCCAGTCCTCCTCCTCCCTCTTTTCTTGATACATATAGTCTGTCAACGTCGTCTCTGGGATGTAATGCCATATGCTTGGTCATTTGTTTCTTGTTCTTTCATCCATTTGTTTACGTTCATCTCTGGTCCACTTGAGAAAGGGTCCCGGATATCTAACGAGGGACACAGCCCAATTATTTATTTATTCCTTGGATTAAGTTTCTGTTGGAGAGTTTTGTCTCGAGTAGTTTTCTCGTTCTCCTGAGATATTCCTTTTAAATTTTGTCTTTCATTTCCACTTGTTTGATAGTTTCAACTTCGAAGATACCCAAGAATTTGTAGGTTTCATTTTCACCGAGCGTTCTAATTTTGTCCTGATATGGTAGTTCCATTACGTCAGTCATATGTCGCTTGACACTTTTCTGGACTAGCATGGCACACTTTTCTATGTCAAATTAAATTCCCATATCCTGAATGTATGAGAGTGTCCAGTTCTTCTTCATTTTTTGCAAATAGTTTAATATCATCCATGTACATTAGGTGATTGATCTTTTTTGCGATCTGCTAAGTTTTTATCCGGCTGTGCATTTTCTGAGTATGTGGTTAAGTGGCATAATGACTATTATTGATAGTAAGGGCGATAGTGTATGTCTTTGGAAAATACATCTTTGAATCTTTGCTTCAGCTAAGCTTCTTCCTCTTGCTGTCAGCTCCACTCTCTAAGTCTTCATGGTTTTTTCGATAAAATTTATGGCTTCATGTGATATTTTGTACATTTTAAGGCAGTTTATTATCTAGCTTAGCGGGACCATATCATATGCCTTTTTGTAGTCAATCCAGGCCATAGCTAGATTTTCCGTCTGGTATTACTCTCATGTGTTGATCTATGTAAAGTAATTCTGCAGTGCTTCTGGATCCTTTGCGGCATCCTTTCTATTCGTCCAGGAACAATCCCCGGATTGTTTGCAAGTAGTAATGCGAATCTTTCACACCAACTGGTGGTATTTTACTGGAGTTTGAAAAATATCAGCAATTCTACTCAAATCTCCAGGACTCTTCTCCGAATTCTGATTGATCTAAACAATGCTGTTGATTTGATGGTATCAAATCTTCCTCCAATTTTCTACTCTTCTATCCCTCTTTTCCTAGCTTTTGAGGACTGTTCCAAGTGCACCAATTACAACTAGTATCACCGTTACCCTCATGTTTCACATTTTTCTGAGTTCTTAGGCAACTTTCAAGTAACTGTCTATCTTTCCGCCATTTTTATTTTAACTCTGTTGTCCGATAGAACGACAAAACAACTATACACGTCATGTCTTTTTGTAATTAGGCTGGGATTAGGTGCTCTGTTTGTATCATTAATGTGATAATGTTATGATATTGTTACGCTTTTCATTCTTAAAGACGGATTCTGGTATGGGCATGTATTATTATTATTATTATTATACATGAATGGATTAAGGTAGATATAGAGACTACAAAGAACGTAAAATTACCATTGATCAAGGATCAAATCAAATGTGATTTAGAATGCTAGATGGAAAGAATAACACAAACATATACTTAAAAAAAACCTTTGGGAAAAGTATAAACCACCATAAGTTACCAAATATAAGTATTATAATATCACTGCTGTTTATTTACAATAGAACCTTTAACACTAAATAACTCATGAAGGTTGATACGCTATTATAAAAAAAAAAACACAAAAAAAGCAGACTGAAATCATATTTAAGACGAGAAATAAAAATTCTGGAAAATATGACTTTAAAGTTTCCTTCGTAAAGATCTGAGAAGTGACAAAAAAAAATCGAAGATGATATCAACTCTAAACTCGAGAAATGTAACTGTGCCAAAGCAAAAATAGATAAAAGCCAACAAAATAGAAAATGACATTTATACTGAAGAAGTTTCCATTAAAATATCAAGGGTGCAACTTAAAAAAATTAAAAACAGGAGACACAAGTGGGCGCAGATAATTATAACAAGAATTTCTGCAGAGGACATTTTTAAGTTGTCATAAACAAATGATAAGCTTCTTATAAAGATAAAGTTTCTTATAAAATTAAAAACAAATTCTGTGGAACGTTGGAACTAAAGTGAAATTATAGGCAAGTAGCATAAAGGAGCTTGTGCCTGCTGGGAGCTCTTGGCTCTATGGTGTGAGTGTTGCCATAGTGAGAGTGGCAATAGCACTAGAGCAGATGAAGCTTCAAAGAACCACGCAGCTGAAACAAGAAGAAGCTGACAGTTTAATCTCTCTTCCAATGATACATTTGATCTATCTGAAAAGAATCTGGTCACAAAATGGTGTTAGGGGTCGGGGTATATCTCTAACCCAAGGCAGACATAAGGGTTATTTGCTCTAAAAATACATGTGTATATATATATATATAGTACAATTAAATGGAGACTCAAATTCGGTTAAGCCGTCATAATGAATTTATTTCGGCGGAGAATATTGTTGGTTTATTCTCCGTCTTGTCAGATGACACTTTTACATGCCCTGTCTTGTCGCAGAGATGCGAATTAGGAGTCACAGTTCGTATTCAGAAGTTAAATAAGGAAATTAAAAAAAGTAAAATTAAAAATCAGAAAATAAAGATAAAAAAACATGAAGTGGAAATCAAATTACAAAGTTACAAATTCTTTCGTTCATAGGCGTGAGCAGAGGGGGTTAACATGTTATATGTTTGAACGATTAAGAAACAGGAGTGGAATTAATCTACTGGTCGGTCCCTTCTAATTTTGTGTTCTATTTGTGGTTTCTTATACTTGGCAGGTGTGCTTTTCTAAACGGACTAAGATCGTTTAACTAATGGTTATCTCATATATGATTTACATTTATTTCTAATATGTATGTTAATTAACTCAGCTGTTGCCATCCTAGATATTCCTCTTGTTTCAATTTGGATCGAGATAGTTAAACCGGATAAGGTGGGGACATTTATTATAGTCGTCAAGTGTTTTTTTGAAAAAATTACCCTAAAAATGGTCAAGTGGAATTAACCACTCCAGAATCACAGGCCCTATTTTTGGATTAATATTCTGCGTTCATCTGGCCCTTATCTATCTTTATATTTCCGTGTCTTGTTGATATCTGCTGTTTGGCTGATCTCTATTAGTTACTAATATTTCTTTATCATAGGCCTTTGCTTTAGTTATTTACAGTGATTTCAATATAATTTACATTTTCCTCTATGTCTGCACTTAAAGACGAGCTCATTTCTCTCGTTCAACAAAAGTTTTCTATTTTTGAAACTAATTATGCTATTTTTTTCGTCTAAGCATAGGTTACATCTACTGTTGAAGCTGTTAGCAGGCAGATAAGTGCCTTATTATTTTCCACTTAATTTGTGGGGTTGCCCCTGATCCTTAAGGCCCCAAAAGTATTTTGATAAAGCAGTCTGGTATCTAAGTTTTTGGTTGGAAAATGAGTGTCTGTGGCTGTAATATCTTTGTTTCCAATTTTCCGCGTAGATTCCTATATAGACTCTCTCCCCGTACATTTGCTGTTCCATAGGAGAAATGCATGCTTGGTATACGACATTCCTCGTAGTGCAGCGTCCGCCCAGGGGGCATTCTTCCTTATTCCTACAGTTACAAGCCTCCACGTTTGGGTTCCTATCCCTCGTGGTTAGCTCATCGAGTAGCCTCCTATTATGGTTGCTTAGTATGTTGTAAGTATTCTTGGTGCAGGATATATATATATATATATATATATATATATATATATATATATATATATATATATATATAAGTGTGTGTGTGGGGGGGGAATCATCTGACTCTATAGTGATAATTTTTGTGCAAAAAAGTGGCTTAAAAGTTTATAGTTTTCTATCTGTATTGTATTTACATTTATTGTTTTTCTTTTGCATTTGTATTTATTGCTAAATCGCCGCTCACACACACGTTTTAAAATCTGATGGCAATATTTGACCTTCAGGAAATTTGGGAGTATCAAGACCCCCGAAATTTAATGAATCTTTTTCTTCCTAGATTGAATAAAATACATTTTCAACACATTACAAACGCAGGCAAATCCTAAAATTTTAAAACTTATTTCAAACCAACTGCAATCATATAAATAGCGATAAAAATATCTCCCCAGGAGTAGGTTTTACGGATGTGTTTATTTCTTTTGAGTGAAAATTTAACATTCCTTTCCTTCAAGTATTCATTTAATTTCAAAGTCACTTAATTATTTTAACTTGAATGAAACTTTTTTTTTTTATTCCGACATACTTGTACTCCGATTTCAGTCGAATGCTTGATGACAAAAATATACAGATGCAGTCTCATAAGAGTTTAACGGAAAAATACAATTTCTCTCCTGCATACTGACATACTCACACAAATATGTATTACACACTCAACATATCAAGTAGGCTAGGACAACGCAAAATGCTATATGAAATTGTTTTTCTTGTAATATTAACACTCTGATATTATCTTTTCTTACATGAAAAAACAAATATTGTAACTACTTTTTATTTTTCACTGAATTTAGCTTAAGAAAATTTATCAATCTATTGGCAAGTATTTTATTTAATCATTTATACCTTTTCCGCTACATAATCGATTATATATATATATATATATATATATATATATATATATATATATATATATATATATATCATGGATTTTGTGATTCCCTCTCATGTTTTCTCTTCTGATGACATGTGTGCAAAGAGACAAATGTTCGTAGAGAATAACCAAGGAATAAAGCAAAGAAACTGGAAGGGAAATGTACTCAAAGTATTAAAAAAACTATGACGTAGTGCAGATGTACATTTATTCCTAATTCTACAACCCCAAACCCTAAACAGGGATTGAATAATATTACCAAAGTTCCAAACGCTAATTTTTTGTTGTTGTTGCTATTTTTGTTTTACTTGCCATTTGACGATTAGCACATACTGACAATGCAGCCCACCTCTGGCGACGCTACACTAAGACAGGTAACCTATTCCATCCACAATAGTGTAAAAATTATTAATGATATACTGAGTACTCCTGGTGATAAAGCAAGAGATTAACCCAAAATATGTAACAATGCAACACAAATGCCAGCCCATACAATTAAACACACACATACTCATACATACATCCACACGCCTGCATACGCAATAATACGTACACACGTATGTGAACACAGGAACAGGTATAATATTGCTTAGTGTTTTATTAACAATTTAAATATTGTCACTTTTTGAGAGGAATATTTTCACAAAAGATATTTTAGTTTAAAAATAAAAGTCTAATTTTTGGATCCGTTAAAAACAAAGCCAGAATTGTCCGTGTGATGTAATAATTTGTCCATTAAAAATATCTCTGACATTGATGCACATACATTTGTGATTACTTTTTTTGTGGCTATCTGGTCTTTCTTTGAGACCACCGGATTTAAAGTTTCCGGCAAGCTGTTTATAGAGAGATGCTTTTCAAGTATACTCATAAACTTTTTTGAAGTTGTCTTTCCAGCAGTCAAAACCCAAAGATTAAACAGTTAAAGCGTACACCATTTGGGGGGTTAAGCTCTCGATAATATGTGGGATGCAGCACAAAGTTATTTCTAAGTAGAATAGAGTTAATTTTAAATCAGATTTTTTCTTTTTACACACGTTTGCCATACCAAGGCTAAATAGCACAGTCTCTTCTTTTATTTACCAATAATTGGGTGAAGAGTTAGATTATTGACTTTTTCTTGAGGAATAGCACGGAGTGAAACGCAATGATCCTTGTCCAGCATTTCAGATTGGCTCGCAATTGTAATTTCCCACAGATGATGAACTTCACAGTAGTAAAGCATACAATTAATGAGGAAATAAAGTAGCATATGTAAATAAAAAAACAAAACAAAAGCAAGAAACTGAAAATGAAAAATATTATCCAGACAGTATCAAAGAATTATAAATGTTGTACAAAAATAAAAGAAAAGGTATAACCTACGATTAGTAGAAGCCCAGGAAAGGTATTCACGAAGTTATTAAAAGTCGTGTAAGGAAAATTTGTTGCAATCCTATCGGAGGTTTGGTCACAGTAGTTTCTACCTGTAGACGAAAGATGTGCTGAGATTTTTCTAACCATCCCCTTTTAGATAGGCAGGGTGCATCACTAAGATGTTTTGAGGTGAGGGTTAGTTAACTTCCCAAGTTAAAAGTGGTTACAATTTTCCAATCCCCGCCATCAATCCCCGTTAAATGGATTCTCCTCATATAGCTGACTATAAATATAGCCCTTACGATGCTGCCTCGGAGGATGTTCCTCTGGGATAGAAGTTATTATTTACAACCAATTATTTTTTTCATTGGGATCGAAAGCTTATATTTCTAACGCGAAGATAAATGATATTTCATAATAGATTTGATAGCTTATCTGGAATCTAAGTGATATAATGCTAATCTCTACTATTAAGGATGAAAAATAGTCAAATGATGCAAATAATGAATGATCATGGCATGATGTATACATAATTCTGGATGATGAAAAATATAGAATAGTAAAACATATTCAAAATGCATTAATACGTTAAAGATTTTTTAAGAAATTGATTACAGATTATGAACTAGATGCATTTGTTTTATGTTATATACTCACATAATAAATATGCTTATATACACATATACAGGTTCATGCAGGATACATACTGACGCAATAAATTAATCAGACGCACGCAGGATAAAGACGCAGTGATAAACGACGCACGCAGGAAGTCTTCTTTAACAATATTTACCTCTCACTTTATTGCAAGGGTTCGAAAATGTTGTGTGGGGTTTTACTGTGAGAGGGAGCTGGACACCGAACATAAACTGTAATATTTTGACCCCACTGTTATGACCGTCACGTTGTGTCTTTCTTGTTCTCTAGGGCTGCTCAACCGGAGGCCTAGGGTCCACTCTGCTGGATGCTGACTTTCTTTACTGCATCTTATCAGCATCTTCTCTGGACCCCAAACTCCATCGGGGTTCCCGAGGGCCCCCTCGTTCGGGTGTGGCTTTCCCTACCACGCTCGTCTTCAACTGTCTGGAACTCTACTGGCAACTCCACTGGCTCGTCGAACTCAACTGAATTATATAATCGTTCGACGCCCACTCGATCTTTGAAATCGAAAGTTTAATCGTCATCAAGCGGAAATAACTGTCATGCAGTTCACAGGTCACTCTCTTCCGGTGCATCAGTCTATGAGTGTACCATGGGAATTTTTTAGCTCCTCCCATTTCATCAGTCAGTTTCTGCCCACGCGATTTCCTCACATAACTGCCATTAGAATGTGTAACCTCCTCCCGGTGCATCACCTTGGAATGGCATTTTTGGCCGGGTAAAAAGGTCAAAATATAACATTTGTTGCCCAGTTGGCTAGGTGTTGGCTGCTTAATGCACTGATTGCATCTCTGCAGAGGACATAAGACCCCCACCCGAGTGCCCTGGATATGACACTAAATAATCTTATGAAGAGGCTCCAGTAATGCTGGAGCTTTAAGGAATGAGGAGTACCTTTTTATTTCCATCGCTCCCAGGTCCACTCTGCTCAGAGTTGTAGCACCTGATAGGGTCTCACATGTGGGTCAAATAAAACTAAACTTTTGGTAAACTGAATCGTTTGAAAGAAAACTGCTTATATGTATAAAAACAGATTTTGCGATAAAAAAAAAACCTACAATCGTTGATATGCCATAAAACTAAAACGAACCAAAAACCATTTATTTTACCGCTATAGCATTCATACATGTTAAATACATCATAGATTTCATAAGAAAAAGTCACTATTATGCATTTCTGTGATTAATATACAATACATTTTATAGAAAGATTTTTTGTCACATTTTCATCGAAAATAATACACAATATAAAAACATTTAAAATCTATTTTGTATAGAAAAATAATTAAGTATGAATTTATATAGAAAAATAATTTACAATACATTTTTATAAAGAAATCTTTTAATCAAGTTTGTTTTCTCATGCTTAAGCCATTTCCTTTCAAATCACAATATTAAGTTTTAGAAAAAAATATTTTTGTATAAAACACCGCAATATGATTTCAGAGCTTCTTTTTTTAATTATTTATTTATTTTGCTGGGTATATAGCACTTTTATGTAGAGTAAGTAAAAACTGAGTAGATATCAAAATGGTTGTCAGGGAGCTATTCTCACATGTTTTCGCTAATGTAGTGAGTTCAAACTTTCAATGATATCACCATCGTAAATCATATCTTATCAAATACAACAATGATCTGTGCAAAGAAACGAATTAAATGAATATAATATTTGATTTGAATACTAAATACTTTAAAGGACACTAGATACCGAAACGAAAACGCTGAAAGCTTTCATTTCATTTCAAGTAGATAAGCAAAGCTAGTTTTGTGTAGCATTGTAAAAATGACATTCCGTGCCTTTGTAGGTAAAACTTTACTGATTCCATTAGAATTTCCTTAGACAGAAAAATCAATCTTAATAGTGGATAAAAAACCAAGTATTTATATACATTTTTGGTCACGTCACATGTCCAACTAAATGTCATGACTAATGTTCCCTTCTTTCCTTAATATGGAAAGCAATGCATATAAAAAAAATCCGTGAGAAAAAATTGTTCATTTTTCTCTTTGTTCACTATCCAAAATAAAGTTGCCCAGTTGGAAAAAAGTGAAGCAAAGAGTAAAGATACTTCTCAGGAGTAATTGAACGGTTGTCTATCTTACATCGAATCTCTTGATTTTGAATGTTTAAAAGAAGAAATGGATATTGTTGCTGTGACAGTTGTAAGGTAAACATTCAATTACATAAGAAAGTTCTGGGCCCTAAATCCCAAGAAAATATGTTCTTCATAAATTTGAAATATCTAATTTTTTTTGTTTTGTTTTGTTTCTATTATAGAGTTCTTGTTTAGAACTGATGAATGTGATTAAAAAATAGAACTAATATTGCTGTATGTGGATTGGCAAATAAGTAATTTTTGCTTCCCCCTATTCTCAGTCCTCAATCCTCCCGAGAACTCAGCCGAATAAAAATGCCCATGGATAGTATTGGCGCACATAGCATAACGTTTATTTACGGAGGAAATGGAACCAGTGACTCCGATTTCAAGTCCGGGAGGTGGCTGCTTACGTTTCACTTCGAGATAAAAGTGACAGAGGTATGAACCCATCTGTTCTTTCCCCAGTGATGAATAAAAAAATAAGGCAGTGGGTCATTATACCATTGTTAGGCAACCAGTCTAGAAGGTAAACTCTGAATTCATATGAACTTTACTTCGTTTAAATATTGACGTTGTGTCACATCCTATTCATAGTAAGTGTGGGTTGGGACAAATATATACTGTTCAAGATTATAAAACATAAATTAACCGTGTTTTCACCGTAATTAATAAGAAAGTAACTTCAATTTTGCAACTAAAACACATTTTTTAAAAAAGTCTCATCGAAGGAAGAATAAACCTTTAAATTTAAAATAACTTAGAAAGATTTTGATTAATATGACATTACAAGAAAAAAAAAGAATTAGATTTTATTGAAATCCATACTCGCTTTTGAAACAAATTCCAATAAAGTATTTTAAAATTCTCAGCATTCAAACAATTTCCGGACTGAGTCTATGACAAGGCATTATTATTGGTTTAGGGAATTATTTTCCAGCATAATACATAAGTTATCCCATTGTAAATAACTCTAGTGTTGAACGAATCTTTATTCTTGGAGAAGAAATAGTTCAAGCAAATAAATACAAGAAAAAAAAGAAGAAAAGAAAAGAAAAAAGAAAAGCATGTGCGTTGATAAGATATGCAAAACGTTAATGGGAAGTAACATATCTGAGCCGTTGTTTGTTTGCTTCAGTAGATTCACAAAGAATTTGAATTTCCTTTCCTGATGAATGCGAACAAAAATAATGAAAAAAGACTTTGCGGGGAATTTATCAGTAAGTAAACATAGCAATCGATAAGGATGCTCGAGTTTATGATGATAGGGCTAAGCATTTAAAGGTTGTTTGTCTACTGGAAAACAAGGCACGAAAGGGATAAAAAGTGTAAATATCTTAAAACACATTGAAAGGGAAATAACAAGCGTGAACAAAAGAAAAAAAAAGGCCATTTGTAAAAACGATTTGAAACAGATGAAATGTAAAATGTGAAAATAAAGTAAAAAATGACCATGAGGAAGATTAATGAAAGAAGAAATAGAAGAAAAAAAGACAACTTGGGATATCTATTTAAAAGAAGAATATAGAATTAAGTGTATATAAAAAATAGAAGCGCTAGAAAAAAGAGGAGAAATGGCTTGAAGTAAAATGAATTGAACCATCTAAAAAATGTGCGGGAAAACTTGACCTTAGAATGCGGAGGAACATTTTTGTTTAAAAGGTTGAAAAACTAAAAAAAAAACATTGTGTAATCAGATGGGTAGACGATAATAAATACAGAAAAAAAGAAAAAAATGAAAAGAAAACCATGAGAAAGACAATCTTATACAAATGGGAAAATCCTGCAGGAATTTATAATATGTATAAGTGTCGGAATATTTTCCCTGGAATTTCAGATTAATTCGTATGAAAAAGTCTCAAACACCATAGCTATTTCTGGTATAGATGCAAACATCTTAAAAGATTAATTTAAAGATATTTTTTCCATATGTAAAATGATATTCAGATTCTGAAAGCCTCAGCCAGTTTTTTGCTTTACGACGTTCTTTAATACCTATTTTTCATCCCATTAAAGTTATAAAATCGTGTGGCACATTTTACAAAGCAAAGATTTTAATAAAAAGAAAACAGCTTTCAAACCTGTACAAAATAATCCTTTCTAATGGGTAAAAAAGCCGAAATGGAAGTTGTAATAAAAGGATCTAGTTTAGCTTTTAAAGCTCTAATAGAAAAAAATACAGTGGATGATAGCGTTTAACATGGTGCATTCTATTGCATATTCATTGAAAAATGAGTAAGTACAGATAAGTAAATCCTGCTGTCCTCAGAGAAACCAGAAAAAGATATGCCTCGGATGACAACAGATGATCTCATAAGTTATTTGAATCATCTTTCCATCTAACAATTATTTTTAAGGAGAACACCTTTTTAAAAGATTAACGATCAAAGAAATCTGTTGTACAAATCAAGCAACACTGGTGATAAGGATGTTAATTATATGGGAAAATGAATTTATAACTGGATTCTAGTTTGAAGAATACAAATACAAGGATCATAAAATAGATTCCAGACTTTTTTCGTATGGGCACTTTTATTGATAGTACACATGTGAAACTCTAGTCCCCTTCGAAGTAAACTCCTCCAGCTGCAATACACTTGTTGTACCGATCCAACAACTTCTGGAAGGCCCCATGGAAGTCCTCTTGTGTGAGCGTGTCAATGACCTTCGTCACAGCTTCTTTCATCTCCTCATTGGTCTCATAACTACAGCCTCTGACTTAGGGAATAACCAAAAGTCACAGAGGAGCAAGGCCTTGACTATAGGGACTGTGAGGAACTGTCTTGATGCCCATCTTGCTCAAATAGTCTTTGACAAGGATGGCATTGTCCTGCTGGAAATGCCACAGACCCGATTTCAAGAGTGCTGACCTCTTCCGATGGAATCTCTTTCTGAACTCCCTTAAAACCTCAACATAGTAACCCTAACCCTAAACTTTGGACAATCAACTCTAGTGTATTGACTTCTTTAATCCTCCTACACCTCACATCATTCCTCACAGATTCCTGCCTTCCTTGAATCTCTAATGCCTTTGAAAAACTGATGCTTGATATCATGCAAGATTGTCCAAAAGCAGTCTGAGGTATTCTATACGTTTCTGTGGAATTTTTTCCCAAGTTTAAAACATAATTTTAATGCATATTGTTCTTGTAACGTGTCCTCCCGTCCAGATGGTATTTTTGAAATTCACCAGCTGAGACAATCAGGCTTTAGTAGGGTTTATTCCAATTCATGCTGTAGCTGTTCATTTGACATACAATTTTAAATGCCTGTAGAAAAAAAAGTATGGGAAACCTATTGAATGCACCACGTACATTAGATACCAGGACATGGATAAAAAAAAAAATTGAAAGTAGAAATTGAATCTCTTTTAATAGGTTTAGTTATTTTTTTGGGTTTTATGGCATATTTAACGTCAAATCCATTTTTTGTGCAAATAGTCAGTCCTATTTTTTTAAAAATTCAGTTTCGCATGAGTACACAGTTTAGTTGTCAAAAACATTTCTATTTCAAGCTATTCAGTTTATTCAAAAGTTCTAATTCAGTTAATTCAGTTTAGTATAAGTATAGAGATTGCTTACCCTCTGTTAAATATCAAAACAGTTCTATATAAAACAATTCAGTTTAGTGTTAGAACAGTTTCAATGTCAAAAACAGTTACATTTCAAAAAGTTTGGTGTAGCATAAGCTGGGAGTCTAAATGTATGTACAATTTAATTGTCAAAACCACTTCTATTGTGTCATATCAGGGCACAAATTGGGGGAGGGTCTTACCCACTGCAGAGATGCAGTCGGTGAATTCTACAGTAGCAGCCGATTGATCAATTCTTTCAATAGTATCAACTAATACCATAAGAATTAATCATATTAAAGAAAAAATTGATTGTACACCAAAGCAGAGCAAGTTCCTGTTATGTGACGATGGCGATGAAATACAAATGAATAATATAGTCATTATCATCATCATGTCGTGACGTTAGCACGGATATCCCTGACCCTCTCTCGCCTCTTCTCTCTATCGTTCATCGCCTCTGGCAGGTCTTGAGGACGAAATCCCGTATCCTCACATAGCTGCTGAATGTATGTTCGAGCTGGTCGTCCTGCTTTTGCCAAGCCATATGTGGGGGTCCATAGGAGTACCTCACTTTGTCGAGAAAACCAGACCTAATCTTAACTGATTATTTCATTTTCATTAAATTTATCGTGAAATGATCTGAAACCTTAAAAATTCACTGGTTATATTAAATGAACGCTTGACCTATTCTAATAAGAATTATTTAAGTTATTTCTCGATTGTTTATTATTGACACCTTTACCTAATTAATTAAGAAACTCGCAGATGTTAAGAGTGCCATGTTAGTCAAATCACTACGAAACGTACTATTAACTAAGTAAAATAAAAGTAAAATTGGTGGTCTCAGTCGGGGGTAACCCGAAGGCTCCTTTTTCGATAGCTACAACACCGAGGTGAGGGAGAGGGTGCTCTTCCATTCCCTGGACTTTACCTTTGATCATTATCCTATAATGCTCAACGTTAAGCAATGCTGCATCAAGTCCCATTACTTGAATGTTTGGTACAACTCGACCTGGGATCGAACCCCGGTCTCCCGAAAAATAAGTGAACACTCTACTCATTAAACCAATAGAACAAGTATTACTTGCATACACAATAAACTGATTTGTCCACGCAACAAAATAATGGGTATCTTTTTCAACTGGATACCTTTTATGGTAGCACACACACACACACACACACACATATATATATATATATATATATATATATATATATATATATATATATATATATATATATATATATATATATATATATATATAGAATATGGTATATCATAGTGAGATATTTATCAGAGGAATACACTTAAGTTGCTCAAATCTAAAGAGAACAGTTTCGCATCAAAAATTTAGTAATTCATTTATTCGATATATCAATGGAATGCTTATAGGAACCATTCGCTCCATCCAAAATACAAGTATCGATTCTCATCATAGGTCACAGTTTCAAAGGGTACTTGATATGTACGTTAAATGAAACCGAATCTTTTTGCTCTTAAGAAAATAGAGCAAATTTGACGGTATACTTTGTTATATGATAAATTGGATTTTAAATTAAAAAGTTTAATAAGTCATAGACATTACGAACTTCAGTACAGAAAATTATTTTCAAAAAAATGTTATTAAAATAAAGTCACTTTCTTGTCACTCATTACCAATTTAATTAGAAAATATATCAACAAAACATTAAATTATTCATGAAGATCACGTATTGAAAATGAATACTAAAACAGTAAATTGGGAACATTGATTTTTAAACTAGAATATGAAGGTAATTATCCTTACATAGCAAGGTCTACTAAGATAACAAAAGTATGAAAAAAGTGTGAAGCTTGATTAAATATGAATAAATTAATAAATAGTGGCAAAAATGCTAAGAACCGATATAAACAATTTTTATTTGAGATATCTTTTAATACATAAACATGCAATTTATATGAGCAGACAATCACTTTTGTAAACATATAGATGACACTCTCCCCCTTTTTATCCTCTATTGTTTCTCATTCACTCTCAAAATGACAGGCAGAGACAGAGTTAAGAACATATATACTATGCATTTATAGTGATAAAGGAGTTTACCTTTTACGGATTACTCTCCAAATTAGACACTATAATAAAACCTAAATATAAAACTGACCAAAGAACTGTTATTCTTTACTTCCGTCTTTCGTTCTGTTTGTTTCTTTGTTTTTCAACGTGTGTATCTGTTTGTCACTGTCTCCGTTACCGTCTTCCTTCCAATCTCTCTAACGCTCTCTCTCTCTCTCTCTATATATATATATATATATATATATAATAATTAGTTGCCCGCCGTAATCAAGGGTGACGGAAACCCCCCTTTTCGATAGCTACAACAACGAGGAGTAGGGGAGGGCGCAACTCCATTCCCTGGATTGCTCCACTTTACCCTTGATCTGTACCTTATAATGCTTAGTGTAAAGCAAGGTAGCATCAAGGACTATTTTTTTAGTCTTTGGTATGAGTCGACCTGGGATCATTGCTGAACACTCTACTCATTAGGCCAATGATGTATATATTTATGTATGTATGTGGATGAGTGTAGGAGGTCGCTCGTGCGTGTATTTTAGCTAACGGAAGTGTTTTCCATTTTATTTTTTGTCATAATTTCACAATTATCAAATCTGTCCAAAAATAACATTCATTTATGATTCTTCTTACTGACCATTTAAAATGATGAAATCTCGCTTATTTTACTGTCGAAAAAAAAATTGATCTTTGTGTGTATGTATGTCTATGAAAAAAGAAAAGCCATGCATCAGGATTTATATGACAATATACAGGGTTTGGCAAAAAACATTTGATATTTGAGTTAATTAACCTACTAATTATAAAAAATAATTGAAAGAATAGATATTGACTAAAAACATGAGTCATTAGTGTTAAACTATTTTTACTTTACATAGCTTTAAAAGTTAAGTGTTAAAATAACGCAATCTTGGAAGTTAGTGTTTTAAGAGGATTTCTGCGGGAACTGAGAAGCATTCTTACAATTGTCATTGATTGTTTGTCCGTGCAGATGCTGAAACAAATGTGCATCCACTGCCGGTATCGGAGTATTTTAGTTCTACCTCACAATTAATATCTCTGCTTTTGCACGCATATGATCTCTGTAGATTGCTACATATATATATATATATGTGTGTGTGTGTGTGTGTGTGTGTGTGTGTGTATGTGTGTGTGTCTGTGTCTGTGTGTGAGTGTGTGTTTGTGCGTGCGTGTGCGTGTGTGGGTGTGTATCGTTACATTTTTTTACGAATGAAGAGAAATATGGAAACAAGACTCAAAAGAGACGGTTTCGTGGTGGACAAGAACACGATTAGGTTTATGTAACCACAGACTAAGACATGCGTCTCTCGTCCCGGAAAAGAAGCTGTTGTAATGGTAAGTATCCTGAATTAGCAGAACATTGTTAATAAGTTTGATTTTCATTAGGTCCCCAATACGTTCACCCGTGTGTCCCAAATAAGCAAACCTTAGTAAATACCTTTGACTTTTACCGTTAAATACCCGTCTTTATATGTCATAGCCGCGGTTTAGTCTGTGTTTATTGTTCCTCATATCTATCCGTTCTTTAATCCTGACAATCCAACAATGCTCTGTGCACGGGAGACAATTCTCCTTCAATCCTTTCGGGAAAATGTTTGATATTTTTCGTTAGGTCTTATCCATAACACACACACACACACACACACACACACACACACACACATATATATATATATATATATATATATATATATATATATTGCAATTTTTATATGGGTAGAGAAAATGGTCGTAAAGGAATTTATCATTATAGATCCTTTATAAAAAGAACTAAACTAAAAGGTCCCACAATTCGCAAATCTAAGTATACTTTCAAAATTCCCAGGAATAATTTTTCTGATTATAATCTATTACGGAAGATGTATTACAGTATCTAACAGTTCAGTTTGAAATATCATCGAAAAAGCTTAAACAGACTTAAAATCAACACCGTCACTAATTCGTTAAAAATATTGAATATGATTAACTACAAAAATGACAATACTAACATTAAATCTAATACTAGAGTTCACGGTGTACATTTTCTGGGTTATAATAAACTATTTCAAGCTTAAATATCCGGTAAACTTATCAAAACACATGTAAGCGCGCAGACAGATAGACAAAATGATACTGACCCTCAATACACACACACATATATATATAATATATATATATATATATTATATATATATTGGCTGAAAAATACATGTTTGCAGATGATGCAATAACATTTTTTCATTAAAAATCTGTGCGATAACATTTTTTCATTAAAAATCTGTTGTTTCCGTGTATAATTGTCCATGCCAAATACAGTGAGCTTATAGATATATACCTTCTTATAGCCCATTTTTGTCATTACGCCCTTCTAGATACTTTTCTTTTTTGCCTTATATATAAAGAATTGAGCACTCTGGTAGCCGAAAGGGTATAAAAAATGTAAATAAAGGCTGCTGCTGCTGTTGCTAAAATAAATACCTTAAAATTCCCTTAGCCAACGTGGTCCGCTTGGTGGCCGAGAAACTTTGTCTAACGTAAAGTTTGACGGGATCGATCCCGGCTTCGAGCATCCAGTGTGTCTAGCCACACTGAAGAGTTCTGATAGAACGAAACGGTCTGTCTGGGGATGACAATATATATATATATATATATATATATATATATATATATATATATATATATATATGCAACCACTTCAAGCGAGCAGGATGCCACATACTCAATTTTTAAGCGGCGTTTATATATATATATATATATATATATATATATATATATATATATATATATAGAATGTGAAATATCGAACGAGATAGAGGCAGTTAGATGAAGCCAGCGACAAGGTGAGAGATGAATCATGTACGTGAAGAAATGCGTTGAGTCTATGCGTTTTTTATAGTTTGTTTTTTTTTGTTGGCCATCTTCCCTGTTATCTTCACCTATGCCTAGCTTCAAACGGGGTCTCATCACATAATAGGGCTATTGATTTTTTTTTTCATTGATGAAACACACTTTCATTATTTTCATGTTATTCTTGGATATTTTCCATCTTTCTTCTGCGAAAACACTTATGTTCGGTACAATCTCCGACACAACAGTGCTAACATAAACTAAAAGATAAACTCGGTGGTAACAGAATAAAATTCAGAAATTTAGTTGCTTTTCATATGGATTATGTAAGTTTTTCGTATTTGTAAATTGATTACATTTCCTGCTAAATTTCTGGTTATATTTCTATTATTCTTAGGCTCTCAAAAACATGTTTGTTTACCCATTCATTTGAATTTATACCAGAGATTGTTAGCTAATAAGGGCTGCGCTAATTCTCAATATTTCTGTAATAATTTTGGGCTGATTTAAAGCAAGATAAAGTTTCGGTTTAATGGCATATATACCTTCGAGTTTTCTATATCAAAGCCAGCTTTGGAGAAGAACTGTAAAGATACTATTTAGACTATAGCTGAAACAAACCTGTTTAGAAAATGTACTTGTTTCCTGGGAAACAGGAATCCATTTCTGGTTATGGCCCCATTTTGTTTCAACTTTGGATGCTGCATCCAAATATACTAAAAGAAGGATAGAAAATATTACAACCAAAATGAAAAAAAAATGCAATAACTAAATCTAATAAATTACCGCACACACACACTCATACAAAAATACACGTATATATGTGTACATATATATAAAGAGAATTCATAAAAGTGACATAAATTCCTACCTCGATCCGTTTGGTAAAACCTAGGTCGATCGTTTCTAGCTCTTTTAAGAATTGTAATATTGTTTCACTTAGTGTATGGAGAACTGTTACCTATAAGAATATGTAAGTATGTCGGTGTTTTTCTTTTATTGAGACATGGTGTTTCTGGTTCTTTATTTTCAAGCAGTACAGATGTTTTTAGTCGCTTCTTATGATTGGGAATATTTCCCCAAATACCATTAAGTGAATATTCTTTAAATTTATCAACTACATCATCATGGTCTTCTATTTCTCATGCATCATTTTACGTATTTCATCATCTATCAGTTTTATATTTTTTCTTTTCATCTATTTACGTTATAGTCCTCATATATATATATATATATATATATATATATATATATATATATATATTACGGGAATTTAAAATTGCTGTAGACTTTTCAAAATTCAGTATGTTATTGCTATACATCGTATAAGATGACAGACCTATGTTTATGATTTCAGGTTCTAATGAACAGCTACAGAAGGAATTGGAATACACCCTACTAAATCCTGATTGTCACTGCTGTTGAATTTCAAAAATACAATCTGTACGTGAGGACACTTTACAAGAATTATATGCAATAGAATTATGTTTTAAACTTGGAAACAATGCCACAGAAACATATGGAATGCTTCAGACTGCTTTTCGACTATCTTGCATGAATCGAGCATCAGTTTTTGAGTGTCATAAGAGATTCAAACGGTTAGGGTTAGGGTTACTATGTTGAGGTTTTATGGTAATTCAGGATGAGATTCTATCGGAAGAGGCCAGCACTCTTCAAATCGGGTCAGTGACATTTTCATCAGGGCAATACACTCCATCCTTGTCACAAACAATTTGACCAAGATGTGCATCAAGACAGTTCCTCACCCTCTCTAAAGTCCAGACCTTGCTCCCTTTTGGTTATTATCTAAGCTCAGAGGCTGTCGTTATGAAACACTTGAGGAGATGAAAGAGGCTCACAGCCTCTTTCATCTCCTCAATTGTCATTGACACACTCACACAAGGTCATTGACAAACTCACACAAGAGGACTTCCATGGGGTCCTCCAGAATTTGTTTGAACGGTATAACAAGTGCATTAAAGCCGGAGGAGATTACTTCGAAGGGGACTAGAATTCCATGCGTGTACTATCAATAAAACTGCCCATACGAAAAAAAGTCTGGAAACTTACTTATCTATCGTATATATATATATATATATATATAGAGAGAGAGAGAGAGAGATAGAAAGAAAGAAAGAGTGAGAGGGAGAGAGGATGAAAATGATCAGTAAGTATTTGTTTATAAGGTACATAAAGACTCACAAGAGATACGTTCGAATGAAAACGAGCAATCCTTTACCCAAACCCAACTTTAAATATGACAATGAGTGATGTCTCACCTAAGTGTATGTAGACAAGTAAGTTTCTTTTAACTCAAAATACATCGCACAGCTTTTCCTGCAAAAAAGTGCTGTGTCTCAACTGCCCAAGGCTATCAAACAAAAACCATTTATTAAAAAACCCTTAAAAGTAAATATTTTCATTTTGATAAATATGTAGGGCTGCAAAATCATTTTGCATTTCTCTGCGAGATGTGAGTTAAAAATAGTCATATCATCATATTGAAACAATTTTTATTCGTTAAGCGAAAGAGATCCATCGACTCAGAATGCTTTTTGTCAAATTTTCCGTAGAATCACAGCGTTTGAAGATAGATAGATAGATAGATAGAATAAACTAATCGACTGGTTTCCATTTGAGGGTACTTTTCTATTGGTTTCTAAACGTGCGACTTTTTTTCATTTTTAAATTGTTTTTGTACATAAAGTCGTCTTATACTCTTTTGGATCTCTTGTTTTCATTGTCCTTGTATCGATGAGTATTTACGTTCATATTCTCATAGGATCATTCAGCAACGTTTCTGGACACTTAAATAAAACTGCTACATTACCTTTGAACAGTTCTATATTTAAAAACGTCAGTCATTACCTTTGAACAGTTCTATATTTAAAAGCGTCTGTTCAAGATACGAAAACCCAATAGGGATTATATAACAATATAAATAGTTTGCTAAATGTCTTTTGTTGCTTAATGTACTTATTACAAAAAATACAGTGAAAAATGTTTTAACTGAGAATATGATTTTATATTTTCATTGACATGATTTGAGGCAACTATTAAAAAACGTGACAAGCAAAAGTAAAACTAAGCAATAAAAATTGAGAAAATAAGAAATATGTATCCTACTTAAAGACCTTGTAAATTTAAAAAAAAGATCCATTATCAACCAATGGAATAATAAAATAATTAATATCAAAATATTATGTTTCACACACAGGCTGACCATCATAAAATGAAACCAAGAAAAAATAGTATTCATTATAACAATGGAAGAATTAAAATGGTATATGATCTTTTCCATGCTATTTACCATTTATCATATATATATTTTAATCTGAGAAAGAAATGTATATATTTAGCCATATTCTCCGCTATGATCTGGATGAGACGCAAGATCAAGTTTTAAGCAGATCATAGCTGATTTGATATTAGATTATCTGTATCTCTAAGTCGGTTTGCCGAACCAAACTTAAACAAAAAGAAATCTATCCTACTATTTAACCAACGCTGAAGTCAAATGAAGAGATAATTCATAACTTTCGCAAGGGAGGGGTTGGGATGAATTCATAACTTTCTCCGTCTTGCAGGTAGTATTACAAATCTAAGACAAGAGATTACATAAGAAATTGAAGATATTACGGGCAGTTAAGAATTCCTTGCAAACAGTTGGAGAACACAATGGTTGATTTGTGGGTTATTTGGTTCATTTGTGTAAAGTCCATTTATATATCATTGTAAGATTACATTTGGTTTTGATATTTTTCGTTCAGGTAACATTTTGTGGTACATTTGAATCCAACTTATTTTTGGCATATCCTGTATTATTCATATCTGTAATTATTGATAAATACAGCAATGTTATTATTATTATTAGAAACATCTTTTATTCTAAGATTTAGCGTTTACAAAAGTAAAATGAAAAATAATATTCAAGACCAAATACGTACGTAGAATATATGGAATTAGCATCAATATATTTATTATAAAATCAGTGGAACGGATGATTTGATAGGATTAAATATGTATACATTTTCATCTCAGAAACTGACATTTTTAAAACTTCCAAAGCAAACAATGCCTTGCTTGGAGTTCCTTTATGTGAAAAGTTTCCAAAGTGATTCATAGATAATTGCTTAGATATACAATTTGCGAAACTATTTTAAGGCAGAATGATTTCTCATGTGTAAACAAATATGAATGCACATTGGAAGAATTCTGTGGAGATATCAAACGAACTGCCAGCGAGTTATTATCAATCAAATATACTTTTAATTCAATTGTATTTGGGATGCAAACGTTACCTGGTGTATCTGAGCGTATGCCCCCACACACACACACGCATATATATATATATATATATATATAGTGAGAGAGGTGTTGATTGATGGATATATACACATACACACACCAACATATACACATACACACACAGAAACACACACACACACACACACACACACATATATATATATATATATATAATCGAGATAAGTTGATCTACAGATAGATAGGACAAATAAGTAAATATTTCTATCGCGCAAATCCTTATTTTTTTTAAAAATTGATCGTACTTTCGGGAAATTAATGAGGAATTAAGGGATACTATGTGTTATGAAATGTTACAGTGAATCCAAACAAATTGTTATATTTTAACCTTCGACCCGGCCCAAAAATACTATTCCAAGGTAATACACCGGAAGGAAGTGACACATTCCAACGGCCAGTAATCGAAAGAGATCGCGTGGGCGGATTAAGGCTTATGATATGGGACAAGGTGAAGGTCCCATTGTGCCATTACAGTCATGTACCGGAAGAGAGTAACCTCTGAACTGCATGACAGTTATTTCCGCTTGATGACGATTAAACATTCGATTTCAAAGATCCAGTAGGTGATCGTGTGGGCGTTGAGTTATTATTTAATTCAGTTGAGTTTGGGTCCCAAAGCAGTTGCCAGCAGACTCCCAAAGAGTTAGAGACGAGATGTGGTAGGGAAGGCCACACCCGACCGAGGGGGACCTCGGAAACCCTCGATGCAGTTGCCAGCAGACTTCCAGACAGTGGAGACCAGATGTGGTAGGGAAAGCCACACCCGACCGAGGGGGCCCTCGGAAACCCCCGATGGAGTAGACCCCAATATCAGGAGAACAAGAAAGACACAACGTGACGGTCATAACAGTGGGGTCAAAATATGAAGTTTATGTACGGTCTCCAGCACCCTCTCACATGCAAACCTTGAACAACCCTTTCGAAACCCTTGCAATAAAGTGAGAGGTAAATATATTTGAAAAGAAGTCTTCCTGCGTCTTTATCCTGCATCTTAATTCTTCTTGCGTCTTCCTTCCTTCATGCGTCATAATTATGGTGTCGTTGTGATGCTGAATGAACGTGTAAATAACTATATAACAAAATGATGTACGAGGATCATTAAATAATTTTCCGGACTTTTTTTTCGTATGGGCACTTTTATTAATAACACACACATGAAACTCTAGTCCTCTTCGAAGTAATCTCCTCTGGCTGCAATGCACTTATTGAACCGTCCAACAACTTCAGGAAGGCCCCATGGGTGTCCTCTTGTGTGACTGTGGAAAGGATCTTTGTCACCGTCTCTTTCATCTCTTCAATCGTCTCATAACGACAGCCTCCGAGCTTAGGGAATGACCAAAAGTCACAGGGAGCAAGGTTTGGACAAAAGGGACGTTGAGAAACTGTCTTGATGCCCATCTTGCTCAAATAGTCTTTGACAAGGATGAAGATGTGGACTGATGCATTGTCCAGCTGGAAATGCCATAGGCCCGATTTGAAGAGTGCTGGCCTCTTCTGGCGGAATCTCTTCCGGAACTCCCTTAAAACCTCAATATAGTAACCCTAACCCTAACCGTTTTGCCAATCAACTGTGGTGTATTGTCTTCCTTACTCCCCCCACAACACTCATCATCCCTCACAGACTCCCTGTCTTCCTTGAATCTCTTATGCCTCTCAAAAACTGATGCTCGATTCATGCAAGATGGTTGAAAAGCAATCTGAAGCATTCCATACGTTTCGGGGGCATTTTTTCAAGTTTAAAACTTTATTTTATTGCATATCGTTCTTCTGATCTGTCAGACTGCATTTTTGAAATTCACCAGCTGTGACAATCATGCTTTAGTAGGGTGTATTCCAATTCCTGTTGTAGCTGAAATCATAAAAAATTGGTCAGTAATCTCAGAAGATGTATTGCAATAACATGCTGAATTTTCAAGAGTCTACGACAATTTTAAATGCCTGTACAAAAACGTATTGAATGAACCACGTACGTTCCATAAGTGTTCTGAGATTTACAGTGTGTCAACTGATATCTTAAATATCTATTTATACTACAATATTAAGTAAAAATACATATTCAATCAAAACTCTTTATTTTAGGAAACTTCCGCCCGTGTTCCGCAAATTTTCGAAATATGTTGGTAGATCACTTAATTAATCATGGTGAGTCGAAACACTTATTTGATATATTTTTATGGAGGATTTGACTGCATAATAATATTTGATCAACTGGATCCAAACTTATACTTTAAATTACAATCATTAGATGAACTTGGTTAAAATTAATATTATTCTTGAGATGTAAATGTTTTCAATTTCATCATTTACATTACACAGTGAAATAAAATTTGTTCTTTTATATTAAGCAGCTGAATTCTAACATTGATTATCCTACATATAAATGTATGTTATGAATATAATTTCGAAAATATATATTGCATCATGATATATACAAGCATCTACTTTACATAAAAGCAAAAATATGTATGCATACATATATATAATTTAGCTTATAAAAGGAAATAAAAATTACTGGATGGAAAAAGGAAAAATTAATGCGTCCAAATACTGACTTAGTGGAAAAAATGGACATAAATCCAAATGAGCATCGATGCAAAGTTTCCCAAAAACCTGTGTTGTAAGCTTCTGCTTTCAATGATCTATATCTTAATATAGTGGATATTGCATGGTTGCCTATAGCCGAAACTACGACACTGTTTTCCAACAATTTAACGTCACAATCTCCAGTGACTAATTTTCATTTAATCCTTAATTATTTACAAAAATATCCTAATTTATTAATATTATTGGCCTTAAGTACATACTTGGTATTTGTCTCTTCCTTCCTCCAGAGAGGACTTGACACAAGGTCAATGATATGAATGTCAAAACATAGTAGGGGTTAGGAGAGGGAAGAGGGAGCTCAGACCAAAGCCGTGGCTCGAAACTTGCTGGACTATGGTGGACACAGGATCACTTAGTGCAATGTGAACCAGATTTATCTGAAGCTGGACAGTGCTGGTTATCTTATCACTTGGTGCAATGTGAGCCTGTTGAACACAGCTGGACATGGACACAATCAACGTGAGTCCAAGCACGGAAGCCTGGTTATAGTTTAAACTGGACCAAGGAGTCCAGGGCTATACAATGCTTCCAATGCAGCTTGCCCACCCGTTGATGGCCGAGTCAAAGCCAGGGTCCGTTCGGTCTCAAGTCTGCAAGTGATCATCGATGCTCCTTCCGGCACGAATGCCAACTGGACCAGCTGCAAAGCCAGGTTGCAAATCAAACAGCTAATTAATGCTGTTGTGCTTGGCTGCATGGCATTAAGTACATACTAATAATATGCAATTGCATTTACACATGCAACCAAATAACGGTTTACCGAAAAAAAAAAAAAATCCAAAACACCTCAAATGTAGTCTAACACGTGCTAAAGACGAGAGCCATAAAAGAGTTGACTCCTCCTCTCTCTTTCTTTCTCTCTCTCTCTGTGTCTCTCTCTCTCTCTCTCTCTCTCTCTGTCCACCACCAGTTGACCATGATATAGGAGTGGAACCTTTAATATAAATACTAAAATTAGTAATAATTTAATCCTTCATTTGTTGAAATAGTATGCATACGTTTGGAAGTGATTCCGTTTCCAGAAGTTTTTTCACAGAGGTCAGTAAATTTGTTCTACTAAACTATTCATTTAAAAATGCACATTTGATTTAAAATAGTAATGTCTTAAATCTCAGCTGTATTATTGTGTTGTTTAAATGAAGAATGAAGACTTATGCGATTTAATTTTCAGGAAAACTTTACTTTTGGAAGGCGAACTTCTAAATTTGCTAACGAAAACCCCCAAAATTGCCCCCCCCTGAAAAGAAAGGAAAAAGAAAAAAAAAAAAAATCCAAAACACCTCAAATGTAGTCTAACACGTGCTAAAGACGAAAGCCATAAAAGAGTTGACTCCTCCTCTCTCTTTCTTTCTCTCTCTCTCTTTGTGTCTCTCTCTCTCTCTCTCTCTCTCTCTCTCTCTCTCTCTGTCCACCACCAGTTGACCATGATATAGGAGTGGAACCTTTAATATAAATACTAAAATTAGTAATAATTTAATCCTTCATTTGTTGAAATAGTATGCATACGTTTGGAAGTGATTCCGTTTCCAGAAGTTTTTTCACAGAGGTCAGTAAATTTGTTCTACTAAACTATTCATTTAAAAATGCACATTTGATTTAAAATAGTAATGTCTTAAATCTCAGCTGTATTATTGTGTTGTTTAAATGAAGAATGAAGACTTATGCGATTTAATTTTCAGGAAAACTTTACTTTTGGAAGGCGAACTTCTAAATTTGCTAACGAAAACCCCCAAAATTGCCCCCCCCTGAAAAGAAAGGAAAAAGAAAAAAAAAAAAAATCCAAAACACCTCAAATGTAGTCTAACACGTGCTAAAGACGAAAGCCATAAAAGAGTTGACTCCTCCTCTCTCTTTCTTTCTCTCTCTCTCTGTGTCTCTCTCTCTCTGTCCACCACTAGATAACCATGAAATATACCACAAAATTTCTTTGAATTTTAACATCCAGCAGTCCTGGACTTTAACCAAGTTAAAACTTAAGATAAAAAAGAGGAATTTTTTTTTTTTTTTTTTTTATTACTACCGCGTACACATGGGAAGCAGCATGCTGTACGTGTGAGTCTTGCGGCTTAACGCTCAAGATTGCCAGTTCGATCGGGGAACTACTGCTGCTCATCTATAAGAGTGGCTTCTATAGATGAGAACAAAAACAGCCATCGAAAGATAACCATGACTAGTACTCAAACCAGATCCATAAACCGCATCGCTCTTCGCGCGGGTAAAAAAGGGGCGCGTCCTGCTGAGGTTGGAGCCCTGGCCTCGGTGTTCGAAAAATCAGCTACAGAGCTCAAACACAAACATAAACTACTAAAATGCAAACAAACAATACAGATAGCGACATTTAACGTGAGAACCCTAAATAGAATAGGTCAACTAGCAGAGCTAACTGCATCAGCCGTAGAACATAAGATAGATATAATTTGCATACAAGAGCACCGATACACGCACACCGAAGATATCAAGTATCACGAAACTGGAAATGGATGGATGCTGGTGACTGTATCGGCATGGAAAAACTCTGTCAATGCATCGGTAGGAGGGGTGGGAATACTTCTAGGACCGAGAGCGTTAAAAACACTGAACAGCATTGAGAGAATACAACCTAGGATGATGGCCGCAACGTTTAATGGCAACCCCAAAGCAACAATTATCTCCTGCTACAGCCCTACCAATGTTAGCGAAGAAAACGAAATAGCCACCTTCTACGAAGATCTATCCTCCCTAGTACGTAGCATTCCGAAACACAACCTGCTAGTCATTGGCGGAGATATGAATGCACAAATCGGGAAAAACAGACACAACAAATACAGCCTACACTACACGTCTAACAGGAATGGACAGCATTTAATAGATTTCATGATAGAAAACAGATTAACCTGCCTCAATACAAACTTTCAAAAAAGGGAGGGGAAATTATGGACCTACACATACGCAAATAAGAGTAAAGCACAGATAGACTACGTCCTTATAAACAGGAAATGGAGAAACAGTGCGATGAATTGCGAGGCATACTCCTCCTTCGAGGGTGTGTCCTCCGATCATCGAATAGTTACGGCCAAAGTACGACTAAGCCTAAGAAAAAACGCCACACGTAAAGCCACGACCAAGCACTATGACTGGGCCCTACTCAACAACAGAGATATTAGAGACAAATATGCATTAGAATTAAGAAACAGATTCGAAGCACTACAAGAGAAGGTAGAAATAGGCACCCCAAATGACGAATATGAAAATTTTGTAGGAGCGCACCTGGAGGCGGCAGAAAAGTGTATTCCAACAAAACCTAGAACTAAATATAGAGTCCCTTGGGAAACGCTAGCGGCTAGAGAAAAACGTGCACTTGTGAAGACTGCCTCCAAAAACTATCAACAGAACCCAACAAATACAAATGCACGAGAACTAGAAAAGGCGCAATATCAATTAACAGGAATATACCTAAAAGAACAGGCAGAATACGTACAAAATCAGATAGATAAGATTAGAGACTCGGTGGAAGATAGGCAATCCAGGATAGCCTGGCAAACAATAAACGAAGTAAGTGGAAGAAAGAGCACAGCCAAAGCAAAATTGAAAGCTGCAAGCCAACAAGAAAGAATAAAACTGTGGGAACAGCATTTCAAAAATCTACTAGGAAACCCACCGGAAATAACGGATGAACCGATCACCAGAATTATTAGTAAGCAATTAGACGTAAAACTAGGTCCTTTCACCAAAGAAGAACTCGACACGGTTCTCAGAAGAATTAAAAATAGGAAAGCGGCGGGGCTAGACGAGATCCCCCCAGAAGTGTGGAAGACGAGACAATTCGACGATATACTGCTCCGGCAATGCAACGCAGTCTATAGTCAAAATAGGATAGAACGATGGACGAAGGGATGCATCCTTCCATTCCCTAAAAAAGGCGACCTCGGACTAGCCAAGAACTACCGAGGGATAACACTTACATCCATAGCAGCCAAAATCTACAATGCCCTACTACGAAACCGCATAGAACCCAAAATGGAAAACATCCTTAGGAAAAACCAAAATGGCTTCCGGAGAAATAGATCCACAACCTCACAAATACTGACCATCCGTAGAATCCTGGAAGGCGTTCGGGCAAAAAACTTACAGGCGACATTACTATTTGTCGACTTTACCAAGGCCTTCGATTCCATACACAGAGGGAAGATGGAGCAAATCCTACTAGCTTACGGCCTACCAAAAGAAACCGTAGCAGCGATAATGATTCTCTACAGAAACACCAAAGTAAAAGTACGTTCACCAGATGGAGACACGGAATACTTCGACATTGTTGCAGGAGTACTACAAGGAGACACACTAGCCCCGTACCTCTTTATCATCTGTCTAGACTATGTGCTTAGGACTTCGATCGACAAAATCAGGGAAAATGGCTTTGAGCTGACTAAGAGAAGAAGCAAAAGGTACCCCGCAAAAACAATCACGGACGCCGACTACGCTGATGACTTGGCGTTACTAGCGAATACGCCTAATCAAGCAGAGACACTACTACATAGTCTGGAACGAGCTGCAGCCGGCATTGGCCTACATGTCAATGCAAACAAAACCGAATATATGTGTTACAACCAAACAGGCAACATTGCCACACTAGACGGAGCCTCTCTGAAACTAGTCGACAAATTCACCTACCTAGGAAGCAGCGTCTCATCAACCGAGAAGGACATCGACACACGACTGACGAAGGCATGGACAGCTATCGATAGGCTCTCGATCATATGGAAGTCGGACCTAACAGATAAAATGAAACGCAGTTTCTTCCAGGCAGCGGTTGTGTCGATACTGCTATATGGATGCACCACATGGACGCTTACGAAGCGGCTGGAGAGGAGGCTGGACGGAAATTACACAAGAATGTTGAGAGCAGTATTAAACAAGTCCTGGCGACAACACCCCACGAGACTCCAACTATACGGACACTTGCCCCCCATCACAAAAACTATACAAGTTCGACGAACCAGACACGCGGGACACTGCTGGAGAAGCAAGGACGAGCTCATAAGCGATGTACTCCTGTGGACCCCCACTCATGGATGTGCAAGTGTGGGACGACCAGCACGAACTTACATACAGCAGCTATGTGAGGACACGGGTTGTAATCCTGAAGACCTGCCGGAGGCGAGGAGTGATAGGGAGAAATGGCGAGAGACGGTCAGGGATATCCGCGCAGACGGCGCGACATGATGATGATGAATAATATGCAATTGCATTTACACATGCAACCAAATAACGGTTTACCGTGGGAACGAGAAGGCTAATTTGCATATTCATATCATAAATTGATTTTGATAAATATTTGTGTGTTATTGTTGATTTATAATTGATTAGTTTTATTTTGATAAATATGTGCAAAGATTCCGTCGATAGATATTAAAAGAAATAAATTATTAAAAATAGATAACAGTAACTTTATTCTTTACAATTAAATTAAGTAAAAAATAGGAAAATATAGCGGTGAAAGCCAGGACTGTATAAGAGGTACCATCTAAAGTGGTGTAAACTTCGATTATTCCTCTTCCGTTTCCCCTAAGGTAAACATAATGATTTAATTATTATTATTATTATTATTATTATTTATTTATTTATTTATTTATTTATTTATATCTTAATTTTGATTTAGCCAGAATTGATACTTCAAAATATTTACACACACATTCACAATAAAATAATGAGAATATCATTAGAATAATCCAGTAGCAAATGATACTCTCACTCCCTCTTTATTTCTTTCTTTCTTTCTTTCTCTTCCTCTCCCCCTCTCTCTCTCGTTCTCTTTCTCTCTTTATGTATATATATATATATATATATATATATATATATATATGACACGTGTCCGATCTGGCATGTTCGTGTTGTCTTTTAATTCAGGAAAGAAATATCTTTGAAAATTGAAATTGAGCAAACTCTTGTTCATAATGAGGAAAAGGAAATTAAAATTTATTTAATTGTTACTCATTAGATGATATGATTTAAATATTTAAAATCACTCGGTTGGTAAAAAAAATGACATCTCCTAAATCTTAATTTTTTTATTGTAATACATTTTTCATTCTTACTTTCTTTTTATTATAATTACACATTTTTCATTCTTATTTCCTTTTTATTGAGAGAACATGCTTTTTTTTTTTTTTTCTTATCATTTTTTTTATTGAATCAACCAATAACGTTACATTTAAGAGGGTAAAAAAATGAAAGTAACGCACTGTTATTCGACAACTCTAAAACTGATTTTTTAACAATTACTGTTCACAAATTTTCGAAAAAATATTATTTTAATCCGTTTACTGAAACACTTTAAATAAGCTATTTATCAAGTAGAGCTTACATTTGAAATAATACGAAAAATGTTCCGCCAAAAATATGGATATTTTTTTAAAATTCTTAGATTCGTTTTATTGCAACGTTCTTATATGAAAACAATTTTCATCTTTGTAACTCAACTGACAATTAGGAACTGAATTTACATATTCAGCATATTAAAAATGTCTTTAGAAAAATAATATAATAAAAATATTTCAAATCACTCAAGAGGCTAACATATTTTAAAGAATTATTTTAAATGTAAACAAGAAATTCCAAAACAATTTTAGAACAAAAAGAATAACGTAATATGTCAGATCTTTGATTCATTTAACGTTAAGCTTTCAGAATATTTCAAATTTCGGAAGTAAAACTATGCTGCTTTTTCGAATTGTATTAACTAAAGAGCGTTCAGTCAGTAAGCACTAATTGGAAGAAAACTAAAATTTATTAAAGACCGAAAACAATCATGAAAATGTTTTAAACATTTCACCATTGTAGGGTTACATATTTATATATCATCTAAAATGTAAACAAACAAAAAACAGAAAAAAGAAAAACAATTAATAAAAATTTTTTTTTTTTAATTAATCGATTAATCATTTCAATTACAAATGAGAATACACATTTAATTCTTAACCGATTCCTCTCTCCTTTCTAGCTCCCTCACTAGATTTACTAAGTTTTCCTCAGAAGGAATCGGAATTTTTCATTTTCAATAGAGAGCACCTTGCTATCAGTGTACTTAGTCCAATGATGCTCACGTATTACAATCTCATCATGGAAGCAGATGACATCCTGGTCTCTAAAAAACTACACAGCACATATGAACTCATCATTTTTTCCAAAATAATGACCATGAATGAATTCTTAGAATGATTGGCTTGGTTTGGTTTGTTTTTATAGCATATCAATCATTGTAGGTTATTCAATACCAAATACTCTTTATATATATATATATATATATATATATATATATATATATATATATATATATATATATATATATGCATAAAATATATCTATATGTTTTGTAAACAAATTTAGTAGACAACATTCAAAACATGCCTGGGCTTTTTTTGCATACTATTTGATGTTTCAAGTGCTGCTATATAACAGTAACAATTTAACATCAGTCATTTGTTTGAGCACATTTTTTTTCTATTTGACCTATAGATTACCTATCAGATGCTAACATTCTGAGTCAGAATGAGCCTGAGAGCAATGATAGTGAAGTTGTATTCCACATTCCCCAAATCGCCATCAGATGGTTTAATGTCATATCCAGAGCACTCATTGAGGATGTCTTACTCATCTGCAGCCATACAGTCGGTGTATGCTACTGCCCCAGGCAATTGGGCTGAAGAAACAGGAAGAGGTCAGATTCTTGAGTAAGAGTGATAAGGTAACAATTCAAGATCACAGATGTTGCTTCAGCTACAGCAACCAGGGCAACGGGAACCAGCGCGTTATTCTTGAGAAAGAACACACCTGTTCTTAGCTTTCCTCGGCGTTTCTACTTGATTACTTCTTTTAATTGTTCTACTTGTCATTCACAGAACTATCAATTAGTATTTTTTTTCACTATTCAAGACAGGCCTTCAGAAAATAATAAAAAAACATAAGTTATTTAAAAATGAAATTACCTACAACCGATACACTTTAAAATCATATGTATATTCATTAAACTGTGTCAAAAATATTATTAGCAAATAGACAATTTCTTCTACAAACTTTTTCTCAACAAGAAATATTTTAACAAACTCTGATCCTTTCCACATGATAAGGAGAACAAAAATCTTTTTTCAACAAGGTGATTCCCTACATATGACTTTTCAATGAAACCATTTTCTTTCTACAAACATTTTCTCTACTTATAAATTCCAACATAAAAAATCTTTCCGTTCCCCCTCCACCTTTTTAACCAGATCCAGCATTAAATGATCGGGAATGTTGTTATTTCATAAAACAAACAAACAAATAAACCAACAAACAAACAAACAAACAAACAAAATCGTAAATAGAATTTGTAGTGTTAGATAGTAATTATTTAAACAATTAGCTTAGGCTCATTTAAAAATATTATCTACAGAATGTTTCCAAATCAAATATATTCAGTACGTATGTATAAACATGATTTAAGATCAAATAACCTGCAATGGTGAATATGGTTGATATGCCATAAAATCAAACCAAACCAAACCAAACCAAACCAAAGGTATCATCTTGCCAAAAAATACGTTGCTTTTATAATCGTCTTTGAAAATAAGAAACCAGAGTTTTTCCACAGCTTACTTTGAATTTTTGATTCAGGTTCAAAGTGATGAATCCAGATTTTATCTTCTGTTAATAATCTGCGGAAGTAATTCATAAGGTTAATATAAAAGTGAGTTAGAAGTGTCCTGGAAATGTCAAACCTATCAGCTTGAACTCTGGTGTCATTGTTCTTGAAACCAATCTTACCAACAACTTGCTCATGTCCAAGATCTCCAATATTGTATATTTAGATTTTAGCAAGGAATTTGATGCTGTATTTCATTATCATTTACGAGTGGAAATAAAAAAAAAACTTAGATATTTCTAAAAAGAAGTAGTACATATTTTATGATTTTATGATATTTTTTAATAGATAAAACTCCGAAAGTAAAAATAGGTAATGTTATATAATTAAGGAATGATTTTTTTTATATTAATCATTTTCCGTTAATCATATTATATCATTCAGTTTTGTTGGGCTTTGAATTATTTGGCTCTTAGTTCAGGCGCATAGACCCAGGGTACACTATTACGCTCGCGCGCAAAGGATATGACAATCACAATTGTCATAATAAACGCCAGATAGGAAATGGGGCCTGACTGTGAATTACGTCATGCCCGGAAGCAATGGGCTGAGAATTTGGAAAAGTTTGAAAAAGATTTAGTTGAGTTCTGACCAAGATGTCGAGGAGTTGAGTTCCGACCATAATATTGAGAAGTTGAGTTCCGACCATGTGTGGAGAAGTTGGGGTCCGACCATGGCGTTGAGAAGTTGGGGTCGGATCATGGTGATGAGAAATTGAGATTGGACCACAAGATGTGCCGAGCGTTGGGCTGTTGTTAGCATAGAATGATTACGAAAGACTTTTAAGAATTGTGTCTCTCTCCTCGTGTAGGAGAACTGAAGTCAAGAAGTTAATAAATGCGTTCGTACCTGAACAATAGAGTTCGCCTCTTTTCGTCTGCACTGGGTGGAACGGTAAAATTGTCGTCCTAAAGAAAGCAACACTACAGCATTATTTTAAAACATTTATTGAAAAAATCAATTCAGGTAACTTGATTATGTAGTAGAGCTGACATCTATTTAATGTAGCCGCCTTCAGTCTCACTCACCGCCTCGATACGGATCCGGAACTGGGAGTATGTCTTTTCCACAAGCACCGGTGGGAGCACGGCGAATACTCGGCGGATGGCGGCGATCAGGCTGGCTTTAGTATTGTGGGAGGTTATGTTGGTGATATTCTCGACGTATGACCAAACGAAGTAGTCCAGCAGGTTCAGGTCGAGGGAGGAGTGGGGTCAGTGAGAGAAGGGTACAATGTCGTAGCACTCCTTCTGAAGCCAAGCCTGGGTCTCTTTGGACTTGTGGGCTGGCGCCGAGTCCTGCTGTCACTCCCAGGGACTGCCACCGGCCACCTGATTGCACCAAGGGATCAACACACTCTTCAACACATCCAGGTACACTTTGGTGTTGACTTTCAAGCCGACTTCGAAGATGTGAGGTGGCATGATGCAGCCTTCCGCTCCTCCACCTCCAAAGGGTAGTCCGATGCGTTGATCTGTGCCCTCAAGCGGTGAACAGTCTGGGTTTGCATTTTGAGGGTGCTAGCAATGGTCCTGTTGTCATCACTTGGATCGGTAGAAATCATGAGTTGTACAGCGGCGCATCTCCGATCTCGCTCGTTGAACATTGTGTCACTTTCAGACATGATAGAAGGCTCCTATCGCTCTTGGGATTTGTACACAACTGGCCAACTAGTAGATGGTCTGCAACAAAAATAGAAAACCGGTTTTCATTAAACAGAAATGGAATCATGTCGTCTTTTCAAGAAAGACAATTATTGATATCTTTGAATTATGGTTATGAGTAATGTACAACAGTAACGATTATTCTGAAATGGAGAATATACCACCCCCGATGCTTCTCTGGGATTCGTACTGGGATCTCTGTTGTTTTTAATATGCATAAATGGTTTTCCTAATAAAATATAATCAGAAGCAAATGTATTTGCCAATGATGTTAAACTACTTGCGAGACTTGTATGAGATGAAAGAGCACATATGAATCGAAATGAGAAAAATGAATATGAAACATATGAGAAATACAAACTTTTGTCTATAGTATCGAGGAAAAATGTGTGGATTTGAGTCGTAAGACATTTTATTTCAAGAGAGGCAATTATCGTTTAAAAAATTTATAAAAACCTAATAAGACCCCATGTAAAATCTGATACTCTGTTTAAGGCTTTAGTGTTGTGACCAGGAAATCGGTGTGTACTATTGAGATCGGAGGGCGTGCAAAGAATAGTGACAAAAATGATAAAAAATGTAAATAAGTAGAGGAGAGGTTAATTAGGCTTAAATACATTACTAGAACGATAGATGAGAAGTGATATCATTGAAACTTTAAAATAATTAATGGATTTACTAAATTTGAAGGGCATTTTATCAATATTTCTCTTCGAACTGGATTCTTAGTGTCATACCAGATGTCAAAAACTAAATCTATCAACCAAATAGATTTCTTAGCGAATTGAGACAGGTATTTTGTAAGAATTTTCCAAATTTGATCAAAGACAGCAATAGTGTAAACAAAAAAACCCCAAAAAAACGCTTTATGTATAAATTGAATGCTTTCTTATGAAATAGTACAAAAAATAGTTTTAGAGGTAATTTTTTTGGAATTATCAGAGGAACGACACAACAAAGTTTAGTCTGTATATACATTTTATATTAATCGTGTATATATGCAAAGAGTCTTTTTAAAGGCTGCTAAAAGATGATAGTAAAAAGCGGGGATGACCATTGAGACTTAACAAATAAATAAATAAATAGACAAATAAATAAATAGTGTGGACCAAGCCAGAACTTTTGTCTTTGGACTGAATGATCTGTTTGACAGTAAGACGTCTGTCATCCAAAACCACAAGATGCATTGCCGTACTGTCACTGTCCTTCTTGAATCCAGTCCTCATTCCTTCACAGTTCTCTTGGAAGCTGAGTATCTGTAGGATTTCCTCATTGATTTTCTAGTGAGTCATTACTTTTTTGTTGCTAATTTATGACGACCGAGTCCTCAATTTTGTCCATTTTTTTAGATTGTCGCACGCCATTTACCTTTGTAGGGTTTTCATCTGCAAAGAAATTTAGATAGAAATCTGATTTCTTTTTCCAATTTTATAAGAAAGGGTAGTTTATTGGCACAGCAAATGTGTTCACCAATGCCTTTTTCTTTTAGTTTGGGGCTTAAAGCCTTATGAACACCCTTCGTGTGTATATATATATATATATATATATATATATATATATATATATATATATAAGCCCCACTCTATGTATCTCCTCTTTTTCCCTAAATATATATATATATATATATATGTGTGTGTGTGTGTGTGTGTGTGTGTGTGTGTGCGCGCACGCATGCGTATGAAGATACATATTAGATAAAATGTCCCACGAATTCGAAGAAATTTTATATGAAAAAGCAAATTGGTGGAGTATCAATTAATTTAATATAACGCTTCGCTAACTTACGAATTAATCAGATAGTTATTTGGAAAAAGAATGTTTTTAGAAGAGTGCTGGAAAAAGCTAATCAGTGTACGTGGTTGTCAAAGCAATATATCGAGGAATGCAAACCATTAGGGATCTTTAAAACTTTAGAAATGAAATTATAAGAATGAATCACGCACATCCTCAACAAATTAAGAAGAAATGGACTTCCGTGATTTTCAAAACCAACACGACATATATTGCAGCACAAATTATTATAGAAACCTATCTAGCATTAAATATACTAATAATAAAATCGAGGATCTCACTTTTGGAATGACGATATGGCAATATGGATAGCAGGAGGTAGCATTTAGAAACTATTTAGAAGCAGAGTAAAAATAATCGATGATGAATATTTTAAAACATTTTTTATTTGAAAATAAAATCTGATATTAAAAAAAAAACACAGGGCGCTAAATTTGTTATTCAATCTCAAAAGACATTCTCGGTCATCAGAGTGTGTAAATTGAACTTATGATATAACTGAAACATTGGTTATAGTTATCGCAGAGAGACAAATATACAGATTAATCAAAGAACCGATGAGAAAAACAAGGTTAATTTTTTCAAAAATTTCTAAAGTAAATCGTTCCAGAGACAAAAAAAAAAAAAAAAAATTAGAGTATAAGGACTATCTTTCTGGTGATCATATAATGGCTTAGAGTCAGTCATCTATAGACTGCTAGTTATCAGAGAAATTCTAGGGGCTGGTTTGAACTCTCCATATATCCAGGTACGTAACAGAGTAGTTAGCAAGCCGAAGCTGCAGCAGTATAAAGGCTAACCGGCTGGCATACAAGGCCATGGGACGAGTACTGGGACCTCCTTTCGTTCTGACTAATAACACTGCCCGATAAAAGATTGCCAAAATCACTGAAGTTGGGGAAGTAAATGATGTATCATTGATTGAATTTACTCTAATATCTGCGTCAGTTCGCGGTCCCTATTAGAATTTCTTCACTTTTTTTTGTTAATGGTAAAAGTGAGTCCTATTTTTCTTTGGTTGAAGTCGAAATGTAGGCAGATCACCTAATTTTTACTTATGTTTTTAGATTTCTTCTTTGTTTATTTTATAACATATCAACTATCGTGGGCTATCTAATAACAAAGCAATTTTTCTAGAAGGGCAGCAGAAGAATTATTTAGACCATAGCGGAAGGGATGATGGGTATCATAATTTTTACTATGGGTATTACTTCCAAAGTGAACGTTAAAGCCCAGCTGAAGTTCGAACTCTCTTAATACGATGTCACAGTCCAGGAAGTAAGCAACTTCGTCACAGGAACTCCTCCTACTCGTACTTAGTTTGGAACCCTTTACATTAAAGTCAACACCGAGAATCATTCTTTAGGACTTTTATCAACACAACGTGGCTTGGGGATGGTACTCGGTGAACGTCTACTGGAAAAGAGAGAAAGCCCAAAAGAACAACTACTTTATTTGGTACTAAATCCGTCAACAAGGCACAACATTTGGCTGCCGAGTGAGAAGAATTAACCCTGATGACACACAGACACAACGTGCTATAACATCATATCGCAGATTTCATCAATATCATTTGCGATGTCAGTACGGATTTCTCTCTCTCTCCCTTCCTCTGTCTCTCTCTGTCTCTCTCTCACCATTCACCCCTATCGGCCATCGCTCTTGTAAAGATCCGCACAGAGCTGATTTTTTTCTGGTGTTATTTTACTTTGTTTCTTTTTTTTGTTTTTTTTTATTCTGGACGGCTAAAATACAATTTTATTTTAATTAAGTTTACGTGATCTGAAGCTACTCAGTTCAGATGCAGGTCGATTGGATCACACATCAATGTAAAGTTTACTTTCATACCATCCACCAACAGATAGACTTGTGGAAGAAGAATCCTGACTAGTGGAGATAGCCACCTACATGATGATGCGTAGAGGATCCTCATAGGTTATCGGCAAGTATCAATAAATTCAGAGGGTGTCATCGTGGTGTAATGGTTACAGCGCTGGACTGCAGAATCGTAGCAAGTGAGTTCGAGCTCCAATTACGCTATTACGTTCACTTTTCGACAAATACATTTGGGAAAATAATCCTTTATGCTCCTAGCTATGGGTTAAATAGCATCACTGCCGTTCTTCTAGAAGTAGGGCTTTGGCATTAAATAAACCAAGAAGGTTTATTTGCCATAAAACAAACAAACTAAACCAATATGTTCAGCTTTGAAACTAGTGCGATTCGCCAATGTGTGTGGTGTCAATTGATGAGAAAAAATACTTTGAATATCACTATGAAGAGTAACAGTATTGAAATTCATATTGAAACATTATGCAAATAAAACTGTTTAAATCTCATGCAGAAATATTCTGAAACCACAAGTCAAACTATTTCCTGAAACAGTTATATGTATTTACTCAACTCTCTCAACATGAGCAGGGTGTGTCGAAGATCAAAAATCTTTTTAAAGTTTAACAGGTATGAAAATTCTTTGTAAAGTTTTACAGGTTTTCCTTCTCTTGTAAAATTCGAGCTTAGCTGGCGACCATGAACTTAGCAGATTCAATGCAGTCGCAAGATAACATCAACAAAGTATTATTTAAAGGAAAGAGAAATACAAAATATGATGACGAGAACATAATTTATTGCCTATGGATAGAGTGACAGATATTTTCGTTCGCAGATAAGATCAAAAAATTACCGGGAAAAAAAACGGAAGTCTGTAAGTTCCGATAACAAACCATATACAGAAAAATACGTGAATGAAGAGAATATTCATATATCAGCAGGGGACTTGAAAAGACAATATAAGGTCTGTAATATTGGATTGAAGGCAAAGATCAACTGGTCGCTCAAGCGGAGGGAAGAGATCTGCTGTTCTCTCAAGCGAAAGGAAATACCTGCTGGTCACAGAAGCAGGCCTGTCTGCTCCTAGTATGTGTTATCCGGCTGTCGAAATACTTCACAAAAACAGTCCCCGCTGCAGAAGAAAGATATGTGTCAACTCTCTCTGACTGTATTCCTACTACACAAAATCGTCGCCGTCGAAGAATAAAAATATAAACTATATTCTTATACATCTACGAGTCCTTCGTTGTTTAACCAGCGGTACAATATGTGACACTCTTAAATTGCTCTGTCTGTCCAAATATTTACCCATAGTTGGGGTAGGATATTTGGATATATACCTTTTTCAAGAGTAATAGCGTCATGTGAAGCGAAAACAACTTCGTCAAAGTTTGAAACCATTTCTATTTCCGACGATAATAAACGTTACAAAACGAATGCCTTGTGCTTACGCAGATATTAACATGAATTACAGTTCTCCGTCTCCTAGACCGGTTGCCACACCACGGTTCAAGAGCCTGGTCTCACCTACTATTTTCCCATACTGTAACGTAATGGCCCATGGATTTCGGTTCATGCCTTTGGAATAAGTTAGGCTGAGAACCTTTCGGCTCAGCACATGGGTTAGTTAGGTGCGGGCGCGTGCGGGCGGACGAAGGTGTCACTCTGAGATGTCACAATAGTCCGAGACGAAACGGGTGACGGAGTGCGAGTGACGTCACGCACTGGAAGCGCTCAGAGGTTTGTTGAAAATTGAAAGTAAATTTGGGAGAGTTGAAAAGTAGAATCCGAACGAGGAGGTTCGACTTTTGGAGCTCGCTGAGGCGAGACGAATTTGCGCGCCGTGGGTGCCGCACGAGAGGTGGGAGCAGATGAAGAAGCCAGCATAGAAAGATTGTATTTCTCTCCTTATGTCGAAACCTTTAACTCAAAAGTAATAAAAAGGTTTCGTACCTGAACAAGAAGTCGTTACGTGTTTTCGAATGTCAATATTCCTATGTTCGTTATATGTTGTATCGTTATGAACATTATATGTCTATTTCGCACATGGCCATATTCGTATCTAGCGTTAATTGTGAATATGGTACAGTACCTGGAAGGGGAATAGTCTGATGCATACTTTTTTCACGTGACCTCGTGAAATGCAGAAACTATCGTCCAGGGTTTGAAATCAGGTCGCCTTTTCTATTTCCTACGACTTTAAAAAATTCAACAGTAGAGTTTCCACTCTGGTGAAATTATAAACACATATTTCTGTGCACAAATCAACGTTGTTTTCTTTTTCTAAATCAGTGACAATTTTAGAAGCAAAACGGTTTACGCATGGATTCACTTCTGAGCGTCGTTTTGGCTTGTATCTTTTTACACGTCAAAGAATCAGGTCCTTTCCAATAAAATATGCCCAAAGATATGATATGTCTCCGATGAATCAACAGTGCATTAATAATGTTTAGAAATAACACAAAGATAGCCGACATCAGTAAGATGCTCCGTAAAGCTTAACCAACCATGTATTTTATATATGAAAAAGTAACTAACAGTTCTTTAAGTTTCTTAGATTTCTTATTAATTCAAACTAATGATGACTTAAATGAATACCGCACATCGACCAACAAATGTAACAATATACATTTTCAATCACACCATAAAAAGAAAATAACCACGGTAAAAATGGGTCTTTCAATAAATAAGGTGAATGTTATATTGTCATGTGCCTTATCATAACGACACAATAATTAAGACGCAGTGACAAAGACAGATGCAGGAATAAACGACGCAGGAAGACTTGTTTAACAAAATATTACCTCTCACTTTATTGCAAGGGTTCGAAAGGGTTGTTCATGGTTTGCGTGTGAAAGGGAGCTGGACACCGAACATAAACTGTAATATCTTGACCCCACTGTTATGACCGTCACGTTGTGTCTTTCTTCTTCTCTTGATGCTCAACCGGAAGCCTAGGGCCCACTGTTGGATGCTGGCTTTCTTTATTGCATCTTATCAGCACCTTCTCTGGACCCCAAACTCCATCGGGGTATCTGAGGGCCTTCTCGGTCGGGTGTGGCTTTCCCTACCACATCTTGTCTCTAGCTGTCTGGAACTCTACTGGCAACTGCTCTGGCTCGTCGAACTCAACTGAATTATATAATCGTTCGACGCCCACTCGATCTTTGAAATCGAATGTTTAATCGTCATCAAGCGGAAACAACTGTCATGCAGTTCAGAGGTCACTCTCTTCCGGTGCGTCAGTCTATGAGAGTATCATGGGATATTTTTACCTCATCCCATTTCATCAGCCAATTTCCGCCCTCGCGATATCCTCTCATAACTGCCATTAGAATGTATCACTTCCTTCCGGTGCATCACTTTGAGTGGCATTTTTGGCCAGGTCAAAAGGTCAAAATATAACATGAATATTTTCTAAAAAGTTATCAGTAGGCCGCACAGTTTATTGTTAATAGTTTCAAGAAAATCATTTGCGATGGGTCTTTTCATATCCTAGAATGTTCTAAACATGATTTTCTTTACTGACAGTAATGTATGAAACCTTCATTATCTGCTCCAAACCGAAACTTCTCGATCAACTCGATTTTATAAAGACAACTTGGTCGAAAAATGGATACCCTGAGGATAATCAACAACATCATTAAATAAAAATGCCTGTAATTCTTCATCAAACAAAAATTTGGACCGAGAGATGGTATATCTAAAATTTCCATGGATCAGCAACGCATCCATAGAACTATTCGAACAAATTAAAAGATATGTCAATCATTGTTTCATTTGGGGTAAATTAAGAGTCGTTCAAAAATTTAACGTGTTATTTTCTCCTTATCTCAAAGATAGAGTGACCGCTCTCCAAAAAACTTCTCTTATTTACCAGTTTACATGCAAATGCGATATCAAATGCTTTTACTTATTTTTCATGTAAAAACAAAAGTGTGACCAGAAGGCTCCCTTTTCAATAGCTACCACAACCAGGTGTAGGGAAGGGCGCAACTCCATTCCCTGGATTGCTTCACTTTACCCTTGATACTTACCTTATAACGCTGAGTGTTAAGCGAGGTGGCATCAAGTACCATTTTTTAAGTCTTTTCTATGACTCGATCTCGGATTGAATGCCGGTGTTCTGGACCATTGGCGAATATTAAACTCATTAGGACAAACCACGGTCATTTTTTATGCACATAGTATTAATTATTGATATTGATTAGAACGATTTGTTATTGTTAATTATTAAATGTTAATCATTATAATAAGTAATAATATATTGTGGTAGTTATTGATGTCTGCTCTTGTTTTTGTTTTTTTTGTGGGGGCATTGATGTTAATAATATTTATAATAATTACGACTTGATGATTAGTTTATAATATTGAAAATTTTGACGCTGTGTAGTAATAATAGTAATTGTAATATTGGTTTTGATGATGATTCATGATATGGTATTATCTATAATACTTGGTATGATTTTATTTACAAATATAGGGATTTGAGTTTTAGTTATTATATATTATGCTAATATGTTTTAATCTTGGGGATATATAATATTCTGAGGTATTTGTTTATAATTTCACATTACGCCTTAACAGTAATTGGTATAATTTTAATTTCTATATCTAATGTGATCAGTTTTATTGAATTGCATTAAGATAACAATTTTCTTAGGTTTTTGATAAGATAGTATTAATATACAATATAATATTTTATAATATAATGTAATTTTGTTAAGAGGCTATTAATCCCCATATAAGTTGTTTACATAGATAATTTTCTCTGCCCAAATCATTTTATTCCTTTATTCCATACTTTTTACTAATCTCCTTCATTTGGGTTTAAAAGTTTGTTTGCCATTACATAAAAAAAGACGTAGAAAGCAAAGAGAAATAAAAAATGGATACATATTGATACAGGAATTGAACGTCATTTGTCAACGAAAAAAATAAAAACATAAAAAATTTAAAAAAAAGCTATTGAAGTTTAGGTTAGGGAGATCAGGATAGCCGGAATTTTGTGGGGTTTTCTAAAACTTCATTAGAAATTTCTCATTTTATATATATATATATATATATATATATATATATATAAACTCAATACAACCTGCAGAATTATTAGTAATTTTTTTCTAGTGTTATCACGCACGATTTTTGAATATTTATGAGAATCCTACCAGTACCATTTTTAATTACACGTAAAGAACCCATACTGCCATGAACTTGTAAAAAGATAAGTAACCAACAAAAAAACAATGAAAATTTACCACAACAGTACCTTTGATGATTTTAGCAAAATAATTTACAAATATTTCTAAGTGAGTCGTCTATTTGAAGTTGAGTCTGTATTTTAAAATAGATACACTGACGATGTATCTTTGTTGATTTTCTTCTGATTAGAGTTCATTTAAAAATGTAATTCTATTTTACATGTGAAATTAAACAAAAAAAAAAAAACAACAAAAACTATCTAAAAGCTCTCTCATTATTAATTATCGCTTTTGAACCGGCAATATGGAGCCTCTGATTGAACAAGTAAATGTGTTAAATTATAATCTAATACAAGATATGTAAATTGAAATAAAAGAAGAAATCTCAAAAGGAAAAAATAAAAGAGGAAGGCTGGACAGTGTGACGGCAAATTGACTAAAATCCCAAAACGGGACTTTATTTTCGCACGTGTGAAGACGGGGCAGGTTGGCACTTGATCTCTTATAGAATAAGTCCTCGTTCAGAGTTTTTCTCCCAGGCATATAAGAACTGGCATATTATGTGAGGGATCAATCTAAGGCTAGACTGACCGCCGCCGGCAAGGGGTTCCAAATTTCACACTATCCACATACCTACCAGGTCGCTTTCCTTCCTCAACCTAGACAATGGAAGATATTTTTTGTCTTCTTCACCCGGAGTACTTGACTTTTGATTCTGTCTCCTGCGAACCCTGCAAAAAAACTGCCTTTTTTTTTCTACTTCCGCTGACGGGAGGAAGTCCCCACTTCCGTTTTAGGGTCCCAGTCAATGTTTGGCTTCTACCTTCCTCCCCCCCTGGTCAGGTGATTTTTGTTAGGGCTACTAGATGTCACCCAAGTCAGGTTACTGAGTACAGACAGGTTGCCCCAATTTACCATCATGCCCTAACGGTCATTCTCTGATAGCTTGCCACTGTTAATTCAGACGAGAGGATAGCAGTCGTCCCACTTCAATCGTCTCAATGGGATATCACGTGACAACAGCAAAAAAAACTGAACGACTCTTCACATTTGGCGTTACAACAAGATCTTTTCTCCCCCCAAAATTGAAATTTTATTAATTAAAACCTGCATATTATAGTGTCTGTTTAAACTAGATACTGCAACGTTTCTCTTCAAATACTTGAACCACAGGTAAAATTCTCCTCTGTAAATAATCAGTGAATACATATTGACACGATAAGAAAGCTCACCTTTATTTCACAATCAGTTTAATAATATTTTATCTGATCATGCATGTGAATTAAGTTCAATTTCGATTAGTTTTTAGGTTATATCAAATTCACGCAAGTAGTTCTTAGCAGATTTTACGTTATTTCTTGGAGCTAAACTAGCATTATATATATATATATATATATATATATATATATATATATATATATATATATATATATATATATATATATATATATAATGCTAGTTTAGCTCCATATATATATATATATATATATATATATACGTGGCATAAGATTGAAACTAATTGAAAGCAGTCAATCAATCAACCAATCTATCTATCTATCGATAGATAGATAGATAGATAGATATGAATATATATATATATATATATACATAGATAGATAGAGAGAGAGAGAGAGAGAGAGAGAGAGAGAGAGAGATAGACAGAGTCATTTACTAAGCTTTATACTAGCCCAGTGGGTAGCATGTTCGTCAATGGTCCGGGAGGCATGGGTTCAATCCCAGGTCGCTTCATACCACAGACTCTTAAAATGGTACTTGATACCTCCTTGCTTGACACTCGGCAATATAACGTGCTTATCGAGGGTAAAGTGAAGCAATTCAGGTAAAGGACTAGCACCCTCCCCTATACCTCGGTGTTGTAGCTATAGAAAAGGTCGCTAACAATACTTACTTATTTACTTTACCAGAATATCAGAAATATTTATTTCCCAATATCCTTTAAGGACAGGATATGATACAAGTTCAGCTTTTACCTGAGCGCGGCTAGTTTGAAATTAAAGTATTCCCATTTTCATGACGAATACCTTACGAAGGCTCTTGGATTTTCCCATTTTTAAGAGGAGAACTGATGGACTCATGTATTTCTTAAGGGAATTAGCATGAAGTAAAACGCAGAGAATCTCGTCCAGAATTTTATCGAGTTCATCGATTCCATTTCCAACGTTGATAAACGTTACGTTAAGCCCTCCTTCATAAGAGCGGTATAAGTAACTGGGCGTGAATTGAGCTCGCAAACTTTAGTTTGCTTGCCCAGTTGGCTGCTCTACATAATACCCCTACTGCATCTCTGCAGTAGTATGAACACCTTCTCCAAGGAATGTTTTGGTTATGACTCTAAACTATCTGATGATGAGACTTCCGTCCTGGAGCTTTGAGAAACGTAGAGTATCCTTTCATTGACATTACTGTCGGGTCCATTTTGTCCTGGATTGGTCGTACTTCTTTAAACCATATAATTATTTGCAAACAAATGACTCCTTGTGTTGTACATTGACCTTCGACCCGGCCAAACATGCCATTCCAAAGTGATGCACCGGAAGGAAGTGACACATTCCGATGGCAGTTATGAGAAGAAATTGCGTAGGCGGATTTTGCAAACGAAATGGGACAAGGTAAAAATCCCATGGTACACCTATAGACTGATGCACCGGAAGAGAGTGACCTGTGAACTGCATGACAGTTATTTCCGCTTTATCACGATCAAACATGCCATTCCAAAGATTGAGTGGGCGATTGAACTATTATATAACTCAGTGAGTTGGAGATCAGACGTGGTGGAGACAAGATGTGGTAGGGAAAGCCACCACCCTGCAGAAGGGACCGATGGAGTTTGGGGACCAGACCAGTTAGTGATAAGATACAGTAGAGAAAGCCAGCAGAGTGGGCCCCCGGGCCTCTGGTTGAGGAATGGAGAACGAGAAAGACACGAAGCTGATGGCCATGAGTGGGGGTCAATATATTGCAGTCTTTGTTCAGTCTCCAACTCCCCCGCACATGCAAATCTTGCAATAAAGTGAGAGGTATATTTTTTTAAAGAAGTCTTCGCTCGTCTTTCTTTATTCATTGCGTCAATATGAATTATGTATATATGTATATGTATTATCTGTTTGTATAGTTAATCCTGGTCATGGCTATACAACACTTGTTGGTTTAAAAATGATGTTCCTAACTGATTATTCGTCGATAAATCATATATATATATATATATATATATATATATATATATATATATATATATATATATTAGCCGGATTTGGCATTAAATATCCGACAAAGTTTGATATACCATACAACTCAACCAGCCAAGTATAGTTTTCTTCCCAAGGCTAGTAGGGTGGAGTAAATCTTCATGGCAAAATATTAAAACTATCGATCCATTGTGAATATTCAAAGACATATTTGTGGATAAGAGGAGCTGGTTTAAAGAATTCCCATGTTTATGAGAATAATTGAGAGTTTCAGTTCTTGGAGTTCATAAATTTATGGTCAAATATTCTTATCCGCGTGGTTTCTAAAGAAAATTGAAATCGAAAACAAAAATAAAGTATAAAATAATTCAAATAATAATTTAGATTTTCTCTCCTTTTAAGTATTTTCCTGATTTATTAATGGTCGATAGAGTGAAACCAAAAGCCATCTGCAGCTTTTTATTTTATTTTCTGAACAGTTGCCATAATTCAATTACAGAAAAGTAAATGTTACTGACTGACGTCAAGGAACGTCGGAACTTTAGCAGGCTCGTATGAGTGCGATTAACAAACAGAAGAAAACAGTTAAAAGAAGAGAAGCCAAAATGTCTACAAGTGAAAATGACATTTTAGAAAAGTTTATTTTGGGCTACGTTAGGGACACTTTATTTCTAAGTTCATACTCAGATCCCATGTACAAGAAGCTTTTAGGTCAAACAATAGACAATGAAGCCAAGTGAAAATAAATCGGAAAAGAAATTACAACAGTAAAGTGCAAATATTCAAGTTTTTTTTCCCATAAAATACGTCCTTTAAAATCTGCATTTACCATAAGTTCAAAAAGTTCAAAGCCTATATTTTAGATTGTGTCAAAACCCATTAATATAATTTATATTGCATTAAGTCAGCTTTCATCTGAATCTTAAAAATAAACATATCACTTCACAAAGATAAAACCAGATGACGAAGGCAGAAACTGATTGACTTAATCCTACAGCGCACGTGAAAAAACAAGTTCTTGTGAACATCCTCGGACGGACCTTTTCAGACACCTTCCAACAGAATCTCTCAGCGCATCGACATTGTCACGACATTTTGTAATCAACTTCATGCCACATCTGGGATTTTCTGCCTTCTTATAGAGTTTTGTTTTCATTGAGACACCCTTTAATTCTAAATAAAAGAAACAAGGTCAACCTCCTTAGTGCATGCTAATTTCATAATTTTGCCAGATATAAAATTTGGAATTTTGCGCTTGGTTGAACATTTGCATTGATACAAATTCATATCTGTAAATTTTGGGTTATGAATATTGCCTGAAAGGTAACCGTTTTGATTTCCGATTCTGTACGTCAATGTTCAAATTAATTAGTGAACAGCACCATCTGCTTGAACGCCACCAACATCAGGTCTTCTATATGACTGATTATCGTACGAAGTGTTCTGACACATATAGATTTTTTCCTACTATGCGAAAAAGAAACTTGAAATAAGGCAGAATACTTCGGAGTATTTTAGATTTAGACAAATACACACAAACTCTCTCCCTCTCTCTCTCTCTCTCTCTCTTTCTCAATCTCTCCCTCTCTCTCTCTCTCACACACACATACACACACACATACACATATATATATATATATATATATTTACATATACATATATGTGTGTGTGTGTGTGTGTGTGTATATATATATATATATATATGTACAATCACACGTAAACTGATAGAAATATATATGTACTGCGTGCAAGCGCACGCATGTACACATACACACACAAACACAAACACTATATATATATATAGAGAGAGAGAGAGAGAAAGAGAGAGAGAGAAAGAACGAACACACAAAGACACATATACATATACACACAAACATACTTATACCCAAATATGAGCGTACATACACAGATATACGCATAAATAATGACACTGAAGCAATAAATCTCTTGTTGGAAGCTCGGACGCTGATGTTTTTTAAAGTTTCACTGTACAGCCTGTTCTCTCGTCTTACGGAAAAATGTCAAGTGAATTGACAACTACATGGGGCGTCCAAGGCACAAGAGAGTTGAATGCCAAATGTGTCAAAAATATTTTTTGGCCTTGCCTTCAATTCAGATTTTGTGGGTGGAGAGAGCATCTTTAAAAATGACCTTGCACTTTAAACTGGAGGAGCTAATTAAAGAACACGCAGCGTAGATAGGTACTTCAGATTTTATCAGTTATTCTGACATTATTTTTATGCTATCTCTACATAAGGTGTTGCAATTAAGTATGAATATTAAGGAAAATGATTAAAGTTGTGGCTTTTTTCATTTAAAAAGGGTAAATGTTAACTTCTCCGTTATGTTTATATCAAGTTTTCTGAATATCTTCATGGTTAACCATAATAGTTTTCTATCACATTTTACTCAGTACTATAAAAACCTGCTAAAATACATCAGTGTTGCATTGTTTTCCCATTATTTCTCTATTAACATTTTGCAGGATTTTTGTTCTTTATAACGGAACATCCCTTTTTGTTTGCATCCATTCTGTTACTACTATCATTATATATACAGTGTATCACAAAAGTGAGTACAACCTTCACATCTTTTGGGGATCCTCAACCGGAAGGTGGAGGTGTGCAATGTCTCAAATTTCTGCCAGCTCCACGACGTCGTCATGGAGGAATAGAAGAGCATTCCAGTTGCTATCTGTGAAGCTCTGGTAAACTCTATGCACAGGAGAGTAAAGGCAGTTCTGGATAATGATGGAGACCACACAAAATAGTGACAGTTGACATGGTGTATGTTAATATTGACAACTTTCCCTAAGGGGTGTACTCACTTTTGTTGGCATGGGTTTAGCATTTAATGGGTATATTTTGAGTTATTTTTAGGGGAAAATAAATTAACTCCGTTATATAAGCTGCATACAGACTACTTTACATTGTGTCAAAGTGTCATTTTGTCAGTGTTGTCCCATGAAGAGATATACTTAAATATCTGCTGCAATATGAAGGGTGTACTCACTTTTGTGATACACTATATATATATATATATATATATATATATATATATATATATATATATATATATATATATAACCCCTGTGACTTTTTTTCACTGCAGCGTAAGCTGAAGGTCTTCCATTGAAGTCTGAGTGATAGCAAGACTCCTCAGGTCTTCACGACTCGTCTCACTATTCTGGTTGACCTCAACAATATTGTAGTTTGGTTGGTCTCGGTTTTTCTTCCGATTTTCAATTCCTCCAGCCCTCTTACCAAACCTTTGAGGATCGTTTCAATCGCACCAGTTACAATTTTTATTATTGTTGCCTTCATATTTCAGAGATTTTACGGTTCTTTGGAAAGGTTTAAGTATTTGCTATTTTTTTCATTTTCGTTGATTTTCCATCAGTGGTCCGTTGGGGAGGCAATTTTCACTATTCGGTAGGTTCTATTATTCTATTGACAATCCATATGTCTAGTCTTCTAGTCGGGATTAGGTGATCAGTTTTATCTCAAAATCCCACATTATTTTATGCGCTTTATTCTGAAGGACGGATTCCAATTTGTGTATATACCTTCTGGCAGCATGGTGAAATTAAAGTTTCATTTTCCCCACCCGGTCTTGAATTCTTTTTTACTAATTTGCAGTATTTTATTATTATGTGATAAATCGTTTAATTTCCATCATCATACGACCAACATTTACTATTCTGTTGCATGTTATATGTTTTCACTTTAAGATAGGCCGTATGGCGTTGTTTTGAGTTGCTATAATAATAAATTCCTTTTCCATGCTTTATCCTGAGATTTCATTAGTTTTTCTCAGGCAATATCCATACAGTTCTTTTTCTTACCATGTCTGTTTTCTGATTTTTTTTTTGTTCTGTTGATGCTTGTGTTGTATTGTTTTACGTCGGGGTAATCATTCTTTCACTGCGCTTTTTCATGTAATATTCGAATCTTTGTATCTATGCATCGACGCTATCTTGAATGCAGGCAAGTCCTCTTCCTCTTCTTTTCTTGACTCATAGTCTGTCTACGTCATTACTGACCTTATACATTGTCATGATTTTTCTTGTTCTCAGGTTCATTTGTTTAAATTATTCCCTTGTCCTCTTAAAAAATTATCCTGAGTATATTAGGAGGTTGACAGACCAGATGTGTATCCCTTTGATGATATTAGTTTTGTTTCAAGTCGTTTCTTCGTTCTCCTGAGATACTCATTTAATTTTTTTTCCATAATCTCCACTGGTTTGATTGTGTCCGCTTCCAATATTACCAAGTATATATAAGTTTATTTTTCCCTGAGAATTCTAATCTTTTCTTGGTTTGGTAGCTATATTCCTTACGTCAGATGTCGATCACCACTTCTCATTATTAGAATGGCACATTTTTTCTATAGCCAAATTCTATTCCTACATCCTGACTCTATATTGTGACTCCCTGTGTTAGGGTTTCCAATTCTTCTTTCTTTTTGGCAATTAGTTTAATATCGTCCAAGTACATAAGGGGATTGATCTTTTTTCTGCGATTGAGTAAGCTTGTATCCGAGTGTGCATTTCCCATTTATCTGATTGAGTCGCATCATTGCAATCACAAATAGTATTGGCGATAGCGCATTTCCTTGGAAGATAGCTCTCTGAATTTCGACCTCAGCTAGGCTTTTACCTCCTGCTGTCAGTTTCACTTACTAGTTTTACATGGTTTTCTCGATGAATTTTATGACTTCGTTCGATATCTTGCACAGTTTAAGACAAAAATCCAGCTTTGTAGAACAACCTCGTATGCCTTTCTGTAATCAACCCATGATATAGGTAGATTTTTCGTCTAACTTTGCTCAGCTGATCAATATAGTACCGGTAGCAATTATTATTATTATTATTATTATTATTATTATTATTATTATTATTGTTGTTGTTGTTGTTACTACTATTTTCTTTAATGTTTTTTTCAATTTAAAGACGATTCTGTGGATTCTTCTTCATTCCTAAGGTTTGTGTCACACCTGGGTATGCCATATCAGACTATTTTTTACCTCCTCATTGGTGTGTTTTCCGTCATTTTCGCCTCTTCACTCTCAATCCTTATTGTATCCGAGCAATAAGATACCATTCTTCCCTTGTAGAGTGAAATTGAGATTGAATTGAACTTATTCATTTATGATTGGAAAATTGCGAAAAAGAAATAGAAGAAGAAAAACACCCCTAAAAAAAAACCAACAACAAAGTAACAAAAAAACCCACTCGGATAGATACATATAAATGTCAATCCATTTTGAAGTTGAAATACGTTTTTTGAAAGTAATTATATGCAAAACTTTTCAAAACTCCTGCAATTATGAAATAGCATTTTTTGGTTAAGTTTTAAATGTCACGCTTTTGCTTTATTATTTTTAAGTTTAATTCATTTAAATGTGATAGCAACTATTAATTTTGTTAATGTTTTAAATGGACACTTAAAGACAAGAGTGAAATATATGAATAATTTACTCGATTTTATAAACTCTATTGTCTACCCTTTTCTAATGATGTAAACGCCTTTAGATAAATAATCCATTTAATCGATTGATACGAAGCCAGATAGATGTGATTTGAGATAAATTTATGATTACCGACTCAAACATTTGGAAAAACAATGTAAAAAAATAGGTTTAAAACCATGATAAAATAATTAAATGAAATTTTTTTTTTTTTGTTTTGGTTAAAATATGATGTCACTGGGATATGTATTTCAAAAAGCCCGGCTAACTTTACTTCCATTTACGCAAACAGAGACCGGACTGCTCAATTCTTTAGAACAGCTTTTAATCAAGCGAGTGGCAAACGTTAATTCCTTCGCAAGCGTGCCCAAACCTCCATGGGGAGCATATATATTGTTATCCCTGACAGACGGTTTTGTTGTATCACAACTCATCGGTGTGATTTATTGAAGTATTATTTATATTATACTTTAAATATTGTACCTATTTGTTTTATCTACGAAAAGAAGCAACCGCAGAAACATCACTTACGATAATTCCACTGTAATGTCCTAACAGTGTCTCCAGCGACGGTAAGTGAAATAATGAAATGTGCCCTGAAATGATTTGGTTTTGATTTCCTAAGAACAAGTGTCATACGAAGATGTTGCTCAATTTTTATATTACAGTTTCAATCCTTTTTTTTTTTTTTTTTTTTTTTCAGTATCCGATCTCTCTATCACTCTTTACAAGGTTCGCTACTAGAACTCAGGTATTTTTTGTGATGAGGATAATGGGCATATAAATACGCGATGTCACACAGCATGCATTTAGAAAACTACAAATGAAGGCACCACTTTGGTCCCACTTTCCTGAAGTATTTGATAATATATAGCAGTAAATATCGAAATAGTATGCACCCAATGACAATATCATGCCTGTTCTCAAACATAACCCAAACTCTCTTCACTAACCCCGCGAAAAATGATTGTAAACTAAAAAATATTAAATATTTTTAATCAGTTTTATATTATATGTTTATGTAAAATGTTTTATAATTATTTATATTAGTTTTGAAAGCGCCCCTGGTGTAATAGTTAATGTTGCACGAAAAAGAATCGGCAACTTGAGATCAAATCCTCGACGAGACTGTTCACATAGTGCTTGTACATTTGAGGAAGGTATTAATCTCACTGTTTTCCTTCTACCTATGTGTATACAGTTGAGTTGACTAGGGTCTTTCAACTTGATATGGCAACTGGTCTAAGAGAAGGAAACTCTGAAATGAAACTTGATAAAATCTGCTTAAACAAATGCATATCTTACTTGTGCGGAGGGGTTGGGTAAATAGGTTTTTTGGTTTATGTTTTTGTTTAATTACATATGAACCATCGTGGGTTATTTAATGCTATTTTTATCTTTGTAGAGGAATATTGATTATGTTATTTAATCCACAGCTAATGAGATCTAAGGGGGTTCAAACCTTTCTCAAGGGTATTAGTCCGAAAGTTATAACATGACAGGAAATCACTACGATGTCGCAGTGAAACTAATTAACGACTATGCGACGGGGACTTTCTCCGTTATATTGGAAAAATTACTGTAAGCTAATAAAAAGAAATTAAAACCTGTTGTATAATTCATAGTGATTTTTAAAAAAAATCACCCGTTTTATATTTTACAAGGAAGCCCGCTCTTTTCAGTTAAGTCCAAAAATCTGGTTTCAACATTGTATACAACACTACGAAACTTCATAATTTGTCGCGTACAAAATTCGTATTACTGAACTGATACCAATTCGAGACTTATGTTAAGGCTCTTTTCGGATTTTACTAATTTGGGAAACGGCTATTCTCATTATAAAACACGTCAATTATGACATTCCACATTTATGAACACGAAGGACGTTAAATAATAAAAAATAAGACGACAGCATTTTAAAAGGTTTATTTAATAAGTATAATGCAAAATAATAACAAGAGAGTATACACTTTCATTTGGTTTATGTTTAATTCTGACCAGTTAAATTGTATACAGTGATAGTGTATGATACAACGTCGGTAGACATCATATTTTGTTGATTACATTCTTCACTTTACTGATTAAACATCGATTCTTAACAAGTATATAAACTTCAAGTAAAATTACTTTTATCCTCTGCTTTGTACAAATGCTCTTCTCTCATAAACAAGTGAAAATATTTTGCAAAGACATTCAAGTTTTAGACAAGGAAAATTAATGTATTTCTTTTCGTTTATTAGAAAATTTATGTATTTTTAAAACTATTTCTACAAAATGGATTTATGAACTGTCATCGCATAACAATATGATAAAGTTATCACCATAACAGACCAAAACAGAATAGAATATATTTTCGTTATCATGAATACAGGAAGATCTAAATACCGTTCCCATATAATATGCATTAAAACCATAAAATGCATACTCAGAAAATTAAATTATCTACAGTAAATTTCAATACAACACTATTTATGTTGGCACTCCGTAAAAAAAATTGATAATATCAGAAGTGCTTATAAAACGTCGGTACAGAGAAATTCTGTGAAAAGTATACCAGCTATAAAGTTCATTACCCCTAAATCGGAAGTTTCTTACTGGTTTCTAGGTTCAATCCCAGGTTGAGTCATAGGAAGAACTTAATAAATGGTACTTGATGCAACCTTGCTTAACACTCATCATTATAAGGTACGGATCAAGGGTAAAGTGAAGCAATCCAGGGAGTGGAGTAGCGCCCCCCTCTACACCTTGGTGTGGTTGCTATTGAAAAGAGAGCCTTTGGGTCCCCCTCGACTTCGGTCACCAACTTTACTTACTCCTACTAATGTAGTATTGTGTAGCGTTTACTTTTCAATTTTTTTTTTCTATAAATAGCGTCAGTAGATAAGGACATTTAAGTATTTAAGCACTAGTTTCTAAATTAATTCTATTAAGCTTAGGTTGAATATCACTAATATGTAGTGCCTTGAGAATCTGTAGTTTCTGCTTATAATTTTTGTGCTTTAGGTAAGAATTTTCCGAAATTCAGTTGTTGGGCTTGAATGCTTTTTTTCTAGATGTTATGGAACTGGTATTAGAAAGGTGCATTGTAACTTCTCTCGATATGGTAGTTGAGGTTAAAGCGACATATATATATTGTTGCTTTCTGAGACAAAATTCTCCTAAAGGAGATTTAAATTGATATATAACGTTATAGGGACATTCACTTATAATGTTGAGGGTAGAAGAGTTATTATTAGAGGGTTTTTTGTCAGTAGATATAGCGAGGATATTATTATTGTTAGTATCAATGAGAATGGAAAACCTACTTTTTTATACTACAAACTCTCGGGGCTCAAAATGATTGAAATTAATGTCACTAACTTCATATAATGTATCATCGATCTGTTATGATTTATTTCCCTCATTTCTTTGTGTACCCTTTGAACGAGTTAGCATGTCCGTACACACAATATTTTTATATTTTATATATTTTATCCAACATGTGTACTTTGATATTCAGTATGGATAAACTCAGAAAGAACTGTAATGGCTTATAGTCTGCGTATATTGTAAAAATAGCACCATATAAGCTTTTATTACGAATAATGAATGGCAATACCTCTTTTTCTATCGTTGACTACCTTGCCTGAGAATCACTCAATTTGTGAGATAGGATATTGATAGACTTCTAGGTTTCCTTACCCTTTAATTCCTCGTAAATATGCAGTGTTAGACAAAGTCCAAAGGAAAATCAGATACATCAGTGTACAATTTACGTGTATGCTGAATTAATCATGTCTGAAACTTTTTTAGATGATCAATTACTACCTGACGTACAATCCCCCTGGAAACGGTAATACTTCCTAGTTAGATTAATTAACGGTACTGCTATGCTAGAAAAATCCGGAATGAACGTTGTATAGTACGAAAACATTTCGATAACCACCTCATTTTCCTTACGGTATTGGGTTTAACCTCAGCAACTATTGCTGTAAACAAATGTAAATCTGGCTTAATTCCCTTACTACTATTCTTAAATCCTAAATATTGAGTCTGTTTCTGAAAGAACTCATATTTTGTAGGTTTTAATCTAAGATTTTGTTTCTTCAAACTATCTGAAACTTTCTGTTTGTTTTACGTGACCCTCTATTGAGTCTAAAAGTGCAGAAAGTTTTCTAAATATGCTGCCGCGTAGTTCTCAGGTCTTCTAAAACGAAATACTCCAGATTCAAGCTCAAAAGGCATAACGTTGAACTGAAAGAAACACCGGTGACATTTAAATAATGCATTTTCTTTAACATGTTCATGTAACTCTACTTGTCAATAGTCGGATTTTTAGTCTAATTTTGAAAGATTTCTTGATAACCAGGAACAAGTGGGTGTTATTTTTCAAGATTTTTTTCTAGGGCCCTAAAATATACACGAAATCGCTTGCTACCATCTCTTTTCTCAACTTAAAAAATTGGAAATCCTAATGGACTCCTCGAACGCTCAATAACTGTTGTATCTAACATATAATTAATGACCTTGTCTACTAACTTTCTAAGTCAGAGAAGAAAGCGGTACGGCTATTTCTTGGTTTTATGTTTCCCGTATCAATTTTCAGTCATAAAGTGCCCGTAGTATTTGTCGCTGCCTCCCACCAGACACGACTTGACACAAGGTCAAAAGCCCGAAGGCCAATTAAAGTGGGGATAAAGGGGAGGGAAGGTCGGGAAGGAGCCGAGACTCGAACCCTGCTTGTCTGTGCTGCTCATCGGCTCACTTAGTGCAATGTGAGCCTGATGAGGCAAGCAGTTTCACGAACCCAAATGTGGGTCCGGGCACGTATGCCAGTTAACGGCTTAAACTAGACACTTGGTCTAGTGCCGTACAAAGGGGACAAAAGTGAAAGTGCCCGTCCTACCTAAATGTTTATTTTCTTTAGTAAAGAAATCTGCTTTTTTTAGTTGTACCATTACTTCGTCTCTAAATTCTAAAAACACTCCAAATTAAAGTATCTCTTACCCGTTTTCAAATGTTTTGTCACATCAGCCCAAGAAATTTTCCTTTTGCTTGTAGTCCTATTAAGCTTAACGACGGGACAGCTCCGTTTTAAAGTTATCATTTGATTAATGCTTTTCAGTATTCCTATCGGGGCTTTTTGTGATTTATCTTACATGTCTACTGCGTTAGCTACAGACATGTCATATAGTTGACTGAAATAGCCCTAGGTTAGCTATTCTGTTTGGCAGGTTTCTCCATATCCCCTAGCAATTCATGTCTTTCTCATGCTCTTTATGTTTGTTGAGGTTTTAACACTTACCGGTCTACATAAACTAACAATCGATGCAATGTGCTTATCCTCTTCTAATGCTTCGAACTCGTTAATTCATAGAGTTCTTAAATCGAAGTAAATACGGACCCAATTCTGCTTTAACCAACCACGTCCTAATATAATGAAACTATTTTTTTTTACTATAAAAAATCGTGCGGAGTGAAGTGTTTACCTATTCTAACTTTAAGATGGACACCTCGAATGGTGTAATAGTTAACAACCCAGACTAGCAAACCGATATAAATGGGTTCGTACGGCCTTGTGCCTCTTGAGATTAAATTACTATTTTACCTTGAAGATTCTCAAGTCCTTCCGGTTTTAGGATCGTGCTATTTTCTGTCAGTAATTTTATTTATCTCTTTATTTATCTAGTTTATTTCTTTTGTTAATAGAGGTCTCGGGTTTAGCGCTCGGTATACCCTGCTATTTATTACGGAGACCTGCTCTTGTGTCTACTAAAGCACTATAAATTACAGACACAAATCTAATTGTAATTCCAATCACGTACGTCAGTAATACGCATGTCAATTTACCCGGCATGCAGCGGACTGCATTAGTCCGTTTCCCGAATTCGAAGCCGCCACCAGCACTGCCTCCAGGCGTGTCGTCCTATTTTTGTTAAACTTCTAGCATTCTACGTCTATATCTTTCCATCCCGGTGGGTGGAAGTTCTTTTGCTCTGCTTTGAGATCCCCTCTACCACAGAGCCGACTATGATTCCTCCATTTATTCCATGATGTTGGAGTTTGTAACTTATCATGTCAAGCATAAGAGAACTCCATCGGCTCATAATCGACATTGGGTTGAGTGTTAACCCAAACCAGCTACTTATCTTTCTAGAGTGCTTTTTGTCAAGCACTTTCAATGGTGGATTGCTTGTACCTTACTGTTACTAGTTTTCCTCCGTCAATGAAAAAATTTCTAAAGTGACCAGTAATTATCGAATCCTCCTTATTCGTAACTCTGTATGCTTTCTCCTCCAGATGGAGTATTCTTTGCATCTACTACCGTTGCTCCTCGTGTTTACCATGCCAAATCTTTGCCAGTTGCAACAAAAAAAATCATGATAGTTAAAGCCTACCTCATAATATTTCCGGAGTTTACGCTTTAGTTGCTCCCATGATAAGTTGGTTGGTTAGGTGGGTTAAATAGCATATCAGGTAGTAGGTTATTGAATACAAAACCATTTTGATGCAATCAAACAGTTTTATTTCAAATAATTGCGTTTAGCATAAGTACACAGTTTCATTGTCAAAAACATTGCAATTTAAAGCTATTCAGTTTTGTCAAATTGGATAGTTTTTTGTTTACACACAGATAAATGTTAAAACAGTTCTATTTCGAACAATTCAGTTTAGCGTTGTAGAGTTTCAATGTCAAAAACAGTTCTATTTTAAACAAATCAGTTTAGGATAAGTACGCAATTTCTAGGTCAAAACAGTTCCATTTCAAGTACATCAGTTAAGCATACGTACGAAGTTTAGTTCTATTTCACCCACAGATAGGTCCTTATCAGGTGTTTCACTCCGGGTCAGAGTGGACCTGGGAACAATGGCAATGAAAGCGTACTTCGCATTCCCTAAAACTCCAGCGTTACTGGAACCTCACCATCTGATTGTTTAATGTCATATCAAGGCCACTCGCCCGGTGGGGTATTACCCCTCCGCAGAGGTGCAACCCTAATTGATTGGGCAATCCCATGATACTCTTTTATTTTCCATAATTATTTTGCCTATGTATTTGCCAATAACCCCCATCTGTCGTGTGTAGAACGGCTTGATTTTTTTCCTCCTTACTGAGCTTATTCATTGTAAAACATTTCCTATTTTCTCTACTAAAACCTTATACTGGCCGTCATCCTTCCTAACTAACTTCAGGTGTTCCTTACTTTTTTAGCGAATTCTTTACCGATATTGGGGCATTAATCAAATTAGTTGTGTGCCCTGAAGAAAATCCTTAAACAATTAGGATTCCATTCATGAATTTTTTACATTTATCATATATATATATATATATATATATATATATATATATATATATGTGTGTGTGTGTGTGTGTGTGTGTGTGTGTGGATTTTTCAATAAGTTTCCAGACTTTTTTGTACAGGCATTTGAAATTGTCGTAGACACTTGAAAACTCACTACGTTATTGCTATACATCTTATGAGATGACTGACCAATTTTTATGATTTCAGGTTCAAAGGAATAGCAAGAGCAGCAATTGGAATACACCCTACTAAAACCTGATTGTCACTGCTGATGAATTTCAAAAATGCAATCTGGACGTGAGGAAGAACGATATGCAACAAAATTCTGTTTTAAACTTGAAAATGCCACAGAAATGTATGGAATGCATCAGACTGCTTTTCGACCATCTTCCATGAATTGAATATCAGTTTTTGAGTGGCATAAGGGATTCAAAGAAGGCAGGGACTCTGTGAGGGATGAAGAGAGGAGTGGAAGTAGTAAAGAAGTCAATACACTAGAGTTGATTGGCCAAAGGGTTAGGATTAGGGTTACTATGTTGAGGTTTTTAGGGCGTTCCAGAAGACATTACGTCGGAAGAGGCCAGCACTCTTCAAATCGGGTCAGTGGCATTTCCACCAGGACAACGCACTTGTCCACAACTCCATCCTTGTCATACACTATTTGACCAAGGTGGGCATCAGGACAGTTTCTCAGGCCCAGCCTGTGACTTTTGGTTAGTCTCTAAGCTAAGAGGCTGTCGTTATGAGACAATTGAGGAGGTGAAAGAGGCTGTGACGGAAGTCATTGACACGCTCACATAAGAAGACTTCCATGGGGCCTTCCAGAAGTTGTTGAAACTGTATAACAAGTGCATTGCAGCCGGAGGAGATTACTTCGAAGAGGAATAGAGTTTCATGTGTGTGCTATCAATAAAAGTGCCCATACAAAAAAAAAGTCTGGAAACATATTTAATGAACCTCTTATATACTAAAAATCACCGAAGCATGGCCCAGTCAGTTGGGACTGTAGAATAAAGAGAGAAGTAAGACTCTCCCCACATGTCTTCTGGGTATGACACTAAACAAACTACTCTGACCTGGAGAGACAGCACCTGATAGGGCCCTATTTATGGGTTAAAAACGACTACTCATATCAAACTAAATTGTTTGAAATAGAAATGTTTATTTGTATGTAAACGGATTTGAAATTTAATTACCTACAAAGATTGGTATGCCATAAAACTTCCCCAAACCATCATTTAAGCTGTAACACACTATATAAGGTAAGGGAAATTTTCGGCTTTTTTATTAATATTATTATAGGTCTTTTTTGTACTTTTTCTTTCAGAGTTTATGAACAGAGGTTTTCGTTTCTTAAAATCCGTTGAATTTCACCTTTTTCCCTTTCTTTTTCGGTGATCGTTTCTTTAGTCTTTTTTTCTTTGTTCTTCCACTTTGCTTAGATACAAACGTGGTTTTATATATTTTTTCTTTTCCTGTTTGTTATCCTCTTTTTTGTGGGAGGGGGTTGTTTACTTTTTATTGTTGTTGTTATTGTTGTTGTTGTTGTTGTTTTTATGTAAAAGTGTCTGTTCCGCTTGGTCACACTTTTGGTTTGTTCTTAGCTCGTTCTGGTTTTGTTGTACTCATATATATATATATATATATATATATATGTGTGTGTACGCACGCGCGTGCATGTGTGTGTGTATGTGTGTGTGTGTGTGTAAGTGTAAGATACTTCTGTAAAAAATTTTCTATTACGTGCAGCTTTGTAACTTTGTAATTAATAAAATTATAGATTAATTAATTAATTTTTTTTTTTTTCATGTTTACCTCTTTTTCTTTTTGTCTTTGTTTTTGTATTTTTTTATTGTTTTTACGTGAAAGGGTGTCTGTTCTGCTTGGTTACACTTTTGTTTTGTTATATATATATATATATATATATATATATATATATATATATATATATATATATATCCTTGCTAGCGGCACAACATGATGATGATATAAATATATATATATATATATATATATATATATATATATATATATATATATATATATATATATATATATATATATATATATATATCAACGTGTGTGTGTGTGAATGTGTGTGTATTTCTGCGTGCGATAATTTTGTAAAAATGTTTTATTACGTACAGCTTTGTAACTTTGTAATTAATAAAACTGTTAATTGATTAATTAGCATATTATTTACCGACAAGCAGCCAAACGTGCTTTGCATATGCAATACTCAGGCTGTAAGGCAAAACAGCTTAATCAAGAATCAGCGCAGGTGATAAGGAAATATAAGTAGTGCCAAGAGAAGCCTAACATCAAATATTAAATCAAGATAGGCAAAATGTGATTTGCATTGAACGCCTGATTAATTCATGCGAATTACTAATATAGAAAAATCTAAAAAAAAAACAACCAAAAAACATATGCCTCTTTTGTATGGAGTTGATTTTTATCTTATCAAAATGATTGTTTCAAATCACAGAAGTCATTAAAATTCTACTTATCTACCCTGTTTACCAAAACAAACGCAAAGCTGCGGTTAAAAACGCTGATTCTTTTCATACTATCCCCATTTCAGAAGATATAAACGTTAGCTTTTTATATTATATCTTGTGACTGTCTCTACTACACTTGTAGACGACGGTAGGAAGATAAGACAAGTAGTGTTAAATATATTCCTATAAATATTTTAATATTTCGAATTTATCAACTAAAGTCTGGACGTGAGATTGTTGAGAACTCATAGAAATGTAAGAAAGTAAGAAACAATTTAAATGTTGCATTCCTTTCACGTTGGTATAATAGTTAGAGTGTTCACCAGTAGTCTGGGAGACCGATATTCTATCCCATGTCGAGTCATACAAACGACGCAAAAACAATACTTGATATCTCTTTGCTAATAAAGTGTGGTTCAAAAGTAAGTGGAGTAATCTAGGGAAAGGAGTAGCCCCCTCACATACACCTCGGTGTTATTGCTATTGAAAAGGGAGCCTTTGCGTCGCCCTTTGCTGACCACCTAGATTTCAGATACTTCAATGCAAATACTCACTGTGGATGTTTGATGAGACTTTGGTAAATGCAGGTGGAATGACATTTTGGATGATTTGTAGATGACATTTTTGCCTCACTGAAGAACTTGGAGATCAAATAGGTGTTCCCACGGAAATGTATTTAAAGATCAGTTGGTTGAATGATTGGTTGTTCAATTGAAATCCCGTTACGCATAAGATCAAAAAAATTCAAATTTATCTTAATGTAGCCTTCAAGATATTATGTATATTTAATGTTTTTATATAATTATCTGTATGTGTGTGCATATATGTTCATTAACACTGTATTTTGCATATATATGTTCAATATCTATCAACCTATCTATCTATCTATCAATCTATCTATCTATGCGGTGTATTACCTTAAGCCTTAAAATTACCCTATACATGATGAAGAATATAAATTATTGAAATATTTATGAATATCTTTTCATTGCAAAATAAATCTTTATAGTTAATTTCAATATAAAAGCAATGAGTAAAAGTTCCCTGTAAGCGGAGATTCATATAGTCTAACTGTATCCCCCAAAATGTTGATTTGGTTGCGACCCTAAAATGCGTTTGATTATGTAGCTCTATTTCTGGAGATTTTTGACATGTGGAGTAAACCTTCATTGCCATTATTCCCAGGAGTTGTAGTACCTGTTTTGGTTTGGTTTCATTGTTGAATGGCATATCAACCTTTGACGGTTATTAAATGCCAAAGCTATCCTTCTAGAAGAACTCCAGGGATACTATTTCACCCATAAGTGGGAGTATAAGGGAGTTCATACCTTTCCCAAGGGTATTTGTCCGAAAGCGAATGTAATAGCGCGACTGGAGTTCGAACTCACTTACTACAGTTACACAATCCCTGGTGTTAACCATTACACCATGAAGAAACCCCCGTACCTGGTAAGGTTCCATCTATTCATAATATAAGGCTTTTCACGATTATTTCTTTTAAGAATAGTTACCTGAAGCTATTATTTTGCTCAGTTGGTTGGGGCTGTACAATACACTGACTGTATCTCTGTAGTGGAGTAAGACCCACCAACGAAAGTCCTGGATCTAACATTATATAATCTGATGTTGAGGCTCTTGTAATGCAGTATCCTTGGGAAATGCGGAATACCCATTAATTACCATCTCTCCTAGATTAACTATGGCTCAGGAGTAGTAGCACCAGAAAGGGTGCTATGTTTGGGTTAAATAGATTTGTTCGACATTTAAAGTGAATGCAAATATCTTATCCTAAATTGAATAGTTAGAAAAATAACTATCAGGTCATTTAAATGTGTGAAAACAAATGATTGATTTTAGTGATACAAAGAAATACTTAGAACCATTTAACTTTGATTTATGCTAAATTGAATTGTTTAAAATTACTTTTGTTATCATGAACTATGCGTAAAAAATGACTGATGTTCAATTGAATTGTTAGTGATATATAGCAATATTTGGATCTATGATACTTTGTTGTCATTTGTTTAGAAATCATATCTATATATATATATAATATATTTGAATGAACCAGGTTCGGCATTAGATAACCTACAGTGATTGATATGCCATAAAAACAAAACTAATCAAACCCTGTTGAAGCAATAATTGTTCATAAAGGATTATGATTAGTTACTTAAAACCATAATACAGGAAACAATTGACTATTTCTAAATAGAAGTAATTACTTGAAGTAATTATTTGAGAAGAATGCCTGAAACCATACAACTGGTTCCAATTTATTTGTATTAGATAGAAATATTTTAAGTTACACAACTCAGTACAATTTATCCATATTAGTTAAAATGCATTATATAATTAATTTCATAATGCTTTAAAAACAACTACATAGCTGCTTAGTCGGCTGGAAATGTAGAATACACCGACTGCTTCCCTGCAGTGTTAGGGTTACACCCTCCCAATGAGTATCCTGACCAGGACACTAAATAATCTGATGGTGAGGTTCCAGTAATGCTTGAACTTTAGGGATTGCAGAGTATCCCTTCATTGCCATCGCCCCGTGTTACACTCTGGTCAAGAGTGCTAGCACCTGACAGGGTCCTCTCTATAGGCCAAATAGATGTAAACTGCATTAGTTGAGATGGGAGTGTTTTCCCATTCAAACTGAGTATTTATGCTAAACTGAAGTGTTTAAAATAGAATTGTTTTAACATTTAAACTGCATACTTATGTTAAACTGAATTACTTGAAATAGAAATGTTTTGACATTTAAATCATTTACTCATGCTAAACTAAACTATTTTAGATGAAACTTTTTTTACATTTAACTCTGTGTATTGTCCAGTCGGCTCGGGCCATAGAATAGACCGACGGCTTTTGTGCAGAAGAGTTAGACTCACCCCAACAAGTGTTTTGGATGTGACACTAAACAATCTGATGGTGAGGTTCCAGTAACGCTGTAGCTTTAGGGAATGTGGAGTTCCCTTCATTGCCATTGATTTCAGTTCCACTCTGGCCCGAAGTGGTAACACCTGATAAGGTCATATATATGGGTCAAATAGAACTAAACAGTGTACTTGTGCTAAACCTTATTGCTTGAAAGAGAACCCTTTTGATATTTAATCAGCGTACTAATAGAAAACTGAATTGTTTAAAATGGAATTGTTTTTGTATGCTAAGCTGAACTGTTTGAAATAGAAGAGATTTTGACATTGAAACCGTACTTACTCGAAACTGAATTCTTAGAAATAAAATTGTTTTCATTTTTAACTTTGTGTAAACAAAAACTGTATTAAAAAAACTGTACAACGCTGAAGTGAATTGTTCGAAATAGACCTGTTTTAACATTTATCTGTGTGTAAACAAAAACTATACTTACACTAAACTATTTTGTTTGAATTAGAACTGTGTTCACATAACTGAATAGCTTTAAATTGAAATGTTTTTTGACAATGAAACTGTGTACTTATGCTAAACTGAACTGTTTGAAATTGAACTGTTTTTGTATAACAATGGATTTGGTATTAAATGGACAACAATGGTTGATATGCTTATAAAACCCCAAAACACAAGCAAATAAGCAAACGCAACTACACAAGAAATGCGAATATAAACATGCAATTCTAAACTGATTTGTTTGATATGTAATTCAGCGTTAAAAGGTGGATACGCCTTAAAACAAAACAACCAACTAACCAAATCGTTACTTAATCTCTTGACTTCTAAAAAAATAAATATGTTCAACTGCCGTTAAAGCAATCATTTAATGCACCCACATAGATACAATTGTAACTGTGCGTGTGTGTGCACACAGTTTTGTATATAAGTGTTTTATTTAGAGGTGAAGCAAATGTACGGTTTTTAACCGACTGAAAATGGTTTTAGTGTGAATCTTATGTTCACAGTAGCATTTTAACAAAGGTTAAGGGATTTTGCAAATGTATTTGTTGTCAACTCTGCTTTTGTAGAAGTGTAGAACGAAGTGCATCATTAATTTTTCAAAACTATCAAGTTATGAATATTGGCTCCATTTGAAGGAAACAAAAAAAATCGATCGGAAAGAAGAAATATAAAAATTTTTTTCATTTTTTTCCTCATGTTCTTTTTGGTCTCTTTACAAAACCTTATATCAATAATTTAAATAAATTTTCGGCAGTAATCATCATAAGCTTTATTCCAAGGGAGATTTTTAAGATATTCACAAAACTTCATGGTTACCTGGAACTTTTAAAAAGGAAGGTGTAAATGGCAATATTTCTTTTATTCTATTTTGAATAACATGCTATGAATAGAATAAGGAAATCGAGTTTAAATCACACCTGATACAAGTTGGAGGGCATATCGCATTGATGCCCTGAGAAATACATGAATCTATATTTTCTTTCTTTAATGTGTAGATAGTAAAAAAGCTCTTCTGCATTGGTTGATAATCATTATGAATAAATAGAAAGCACTTAGCAATATTGTCTTCTTTTCGGCATCATCGTCGGCCAAGCTGATATCAACTCTATCAATTATGTTTTTACTGTAGTTTCCATCCCCGAAGCAAAAGCAGAATGGTCTCCTTTGAATAGTTTACTAAACAAGAGAGAACAAGCCCAATACCATTTTTGGTAAAAGTTCATTGGCTGTTGTACTATCACTTGAGAACATGATATACGTTTAAAACCGATGTTTTCATTCATCAGATATATTCAAACAGAAACAAGCATTAACACTCATATGCACACTGACAAAAAAAAACATACGCGCGCATAAGCACGTAGATAGAATTAATAAACTCTTTGCAGAATCATTTAGCTGGAATCGACATAGGAATAAATAAGCGAATAATACATGAATCTTTGTTCATTTAGGAGGTGACAAAAATGATCTCGTTTACATAGACGTAACCTCTGGGAAAATAGAAAGTAATTTGTTCTTACACACAGAATCTGCTTGATTGAGTTATATATATATATATATATATATATATATATATATATATATATATATATATATATAGTATTTAGTTCAACACAGATTAAATCATCTTTTACTCCACAATTTACATATATATCTATTTGTACAATATATATCTACGTGTACATATAAATGTAAATAATACATCTGAATAACGTGCTTTAATTAAAAAAATTCTAGATGGTAACTTTTATTATTTTAAATTTTTATCTCTATTAACATTTTTTTCGCTACCCATAGCCTCTTCCACTCGATAGCTTGTGAATAAGCTGCATATATTGAAAGCGATATGCTGAAACACGAACTAATCGATAATTTATAATGAAAATATTTTTTTTTAAATCTCACAAACTTCATCAATGAATTGCTTCATTAATAGTTTAGATATTGACTTCTAAAATACAAACTGTATTTTTCTTTACATTTTTGTAACTGAAACTTACATATACTTTATGTAAAACTTATTTTTCTTCCATTTAATAGAAATGCCTTATTTGTTTCGTTAATATTTAAAAGTTAATTTCTTTTTATTGAAAATATTTACCATGCGAGATTTGATGAAAGTACATTAAATCTCAAGTTGTTGATGAGAACTACTAACAGGGAAGTGATACTGAGCTGTATGACATACAAAAATGGTTATATCAAGGGAATTCTTGCTGCGAATATGAGAAACCATCACTCTCGAGATTTCTGCTAGGGGTCATTCAGGCAGTTAAGACAAGAAGCAAGTTATATTTCGAATCAAGCAAAACCACTCATTTTATCGAGTGGTAGGCTACGATTTAGCTATTCATTCATTGACTCAGAATATCAATTCGTGTCCTTTTTTTTTTATTTGAAGCCGGTTTAATGAGAAGTCGAAAAGCAGTAATAAAGTGAGTGATATTGTTCTAAGACTACCTGTCTGACTTTTTCCATTCATATAAACTCGTTGTCATCTCCTTATATCGCCTTTCCTCACCGTCAACTTTCTTTAGCCATCGCATCTCAGCATTTTCGATTTTGTGAGATAAACAGTAAACTCCTTTTTTTATCATTAAGGGATTTCGGACTATTGTCTTCATCTTTATTGTTATTTCCAAAACGTTTCAGCCGATTTGTCCTCCGGCCTTCTTCACGTGTTTGTCGAACTCGGGAACCTTCACGGAACTTTGAACTACGTACTTTATTGAATCCGCGGGGGTCGTCTGTTCTGATTCCGTTAGCCATAACCGGGTGTTAAGTATTCCTGTATTGTTACTCGCCTGCAGTCAGGATTGAACCTACAACCTCCAGATGATTGTCTCCTTAGAAGCTTAGGGAACCAACCTGCTGGACGCATAGCGTAACGGTTAATGATAAAAAATCAGCAAGCTTCGTCTCTGAAATTTAGACAACTGGTAAACTCCCTCTCCCATCTAATATTTTGCAATTCATAATAACTGACATGTAAAAGTCGCTTTCATTTTTAGCTTTTGCTTGTAATTCCATAATTATTTTTCATATGACTTTAGTTTTCTATGAATCTGTGCACCTTTTTAAAAATCCACTTTTTATTCGCATGGACAAAAAGGAACAACTGTTTAGATACCATAAGAGTCTTGAGTTGAAAAATAAAATGGCTGTTTATCATGTTTTAATAAATTTTCCTCAATAGAACGACGGTTATCATAAATGAAATTTCTACTCTAAGAAGTTGGGTCTTTTTTTTATTTCACACCAAAAAACGTATCTAAAATTATCCCGAAAGTCTCAAATGAATAACGTTTTTTTTTTAATTAATGCTATGTAAGATGGGGAATTTTACGTTAAAAAGATCATTAGATAATTTTGTTACTTTAAAAACCGTAAATAAAAGATTTAAATTTGTAACTGGAAAAGTAATTCTTGGACGAGATAGAAGTGTTAAGTTTTCCTTTCTTGATAAGTCGGGTATGGCGGACTATATATGGAAGGAAAAGGGAAACTATCCGCCCTTATGGGATGAAGTTGAAATAAATGCTTAACATTGGAAGATTAGAAGCCTTAAGGAATCAGCACATTTGTTGGGCTACAATGACCTGCTGAGTAAACCAAGTATAGAGATGTATACAATATGGGGACTGATAATTAAAAAGGTTATATAAAAAAATCAGAAAATGAGAACAAGTAAAAAATCATATTTAATAGTAGTAATCCTAGTCAAGTAAACACATTATGTATATAAGTCCCAAAAATTCACTCTAAACTTACCAGCAGGACACATAGCGTAACGTTTATAGGCGTTGGTTCCCTAAGGAGACAAGCATTTGGAGGTTCAATCTTGACTGCAGGCGAGTAACAATACAGCAATACTTAACATTTCTACCCGGTTATGGTTAACGGAATCAAAACAGGCGATCCTCGTTGATTTAATAAAGGACGTAGTTCGAAGTTCCATGTCGGTTCCTGAGTTCGAAAAACACCTGAAGAAGACCGAAGGACATATTGGCCGAAATGTAGTGGAAATAACTATAAAGGTGAAAACAATAGTCCGAAATTCCTTAATGATAAAAATGTTTTGTTATTCAAATATATGAGCGTTGAATGTATAAATAAGAATAAAATGAAGAAAATATTTAGTTAATCTATTTAACCATCTAATTGAAGAAATGTGTTAATAATCAGTTGCGAAAAAAATGCCTGAGTGTATTCTTATACATTTCAACTTGTATTTTTTTATCTTTGAAATTTAGTAAGAAATACGTTTTACTAATCTAATTCAGAAGAAATACGATTTAACGTTCATACTATTGATATATAGACCCAGTGGTATAATCTATTTCAGCAAATGTATTGGAGAAGTAATATATAAAAAGTAAAGATACTGATCAATAAACAAGCCAGATCAATACTACTAAGTTCGATTCTCACTTAATGTCCGATGACTTAGTCAAGCTCAGTGAATAATAACTTTATTATGGTCCGCCCTTCCAAACATTCTATTTCAATGCCTACTTTTTAAACTACTTCTCTTGCAGAGAATCACTCTCAGAATACATAATCATAAATATGGTCAGTATATGTTTGGAAAAGTAATTCAAACATTTCTCAAGCAAACTGGTATATTTAATAATTACGAAATTTATTTCTCATTTGCCTGTTCTTATGATCGCTTTGAACAAACTAAATATCAATAACATTTTTAATTAATTATTAAAAGTTATTGAATAAAGACGGTAATTATTCTCGATCGATTTTTTCTGATTAAAAAGTAGTGAAGTTAGTACAGGAATTAGCTTCAGTTTTAAGGCATCATTTTAGTGACGAGGATGAATATATACAAGTCTTTATGAATTTAATGTGATAAAAAGTTTTATTAAAATGGAAATACTCCCACAGAAAACAAAAAATAAATAAAATAAATAAAATTGAATAAATATTTTTTAATCGTTTATGGCTACGGATTATTGGCTCATCTTTATATTGACAACGTTTAGGCCGATATGTCCTCCGACCTTCTTTAGGTATTTGCCAAACTCGTGAGCCTGCACAGAACTTCGAACCCGGGGATCGCTTGTTCTGATTCCGTTAATCATAACTGGGTACAAGTGCTAAATATTCCAGTATTGTTACTCGCCCGCAGTCCAGATTGAAACTGTATTTGCATGTCTCTTTCAGAAGCTTTGGAAACCAATGCCTATTAACGTTACGCTATGTGTCTTGCAGGACAGTTCAAAGTGAATTTTTTAGGAATTTTCTCACATCATTATGATTACTACTACTTTGAGGCTTCGTCTCAAGCATTCAGACAACTAAATAAAAATGTATATGAAAGTTACACTTACTTTTATTTTGTTTTAATGGATTCTTATTTTAGATTATAATAGGATTGCTTTATCGGTATGTGAATGCATAAAGTCTTGAACAAAGCGAAAGAAAATTCTAGTAGAAAATTAACTTTTCCTGAATAAAATATACTATTCAGCTTTAAAATAAAAATGAAAAATTCAATTTTAAACTTTTTCTATACAGCGTTCTGATCTTTATGCTCACTACTATATATATATATATATATATATGCTCCCCTACCCATGTAGGGTTGAGCTCTCTATCGAGGAAAGTAAACGGTTTGCCACGAGCATAATACTAGGCTCTTCATATAAATCGAGCTCTCGGTAGCCGTTAAGCGGGTATATGTAAACAAAAACAATTGTGATGCATAAGCGTTTAAATTTCCTTCGCTGGTGCTAATTTCCTCGTGGCTGAGTGGTAAAAGCTAGTATCGATTCCAGCTTCGGGAATCTAGCCTGTCTAGCTACACAGAAGAGTTCTGATAGAATGAAATAGCTCTGTCTGTGGATGAAAAATATATATATGAAGGGGATAGTTTCCTGGTATATATTTTTAAAAAGCTTTTGATATTATTTAAATTTAAGTTATTAAAATAATCCAATTTGTAACTGTTGTGACCTTGAAGAGCCAGAAATAAATAACACAAAGAAATATTAGGTTTACAGCTGTATATATTTACGGAAATACAGACAGTAACGCTAACAGTAACTGATTAGACTCACTTGCCTCGTTTATCGAGTCCGTCACTATTTAAACGCCGGGAAGAGTCTACGCAGTGACGTCATGTGGTATATCACTAAACCAATACTTTTTACCCTTGCTCTGTATGGAGTCAATTTTTTTTTTCTTTTTGGGGTTTATCTCAATTAAATCCGTCATTTTCTATTGGATCTTCTCTTCTGGAGCCGTTTGTGATATCGGAACCTCAAACGTTTTGAACACGTCGTCAATTGGGTCTTCCTCTTGAGGGTTTTCTCGACGGTATTCGAATACAGCTTCAATATTTGGTTCAGGTGCCTTTTATGGGTGAACCTTGGACCCCTGATAATGTATATCATGTTTCTAATCTGTTTGTCAACTGTATCTGTCAGCCAGTTGGACTTGTTGCTATGAAACATCCGGAAGATAAATTTTTCGCCAAATTTGAATCGTTTTCTAGTCTCTTAGTTTTTATGCCTCGGTTTTGATTGGTTTAGTTAGAGTTTGTCAAAAACTGACTTGATTTACCTTGAAAAAATTATTGCTGCTGGCGTCATAGCAGAGGGAGCATCTTTAAGAGGAGTCATTCTATAAACCTGCAACAATTGCTGTACGACTTTATCTAAAGTAGTATCTCTCGCTTTCCCAAGAGCTTCATAAAGGTATCGACGAAACGTTCCAGCTGACTATTACTTCTTGGATGACAGGGAGCGATAGTGATATGTTCTACTGAAAATGTTTCACAGGATTCTTTGAATTTACTGGACACGGATTGAATTACTTTATTTGAGACAACGCAGTCTACGACCCCAAACGTGGCGAATAACTCGTATAAAAAGCTGGTTACAACCTCCGTGGTTGCCTTCTTGCATCTAAATATTTCCCGCTGTTTGGAAAAGCTGTCTACTACAATCAGTTAATCGAAACCATACAGTGGCCCAGCAAAATTGATGTGGATCCTAGACCACGTTTGATCGGTTTTTGGCCAGGGGAAGTTTTATGGGAAGTGCCTTTGCCTATAAGGCACAATCTTTGTTGGCTTTTACTGTATTCTCAATGTCCCTGTCCATATTTGTCCAATAGACATAGTTTCTCCGATGGCTTTTCATCCTCGACGTTCCGCGATGGCCGAGACGAAATTCGTTTAGTATTCTTTTCTTTAATGCTGCATGGATAACGACTCTATCACTGTACTTAAATTCTTCATTACAGATTGAGTAAGCGTCCGAAATTTATCGGTCTTTATATTTTATTTTGTATTTTATTTATTTCATAAAGTCACCATCGGACGCTTTTTCTTTAGTGTCACCAAATGTTACTGGAAGCAAGAGTGTTGCTTAATATATTTTTCACCTCTACTTCTGTTCGTAGGGAGGTGATCATTGTGTCTTCAAGTGGTTCAGTATGTTTTGAGATAAGTACTGATGAATTATGAACGCTGTTTTTATTACGACATGATGTATCCGTAATAACAGTATGATTTTAATCGTTCTGATGTTTTTTATAATCTATGTGTTTAATGTTATATAATTATTCTTATAACTTAATCAAAATTAGTTTACTGATTTTTATATTTTGGAATTGTATAATTTACTTTGATATCCTTTTTTTTCCTTGATAAAATGTACCATGAATCTTTAAAAAAAAAAGAAGAAAGAATTTCACATTTAAACTTTTTCTATACAGCGTTCTGATCTTTATGCTCACTACAATATATATATATATATATATATATATATATATATATATATATATATATATATCAAAAGGATAGTTTGATGGTATATTTTTAAACAAGTTACATCTCATTTGTTTGGATATAATTAAATTGTATTATTTATCACTAATTATTCCATTCAATATTCAATATTCCATTCAATATTACTTATTTGTTTGCACAGTTTGTTACAAAGTACTACTTAACACAATTTAACTATGTGCAAAAAATAATTCTTGGTTGTCTAAAATGTTATCTACAAACTATCCATTTAAAATATATATATATATATATATATATATATATATATATATATATATATATAATTTGGCATTGACTAACCTACGAGAGTTTATATGCCGCAAAACTTAACGAACATTGTTGGCACAAACTAAAATGATTTCAAGTATTTCAAAAAAACATAAATATTTCGATTTGAACACAGTTACATTCTTTCAACTATTGCTATTAAGCCTTACTAATTCTGTCTATTAAGTATTCCCACCATATTCACGCAATTTAATTTGCACACCACTTTATAGTTTCGAATAACTAATAAAAATCCAACAAATTATTGAAAAAGTTCTATTTAACCCATAGATATGATGGAAAACAACTTTTAGCTAGGTTAACGGAAGAGTAAATGTTAAAATGAATATAGGTATATGCAATGTCAATGGAACAAATCATAACTAAAAAAAGAAACATGAAAAATATATTTTTCTCTGACTGAGAAATAAACAATAAAAATTGACAAAAGCAAAAACATGGAAAATAAAGACGATAGTTATGTTTGTACCAATCGAAAAAAGTATCTTAAAATTTCTGGAATAAATGGGCCAACAAAGAAGAATTCAGTACATCCAGACAACACAACTTTGATGTCACCCTTAGTAATGGTGATGTAATATATCCATATGCCCACCAAAATCTTCAAGATAGGACCATGTGAAATATACATAGGGAATCCGAAAACCACTCGAAATTGTTTCAGGTACGAAACTTTTATTTACCTTTTTGAGTTTAAGGTTTTTCGACAAGAGGAGAGAGAGACACACACAATTTCTTCAACAAACACGCGGCACATTTCGTAGACCCCAGCTGGTCTCTACGAGGCGAGACCAACAATCGACTACCTTCCTCTAGACTCGAATCTCAACTATCTGCTTTTTTTCAAAAATTCCAAAATCCTCAGCGCTTACAAGCATGACGCCTTTCACGTCCCAGGTAACATTTCCTATCTGGTTTTTTTTTATTGTGACATCTCTGATTGCCACATCCGCCCCGCGCGCGCGTGAACACCTGCAGTCAATGTGTACACCTAACTAACCCAGGCACTAACCGAAAGGTTCTCAGCCTAACTAAACAGAAAGATAAGATATATAAAACGAAATCCCTCCGCAATTATATTACAGTGAGCTTTTGTGTGTATTGCGAAATTTTTGTCTCTTGATCTACCATTAAGTCTCTCCTAGTATCGGAACCTAATGAGTAAAATGAGAGGGATGTGTTCTCTGGTCAAATCAGCTTCTTAGTTTCCCGTTTCTGCATTTATAAAATCCCTTCCGCATAGGCAGGATGTGACACAAGGTCAATTTTAAGTGAAATGTAAAGTAAAGTAAAGTTAGTGACCTGAGTCGAAGGTGACCCGCAGGCTCCTTTTCCAATAGCTACTACGGAGAGGTGTAGGGGGCGCTATTCCTTTCCTTGGATTGCTCCACTTTACCTTTGATCCGTAACTTACAGTGCTGAGTGTTAAGCAAGGTGGCATCAAGTGCCATTTTTTAAGTCTTTGGTATTGAACCCCTGTCGGCAAGACCATTTGCGAACACTCTACTCATTAGGTCAATGGACCGGTTACCGCCTAGATAAGTTTTCATACCAAGGTTACAGAGCTCAGTCTGTTCAAGTATTTACCCATAGCTAGAAAGAGAGTACTTGAAAGCATATCCTTCTAAAAGATATTAGCACTAAGCTAAATGAAAACAGCCTTGTCCAGGGATTGAACTAGAGATACCGTGACCATTTTTTATGACGATAAGCATAACACTATCATTCCACCTGAACATTTTTTATGTAGGGTGTTGCTGTAATGTCTCTGCTCTATTTACCATTCTCTTTATCTTCGTAAATTTAAAGGCTAAGAACTAACGTTCATTCAATATTTCTTTTGCTTGATTAGCAAGTTTTAATATTCCTGGAGGAAACGTCTATGCATATTACTGTCAGCCCTAGACTATAATCTGATTTTACTTAATTTTGAAGAAGAAAATGAAACATAATTCCTTTTTTTCAACACACTACTGCGTGTAAGATAAAGGTCACCTCCCAGCACTAACGACCTGAGTACCCAGTTACTTGACTCACTGCGAAAGGTCAATCCTCAAAACTCTCACTTAAGAGGTAAGAAATTATCAGACACAAGATTTAGCGATCTTTAAAAGGGTCTGTTAGTCACTGAGGGAGGTGCCAGGTCACTATTTAAATTTGGGGGCTAAAGAAACTAGGTAGACTTTGATTTGAGAAAGAATAAACCTTTCATTGATCGACTGAACAAGAAACCACTACACATCTTTTTGTTTTATTAGAACAGTCCTAAAAGAACACATTACATCAGCAATAAAGTTTGTAATTTCTGAGAGTGCGTAGCTGTCTTTTCCTTCCTAATATGGACAGCCAATTTCTTCATATGATTAAACTTTAATCGTCTGGTCCTTTGGAACCTTCCCCTGAGTAGGACATGTCCCCTTGTGTAAAAGGGACAGAGATCCGATTCTAAGGACACCCTGAAGGAGCATACCGAGGTGATCAAATATTTTCTGTAACGGCCATGCAAAGGGTCTCGATTTGTATGTGACCCTTAATCTATCATAAAATGACTTCATGTTAATTTAAACTTGATGTGAAGACAGAAAAATCCATTGTTGCTTCATATCGACTTTTCTCCTCGTCTACTTGACCATCTATCGAAATTAGTATTTTTCACGAACTGCCATTGGTACTGAATATTCTAAAATTTCAGTGAAATTTTCCATTTTTATGACTGTATTCGTTAAATTAATTTACTTCTTTCTTACGCTCTTAATCCTTTTACTGATATTTTATAAGTTCTTATGTGTCAATTTTGCTTCTCTTCTGTATACATTTGGTTTATTAAGCAAATTTCTGACTCAGTGCAATGACGCTGCTCTTATGTTTCGTATAAGAGTTGGTGCAGAAAGTGTTCGTGCTGTACTTATTTTCCCCTCTGTTCCACATTATTTCATTATTTTCAACATTATTTCTATTTATTTGAGGTTTGCCTTTCTTTTTCTTTCTTTCTTTTTATCTTTACACCACTTTTTTTACCTTTATTTCCTTCCTTCTTTCCTTTCTTCCTTCCACTCTTCTTTCCTTCCTTCATTTTGTTTGTTTGTTTGTTTCTTTCTTTTTTGATATGTATTTTTTATCTTTATTTTATTTTTCCCTTTTTTTCTTTTTCTTGTTTTCATTCTTATTTTCTTAATTTTCTTTTTTTGCTTTTGTGCCATGGCCGGAGTGCTCTCTTTTTTCCTTTCTTATTTGTTCCTTCTTGATCTTATTTTCGTTTATTTATTTATTTATTTATTTATTTGTCTTCCTTTCTTTTGTTTTTTATTTTTTATTTAATTTTCAGTATTTTTTTCTTGGTTTCATTCTTTTTCTTGATTTTCTTTTTTTGCTTTTGAGTCATGTTTTTGATGTTTTCTTCTTTATTTCCTTATTCTTTCTTGTTCTTGTTTTCGTTCTTTTATTTATTTATTTATTTATTTATTTGTCTATTAATACATTAATCTACATTCGATTTTATTTTATTTCTCCGTAGTTCTTTCTTTCTTTCTTTCTTTCTTTCTTTCTTTCTTTCTTTCTTTCTTATCTATTATATTTGTCTATAATTTTTGTTTTCTCATTTTTTTTCATTTTCTCCCCTTTCTCGATTGTTTTTTTTTTTTTTTCATGTGTGATATTTTCGTCCTTCCGTACTTCTTCAGTTTAACGCCCAATTTACCGCCTCATTTTTCAAGTTTAAACTCTCCGTTCTCCACAATATATATATATATATATATATATATATATATATATATATATATATATATATATATATATATATATATATAAAATGAAATAAGACATGAATGAATAAAAATAGTCATCCATTCATTAGATGAAAGTTAGACCGAAATCTCTTCAATAACAATTTGATAAATAAGTTTATTTAATCCGTCTAGAAATTCTTAAGTGTCATTTTTCTTCTTGGTTAGGACGATCAGTTTCTGTGATTTTATTTTCCTATGTCACCACATCATCTTTGACACTGGATAGATTTGGAATGACAACAGACAACAAATGTCTTCTTGTTAGAATAATTGAATTAGAAGGAAAGTACTTTTCCAAGATACTAAATGAACACCTGCTTCTAATGTCGCCCAGATCTCTCTGATGCACACAATTCTTTTGATATATCATGGTTTATCCCTATAAAGCTTCGTATTGTGAAATTGGAGAAGACCCCAAATGTTATTCCTTAGGTATAAATACGGCGATGGAGCGTTCTATCCAAAGACTTCAAGTATACCCTAACACGAAAAGAATATAGGGTTGTTATTTTTACTCTACATCGCTTACCGACGTTAAGAATTAGCAGAATTATAAAAGAAACCAAAGATTTCAGATGTTTAGGACCCTTCCTCTATAAACTCAAATACGTCTATAAACTACCAATAAAGCTTTTGTAAAACAGTATAAAAAAAAGTTAAATTATTAATGACATACAATAATGACTATGAAAATGAACCAAATGTAGGCAACAAATTCTCAATAAAGGTCTTTTTCTAGTCAAAACAAATTATGCTTAATATAAACAATATACAATTAGAACAAAGAAAAAAAATCAATGGGTTCAATAAACTTCTAGCAAAGATATCATGAAGCAATATCAAACAAGATAGAAATACTAAAAACACGCAATAATATCAATGAAAACCAATTCAATCCCGTGAAAAAACTCTCAAAAACATTTTGAGAAACAATATTAAACAATGTTAAAATATTAACTTACATGAAAGATTATTAAGATAAACCGTCTTAAGAATGCAACGTAGTGTTTTACGCTACTTTTAATTGATATCAGTCATAAAAATGGGATTGATTATTTGATGCTCCCCATAAAAACAGAAACTCATTTTTGGTTGGTATACGGCTTACAGAAGTCTGTCAACATAAAGTCATAGATATTGTGGTTGATTTTGCAGGTATTTTGTCTCTCTTTTGAAGAAGTTATACTTTCCATTCAGCTTTCAAGGTTATCTTGCAAGTGCCGTTCAGGTAACACTGGGAAATTCTTATTATTTTAGAAAGCTGTGTTTACGTGAAAATAGAGCTCAGCAGCAAGAAGATATATTGTTGTTATCATTTTATTTGGTTTGGTTTCTTCTTTTAATGGCATATCAATCTTCGAGAATTATCCAATGCCAAATTTATCATTATAGAATGAAAACAAAGATAGTATTTAAACCATAGATGCTTCATACCTTTCCCAAGAGTATTAATCCAAAAGTAAACGTAATTGCGAGAAAGGAGTTGGAACTCACTTCAAGGAAACAGTCATGCACTGTTACCATAGAGCCACGAGTATTTACTCCGTTATCGGTTGATTTCCGTCATAATATAATATTAACCTAGAAAGGAAAAAGATTGCGAAAATACCTGCACGTATAAAATCCCTGGTTCGTTTAATGAACTTTAATAAATTTCAATTGTGTACAAACATGAGGATTATTCGTTTAGGGGATTAGCTGAGTAGGAAAAAAAACTGCACAAATATTTAAAGTTATGGAGAATTTGTTGATAAAGCGCCATGAATTTAGCTTTTTTAAATACAAAACAACACGAAAACTGATCTAAAAGCAGGGTTACCCTGCCATGTGCACAGCAGGCTTGCAGGGTGATATTCGTTCCCGCCAATTCCACCAGTTAACGCAGGACACAGACGTTGGCTGTGGTCTGCCGAACGCTATTTAGTGTAACAGATATCCACAACCCCCTAGAGGAACCACATTTTAAAGCCACTCGGCGAGTTTTTAGTGAATTATTAAAAATCAATACAGCTAACTGGCTAGCTTTCTCCCTCAAATACAAGGTCTTCGACAAATACAATTATTCCTCTACAAAAAGGACTCTAAACTGCCCTGTTTGGGTTAACAAGATTAATAACAATATTATTTTATTGAATCAAAGAAAGAAACAAAGAAAAAACAATTCTGGTAAAAGTCAGGAGCGAGAAAGTCTTTCTGTGTCTCGGAGGAGCCTCCACTAAAATATCCTTATCCCGAACTAAGCCCCCATAAAATATCTTTATCCCCGGACTAATCAGGCATAAAATATCTGTTAATGGCGGAAGAGCAGACTGTTGTTCGTCGCTGATAGACACGTTCCGCTTTAATTCAGGCTTCGGGATTTAAATTGTAGAGCTCGTGCACTAAGTCTCAAGTTTATCATTGGGGAAATATTCCTTCTTCGTTCTCTTCTATTTTATCAGAGCCATTCCTTCCTCCCGGAATTTGTCTTTCATTCACGTCAGCATGAATCCAGCAAGGTAAATTTGAATATACTTAAATTGTATGTTCACCCACTTGAGATTCAGTGGAGTTTATCATCTCTTTTTCCTCTCGTTATTGGGTTTCCATAAAACATTAGTAGAAGGATACACGTCTTATTTCAGATAAGACCGAGATTAATAATTGACTCTTTCTTCGTGGACAAGTGTTTTCTTTTGGTATTTGTTTAACGAGGCTCTCCATACTTCAGAGTGCTTGTTCATTCAAAGGAGAAGCTCTTTCTTTTCTCTCAGGGTTCTCTGCGTGGCATTATTTTGGAATTTGGGTTTCTTTCATATCCCAAATAATGTGTCTTCACCTTTGTTGACTAAATGGCAACTCATTATGCGTCTTCACCATGCGATGAATAAATAGCAACTCATTATGCGTCCTCACCCTGTGATGAATAAAAGGCAACTAACTAGTCTCCATAGTTTAAAAATTCACACGTGTGGCCTTTTCTTTTCTTTTGGGGGGGCGGTTTCTTCCTCCGTACCAATCATGGTCGCATATTTGCTTTCTCCGCAGACGCACACATGGCTAATAGAGTGTAAGGTTCTCCCATGACCATATCACCTTGTAATAACAGAGAGAGTGGAGGAGAGACGGCCTCTCTCTCTCCACCATTCTGTAATTCTTGCTTACAACTATCGTCCGCTGGTGGGCAGAGAGTTGCACTTCCTTCCGCTATAACTCAGCGAATGTATTAGGTTGTCATATTTCCTCGTCACTGCAGCTATACAGACTCTGAAATTATTACATTCGAGAAAGTGATATTTGCACCACAAATGCTAGAGTAAACAACATTAGGTAACAGATATTTAAAGCATTTTTTATAAATAATTATTCCGAATATTCTGTAGAAATGATGTAAGCCATGACGTAATATTTCCCTATGCTATAAATATTTTAAATCCCATTAAAATCCTAGTAAAAAATAACACGTGTATATTTACAATATTTTCATAGTTGCATATAAATTTGCAATGGTTGTTTCATTAATGCATGGTGACGGGATATTTTTATTGATTCTTATTACTGCTGCATAAATATATCGGACACTTAAACGTCCAGATTTTGTTCTAGAATGGCAATTCATTATTCCTTAAAATTATCTTTCATGTAGCTATAGCAAATAGATATACTCTGTTTCTACAGTCACCGATGCATGACGACTGAATGCAAGCCGTTTTTGTCCCATTACTGTGATAAAAAATGTACCAATTAAGAATGGGAAGTAATTTCTTTTAGGAACGGCACATGGTTTATCCTTTTAATCAATCTTCCAACAGCCATGTCAAAGTCTTATCAAGCAAATCTAAATTATATATCAGACCGATATTTCGTGGTACGTGGGTGATATAATGTTGATCACGAGGTTCTAAGCGGCTATACTCCCAAGCAGTATCTGCTAGGAGGGATTGAATTTAGGGCTAGGAACTTGGACTTTTCCTGAAGGGGGATGCTGAAGGAATCAAACACTTTTAAAAGGCCACGCATGTGTGTTTATTCGTTCGCGATCCTCACTATATAATAAACTTGTGTTAAATCCAATGTGAATGGACGTCGGATAAATCCTTCATTCAAACTATAAACAAAAAAATTACCCTGGTAGGAAAGCCAACAACAAAGACAACAATTATCCCGACAAATATTTGACTAAGTTGACATCATCACCAACACATGAAAAAATGAAAAGTGAAATTGATAGCCGGAGAACATATTTAGCAGAAACGCAAATCCAAAATGACAACTTCCAGGAAGAGTTGCTCAGGCTACTACAATTTGCAATGAGAACGTTACCATCCAATTACATACTTATGATGTGAACTAGGGGCTACAAGTTTACAAAATCATATGAAGAGAAGAATTATGCTATATACGAGGAAGACATGAAGCTATTTGCAAAAAGAGAAAAAGAACTGGTGGTTTTGATGCAAACAATATGAATATACGACCAGGACTGAAATTTAACATTGAACATCTGCCATGCTTATAATGAAAAACGCAAAAAGAGAAACAGTGAAAGGAACAGAACAGCCGGATGAGAAAAATATCTGAACGTTTGGAGAGAAGGGAATATACAAGTACTTGTAAATACTGGAAGCGGACATCCTCAAACAAGCAAAAATGAAAGGAAAAATGAGTACTACAGCTGAACCAGAAAATCCGTGGAAACCAAGCTTAGTAACAGAAATATCATATAAGGGGTAAACACGTGGGAGTCCCGTTTTTAAGGTACTAAAAATAAACAAGATTAAGAACTCAGAGAAATGGATAAATGGCCAAAACTGATGAATACGCACAAGAATTTACATCCAAGAAATGACATACTGTATATATCAGGAAAAGAAAAAGGAAGGGGATTCTCCAGTATTGAGGATTGTGTAGATACTTCAATACAAGGACTGGAAGACTACATTAAAAAGGCAAAGAAAGACTAATCAAAACAACCAGTATCAGGGAGGGGCAACATAAGACCAAAGAGAAAAACAGCAGAAAACTAGGAAACAGAAATACGAAGAAAAACTGGTTTTTGCTACGAAAGAGAAAATTTAAGAGAAAAACTGAAGACTTCTGATTGCAATACAAAACAATAACCAATCATATCAAAGCTAAAATTGATAATTTATAACAGAATATCAAGTGTAGATTAAGTGGAGGAAAAATCAAGTAGTTTATCTCATGATAAGCAGATACAATAAACTATCATAAAAGAAGTTCAATACTAAGCACGATTGGGTGGGAATGTTGATTCTCTGAAAATTGTGCAAGAGACTGAAATGTGATCATTCTAAAAAATAGTAGATACACAAACCATAATCTATCCTTGATAAAAAATAAAAATAAAAATAAAAAAAAATTTCCGGGATTATGGGATGCAAACGAATCATCTAATACGAGTCAGAAGATCAGACCTGTTAATTAAAAAAAAAAGATAAGTTCTTTCTGTTTGTTTTTGCCGTCTCTATAGGCAACATAATGATATAAATAAAAGCAAAAAGATAGACAAACACTTGTACCTTGCCAGAAAGTTGAAAACATAATGTAACATGAAAATTACGGTATCACCAATTGTAGTTGGAACGTTTGGATCTGTCACATAGAGCTTGGAGAATATACATGTAGAATTGGAAATCAGAAATCTGTGGGGGGAACCAATACTCTCCAGAAAACAGCACTGCTTCAAGCGGGTACAAAACTCCGAAGTGTTCCAGAGACCTTAGGAGACTTGCTGTCAATTAGGCTCCAGTGAAAGACCACCAGCTAACACTGGTCTGTAAAACTCACAAGGAGACGGACGTGAAAAATTCCCGAAACTAAAGTCTGCTATTGGAATCTCAATAAAGGGATAAACACCAGGAATGTTCCATTTTTAAGATACTCGGAAACATTCTTGAAATTAAAGAATTTGCAAAGGAAGAACTTCAACAAATGGACCAGACGACAGAAAGCTAATGGTAATGCATAAGGCCTTACATCTGTGAAATTAAGACACAGATTATATATATCTAGAAAAGATCGAGAAAGACGACTCACCAGCATTGAAGACACTGGTCTCTAAAACTATATAAAAAAAGAGCTGAGAAATACTGCTTGGAGCGACAAGAAACACTTCAGAAGATATAAAAGATTAACAGAACAACTACATCCAGGAAAGTGAAATCAGAAGAAAAATATATGCATATATAGTTCAAGCAACAATTTGACGAAATGTTACTAGAAAGACGTGGAAGTGGTTACAAAACGAAACTTTAGGAGAGAAACTGAATATCTTCGAATAGCACAAAACAAGGCGATGAGAACCAGTGATATTAAAGCGAAAATACATTAGACGAAAAAGAATTGCAAGTATTGGTTTTGGAGTAATAGAGAGGAAATTATTGACCACACAATACGCTAATGTGGCAAACTAGCATAGAAAGAATAAGAGACTTGGCATGACTGGGAATTCGCAAGAAATTTAAATTTCACGATACTACCAAACGCTATATACATAAACGAATTGTTGTCCTGCAGAATGAGACACACAAAATTTACTGGGATTTTGAAATAAAAACGTATCTCTTAAAGTGGGCCAGTAGACCAGACAAATCATAATCAATGATGGATAAAGAGAACCTACCGAATAGTTGATTTTGCCGTTCAGGTAAACCCCAGAGTGAAAATCAAAGAGAATGAAAAGAGAGAAAAGTTTGAAGACCTTTACAGAAAACAAAAAATAAAATGTGGAATAGGAAAGTGGCGGTGATACCAAAAATATTTAGTCCTCTCGGAACGGTTGCTAAAGGCTTGCTAAGGAGACTGAAAGAACAGGAAATCAGAGGACGTGCCGAGACCATCCAAACTACAGTATTATTAAGATAAGTATACTGAGAAGAGTCCTAGAGACTAAAGGAGACTAGCTGTCTCTTAGACTCCTGAGATAGGCCTTCAGCTAACGCTTGTATGAAAAACACGCCATAACGAATTATATCAAAGCGAGAATAAATAAGACGCAACAAATTAGCAAATGTAGGCTATGTGGTGTTAGAGACCCAACTATCAATTACATAATAAGTGAACGCAGCAAATTAGCACAGAAGGAGTATAAGACTAGACACGACTGGGTGGGCAAGGTGATCCACTGGGAGATGTGCAAGAAATTTAAATCTGACCATGCAAACAAAGGGTGCATGCACAACCGAGCATCTGTCCATGAAAATGACACACGTTATCTCTTATGGGACTTTGACATACAAACGGATTACCTAACCTTAGCCAGAAGTCCAGACCTTCTAGTAATCAACAAAAAAAAAAAAAAAAAAAAAAAAATTTGCAAAATTGTGGACTTTGCTATCCAGTTTGATCACAGAATAAAAGTGAAAGTATGTGAAAAGAAGTATAATACTTCTACCTTGCTAGTGAATTGAAAAACTATGGAATATGAAGGTGATAATTATACCAATTTTGATTGGTTCTTTTGGTACAGTAACTAAAGGATTATTAAAGGGATTGGAGGATTTGGAAGTTGGAGAACGAGTGGAGACCATCCAAACGTCAGCATTATTGAAAACGGCCAGAATACTGAGAAGTGTCCTGGAAACTTGAGGAGTCTTACTGTCACTCAAATTCCAGAGAAAGACCATCAGCTAAAACTCATGTGAAAAACTCTAATAAGTAAACAACAACAACAACAACAACAATAATAATAATAATAATAATAATAGACTTGAGGAGACTTGCTGTCACTCAAACGCCTGTGAAAAACTATCGTCTAACGTTGGAGAGAAAAATTCGAAAAGGCGTAAATTATAATAACATACTCTTTCCAATTCGAAATGTGTACATTTATAATTCAGTTTATAATATCAGTATATTCTCCCTTCATGGATAATTAATAAACAGTATTATAGAATAAGTTTTTGCTGATGGTGCAAGTAAAACAAAAACACCTCCTAGCAGTCAGAATAAAATCCACCCACACCATAGATGTAAATCCACTCTTTAAGACACACTCAGCATTGGTCTTCCCGTGCACAGAAAAGAATTACGATCCAGGTTAGGTTAAAAATAAATCAGCATTTGGAACAAATTTCTCTACTCACTTCGGTATTAATTCGAACCTAGACAGTCCAAAATCTGACCAACTAGGATCTTCACTTACAACGAAAATACAAACACAGCAAAAAATGTCCGAAAGCGAATTACAAAGAAATATTAAATAACTGTTTTAAGCAATTAACAAACCATTAGGAAGGAATACGAGTCAAGGAACCTATAACATATGCTGAGAAAGGACTAAATGTAGAGATACACTCTTATATCCCAAGAAAGTAGCCAATGTTAGAAGTAATATTCTTTCAAATCAACCGTTTAACAGATGCTGAAAAGGATAATATCAAAAAACAGGTAATTGCTTATATACATCAAAATGAATAGAATATGAAATCAAAATAGTTCATAATGAAACAGATAATACGTTAAAACAATGAAGCAGCTATTGTATGAAAACTCAAGAAACAGAATGGGCATTCAATAAATTAGAAAATAGTCAACCTCAAATAGAACACCCAGACTACACAGAAAATTAGATTAAAATCGATAAAGTGAAGCGAAGTATAATAAAATAACTTGCAAAGATAACTAATACTGACATGAATGACTGCGCCATTATCAAACATGGAAAATACAAAAACTGACTAATGCAGATAAAGTTGGTAAATTGGATCATAGAAGATCTTCTTCAAGACTTTAAAGCAAATCCTCCGCTTTTAAATAAAATAATATTTACGACTGCTACAGTAATAATCCCAGAAGCCATCACGTGTAAGCAAAATAGCTTTAAGCGTAGGAAATACAAATTAATGATACAAAAAGAAATAGAGCGATACCGAGGAGAAATATTCATGAAATAAGTAAGAATGTCTAAATAAAAACTGGGAAAGCAAGAAAAATAAAAATGAAATATGATATAAAATCTTTTGAAAAGATTTTCGTAATAAAAGAAAAGCTGAAGTAAAACAATCCAACTAGAAGCCCTGCCTATCCGAAGATATAAAAATATACAATATTATTTAGACACTGCATAATATTTCAAGACAACCAAAAAAAAATATACAGAAAAATACAAAACAAAACACTAAATGTAAAGTAAAACACAACGAAGAATGAATTGAAATCATTTTTGAGTAATATATGTAGCCATAAGAAATCATATAAGAAGCTAGGTCGATTGAAAAATAAAAAAAAAGTCCTTATAAAACAAATGAAGTATAAATGTATGAAGATATTACAGTAGAAGTGATAATAAATACACTTAAATCAACACATAACAGGAATTCCCTTGGAATAGGTTAATTAACTAAATTTTCGTTCCTCCACCTATACACCACAGAGACTAATGACGAAAATTATTTCAGAATTCATTTTAAAGAATCTTTTTTTTTAAATGTATCATTAGCTCACCAATGTAACACGGCTCCTACTACCAAAAACAAAAGCCAACACACGCAAAAACGAATCACATGACATCCTACAACATATATAATGATAACATTGATTCTAAATGATAGAATCATCAAATTCATAGAATATGAAGAAACCTTCCCTTAAGAAAAATGAAATAGAAAAATGAACTATTTGACTGCAAAAGATTAACTCCTCCTAAGCAAGATAATCATGGAGAATCGTCATGCCAAAATAGAAAAGAAAAAAACGATATATGTCTTGGATTGACAAAAACGATTTTCCTTGTGAACCCCAAGGATAGATTCTTAATATTCGACACATTTTAAAGATATCTGCTGTAATAACAACATTCCTCATATGAAAAGGTGGTATAAAAACCTTGGACTCTTTCATGAAAAAGCTAGCACAAATCAATTATGTGAAATATAAAATAAAATCTCCAAGGGGGCTCACTTTTACCTTTTTTGTTTCCACAAATATTGCCCTCCATAGATCTTAAAAACCAAGATTATGTACATAAAAGAATTGCACAAAGTAAACCACCTTTTCCCAACTGTCGACTTAAAAGTTATATGAAGAAATCAAAGACGATTTAGAAGGTCTAGTAAATACTGTAAAAATATTTATTGACAACATAGGGATGCATTTTGGTCTTGAAAACTGTTTGTAAGTCATATTCAAGAAAGGCTCACTAGTAAAGTCTAAAAAACAACTCTCTAGAAATGAACACCGCAATCGCATACTTAAAACACAGTAAAACCTACAAATACTTAGAAATTAATGAGGCGAATAGTATCAGTCATACTATAAATAAATAAAAAAAATTAATTATTGGAGGATAAGTGCCATATTAAAATTACAATTGAATGTAAGAAATAAAATTAGAGCAAAACACTGACAATAACAGTATTGCATAGAGTTTTAATAAACTGGACGTTTGCTGAAATGTAGAAAACTGTTTGACATAGAGTTAAGAAACTAATAACCTACCAACGATCGAATTATACAGGAACAGATAGAAAATGTGTCTATATCAAGAAATAAAATAGAAGAGGATTAATCCTAGAAGAACTGACCTACAATACAACAGCAATGAGATTAAGGAAATGTTTAGATACTACAGCATATTGGATGCTGAAAATGGTAAACACACGAAAAGCAAACAAAAAATCAATCAGTAAAGAAAGTAATAACACTGATAATCGACTCGACTGGATACCGAATGAAGAAGATATAAAAGCTAAAGCTATGAACATATATGCAAACAAATGATTATCATTAAATAGAAATTGGTACTTGAAGTTATAATTGTTTACTAAGGAATATAATTAGTTATTTGAAACCATATAACTGTGTGCAAATAAAGGACTATTATCAAGCAGAAGTAATAAATGATTATGATCATTCATAAATACTTATTTGAAACCATATAAATATTAGCATTAGATAGGAATACTTTCAAACTTATAATTGTGTGCAAATAAATAATTGTTATTGAATATAAATAACTAGTTGAAATCATGTAATCTTTTGTATTAGAAATACTTGAAGTCATGCAACTATGTTTAAATCATTTGTTTTAAATTGGATTACTTGATATCATCTGTGTGCAAAAAAACTCTGATGGAAGAGTTACACAAAAAATATAAATATAGAATAAATGCAATATAAGGACAAAATCAATTAAAAAGTGTTTGGCAACAATGGCCCTTACATGGATGATACGCAGAAAAAATAGTAATGCTGATATACATATAGTAAAGACTAATTGTTGGCCAAGAAGTGCTGGCGAGAAAACGATGACAGTGAGGTTTAAAATAGCTTCAGTGGACCAGTGCCTCTCAACGGGAAACTATCAGGCAAAGGTTGTAAAATATGGATCAAACATATGTTATATTGTGCGAAGAAATCATTGAATCAATTGGCCACTGTCAGTCCGCTAGATTCATCATAACACCAATGAAATATAAAGAAAGGCATGATAAAATAGGAAATTATATTCATTGGAAAGTCTGTAGATACAATAGATGATTGGAATATGGAAAATGGTATAAATACCAACCAGAATTAATTACAGAATCAAAAGGACCAAATGTTCTCAAGTATACTGCTATCTAAAGTGATAGAAAATGAAAGAGCCGTAGACCAGTTATAGCGTTTAAGGTCTATAGAAGAAAAATGCTTTCTAATTAATATGGCTGTGTTGACGTGTAAGTCAACTGATATAATAAGATAAGTAAATAGAAAGACATCTACCAGTAATTGTTGGAACTTTCGGTAAGATCAGAAAAAGAAACAGATAAACTCATTAAGACAACCGCTGATATTACCCGACAACACGAAACAGAAGAAGAAAAATTTGTGGAATTGCTCCTGTCCCAAGGAGAGTACTATCAATGAAAAATGAAAAATATCACCCTAAAGATTTAGCAAAAAATAAATGCATAGAATGAATATAATTACTAACCGCCCTCGCCCTTGGTCAAGAGTAAATGTATTATATAACATTTACTCTTGACCAAGGGCGGTTAGCCGAGGGATTCCGGTTCGTTTTTTATAAATGAAAACTTGTAGTAACTTGTTGGTGGTTCGGGCTAATAATGTTCGGGGATTAGAATTTTGATTCGGGACCTTGGATATTTCGCTCATCGATGGGATTGCCGGAAAAAACTTCGCATATCTGTAGTTAGGACCTTTGGGACAGGTTTCGATGTTGGAGAATCGATATTTTGGGCGCTGAAGAAGTCAGGCCAGGTTTTTGTTTAAGTTGTCGAGTCCGAAAAAGTCTGAGGCATGGTTGGAATGCTTCGGACGTTTCGTTGTCCGTATCGACTGGAAAATTGTCTCGGATATCTCGCCATGGAGGCAGAGCAACGAAGAGACGGATGTTTTTTTGTGTCTGGCAGGGCAGACGGTTATTTGTGAGTTCCCCCTGGAGATGGACTGTGAAGTTTTGTTGGGGAAGATATTCGGAAAAAAAGCGTTTGGAGACTGGATATTTAAGATGTGAGCGGAGTTCTGGTGATCTCACTGGATGTGTTTGGAAAATTCGCGGACTCGGTTTTGAGTCGTGTCGAGGGAGAAATTTTATTGAGTAAGCTAATATAAGGTTTGGGTGGTTTAGAAAAGAACACCTGGTATTTTAAGGGTGAAAGAAAGAAGATAAGAAAAAAGGGTACTCGTAAGCTGTTGAAAAGATGTGAGATAGACCGTTTGACGGTGGTCAAAAGTTGGAAAAAACGGGGAAACATGTATCTTGGTTTGATTACGAGCTATGCTTGGTTGTGGAAGGTTAAAATGAGTACATTAATTAATTACAGAGATTACGTGAGAAGGAGATATAAAGTTAGAAGTAATGAGTACGGACGTAGAAGGAAGGCAAAAGTGCAAAAGACATAATGAGCAATTGACCTGAGATTTAAAAAAAAATAAAGATAAAAAAAAAATAAGAGGACAAAATAGGACTGAAAAAATATACCGAACGAGTGACCGTTGAAAAAATAAAAAGAAAAAAAAAAGAGAGAAAAAAGAAGCAGAAAATGTGGTCGGAAAAAGAAAAAAAATGAAAAAAAATGAAAAAAAGAAAAGAAAACGAAGGACAATACGAACACTTTTTATTCTTATTTCAATGACTTTTGAGCTTGGGACTGACGTATGTCTTTTGTGGTATTATTTTGTTGAAATTGTATGGCTGAAAATTTTGTTGCTCAGTTCGACATGAGGAGGAGAGGCACAATAGTTTAAGAAAATAATTTGTCATCATCGATGACAAATGATTTTATTTGTGGTTGGATAGGTATGTTATATAATAGCCGAGGGATTCCGGTTCATGCCTTTGAGTTTAGTTAGACTGAGAACCTTTCGGCTCAGCACATGGGTTAGTTAGGTGCAACATTGAGGCAGGTGTTAACGCGGGTGCGCGCGGGTGGATGGAGGTGTCACTCAGATATCATAATAGTCCGAGGGAAACGGGGTGACAGGGTGCGGGTGACGTAACGCACCGGAAGCGCGCGGAGGTTGTGTGAGAATCTGAAAAAGTCATAGAGTTAGGTACTAGACGCCAAATGAGAAGGATCGACTTTTGGTGCTCGCAGACACGAGGCGAACTTGCGCCCTATGGGGGCCGCTCGAGATGGGGTCCAAATGAATAAGACAGCATAGAAGATTGTGTCTCTCCTCCTTACGTCGAAACCTTTAACTCAAAGTTAATAAAAAGGTTTCGTACCTGAACAAGAAATCGTTACGTGTTTTCAAATTCCGAGATTCCTATGTTCTTTATATGTTCTATCGTAATGAACATTATATGTTCATTTCGCACATGGCCTTATTCGTGTATATGGCTATGTAACATAAAGACTCGATTGAGGGATTGTAAGAAATCGAAAATAAAACTGAGAACTGAATAATAATAATAATGATAATAATACTTGACCTTATAATAATCAACAAAAGAAGAGAATGTTCTGTCCCGGCTGACTAAAAATAAAACTGAAAGAATGTAAAAAGAAGGAACCTCGACCTTGCTAGCGAATTGAAAAAACTATGGAACATGAAGGTGACAACTGTACCAATACTGATTGGTGGCTTGATACGGAAACTAAACGATTATTAAAGGGACTGAAGGACTAGGACTTTAGAGGACGAGACGAGACCATTCAAACTACACTATTATTGATAACGACTAGAATACTGAGAAGAGTGCTGGAGACTTGAGGACACTTACTATCACAAAAACTCTAGTGAAAACCCATCAGCTTAAACTCATGCGAAAAACTCTCAGTGAGTAAATAATAATAATAATAATAATAATAATAATAATAATAATAATAATCTGATAATGGTAAAACAATGCAAAAAAAAATTCCAAAGCAACGAAAGAAAATTCTACCAGCAACTAGGAGCAGATGACACGAAAGCATACAAACAAGCAGATGTAAGAGAAACCGAACGTTTTTGGACTAAAATATGGCAACCAAAAACATAACGAAAAAGCTAAATTGATAAACAATATGACATAAGAATTAGAATGGCTCGAAGAAGGTTCGAAAGCGGAAATATACATCAATTTACTCAAAGTTACATAAAAATTCAAACTGGAAAACGCCTTGCAATGATGGAATACATGATTTCTGGTTGAAGAAATTTACCTTCATTCACGACAGACTAGCACTAGAAATGAACAGATGTCTACAAGGTGCACTCGTATCCGAATGGATGACCAAAGCAAAGATCACATTGATCCAAAAGGACTCAAGCAAAGTAATCGCCCCAAACAACTACATACCCATAACCTGCCTACCGATGATGTGGAAAATATTAACAGCACATATAAGGGAAGATATTTAATACTCGCTAACAAGCCACGGCTTGTTCCCTGTGGAGGAGAAAATATTCCACAAATGATCTAGAGGCACAGGAGAATTACTTTACCTAGACCAATGCAGCCTAAATGAGAGCAAGACCTGACGGAAAATTTAGCTTTGACCTGGATTGACAGCAAAAAGGCATATTATATGGCTCCGTAAAGCTGGATAATAAACAGCCACAAAATGAACAAAATGTCACCTAAAGTCATAAACTTTATCGAGAAAACCATGAAAACCTGGAGAGTGGAATTAATAGCAGAAGGAAGAAGCTTAGCTGAAGCAAAGATTCAAAGAGGTATATTTCAAGAAGATGCTCTATTACCGTAACTATTCCCAATTGCCATGATGCCACTTAACTACATACTCAGAAAATGACCAGCCGGATACAAACTTGGTAGATCGCAGGAAAAGATCAATCGCCTAATGTACAAGGAGAAGATCAAAATATTTGTAAAAAATGAAAAAGACCTGGAAACTCAAATACACTCAGTTAGAATATACAGTCAGGACATAAGAATGGAATTTGGCAAGAAAAAATGTGCCATGCTAGTAATGAATAGTGGCAAACGACATATAACATAAGGAATGGAACTACCAAATCAAGACAAGATTAGAACGCTCGGGGAAAAAGAAACCTACAAATACTATGACACCTTGGTGGTTGACATTCAAACAAGTGGAGATGAAAGAAAAAATTAGGAAAGAACATATCAGGCGAAATAGAAAGTTTTTCGAGACAAAACTATCTTATAGAAACCTTATCAAAGGAATATATACCTGGGCTGTATCACTAGTTAGATATTCGGGTCCTTTTTGAAGTGGACCAGAAAAGAACTTAAGCAAATGGACTAAAGAACAAGAAAACTAATGACCATGCCTTAGTCATTACATCCCTGAGACGACGTTGAAGGATTATATGCATCAAGAAAGGAGGGAGGAAGAATACATGCCAGTATTGAAGACAGCGTTGACGCATCGATACACCGACTCGAAGACTACATAGGAAAACACGAAGGCGAACTGATTACAGCCATCAAAAACGATACTGACAATACGATGGACAACAGTATGACGATAACTAGGAAACAAAAATGGGAAGACAAGCAGAAATTATGAGCGTTTTAAACAACTAATAAATATCATCCCACACGCGAAAACCTGGACGTGGCTAAGAAAACAGAAACAGAATATCTCCTAATAGCAGCAAAAAAACAACACCATAAGAAACAATCATACCAAAACGAAAAATAGATAAGACGCAACAAAATAACAAATGTAGGTTTTGAGATGATAGATACGAAACCATCAATCACATAAGGGAATGCAGTAAATTAGCACAGAAGGAGTATAAGACTAGACACGACTAGTTGGGCAAGGTGATCCAGTGGGAGATGTGCAAAAAATTTAAATCTTATCATAGAAACAAATGGTACATGCACAATCCGACGTTTGTCCTTGAGAATGACGCACATAATCTCCAATGGGCCTTTGGCATACAAACGGATCACTTAATCTTTGCCAGAAGATCAGACCTTATTACAAAAAAAAAAAAATTGCTAATTTGTGGACTTCGCTGTCCCGGTTGACCACTGAGTAAAACTGAAAAAAGTGAAAAGGAGGATAAGTACCTCGACCTTGCTAGGGAATTGAAAAAACTATGGAAAATAAATGTGACAATTGTACCCAATCGTGATTGGTACTTTTTGTAGTCGCCAAAGGATTATTAAAGAGACTGAAGGACTTGGAGGTTGGGGGATGAGTGTGGACTATCCAAACTATAGCAATACTGAGAACGGCCAGATTACTGAGAAGAGTCCTGAAGATTTGAGGAGACTTGATATCACTCAAACTTCAGCGAAAAACCATCAGCTACCGATGATGTGAAAAACATTCAAACAGCTTATAATAATAATAATTACACCAGGGCTTTGTTCTGTTAATTAATAAATCCTAATCGCAAACTTTTAAAGTCGAAGAGCTGCCTTCAATAAATCTTGGTTTAGAGAATTTTATGCAGGTCTTCTCAAATGTTGGATACCAGCCCACTAATGCTGTTTATTAGTACCCATCCTGAAAGAAAGGAAAAGGATGATAATTTTGAAACACTTATATCTACATTATACTCCTGACATCAGCAGTCTTCTGATAGTTATTTCATTGACCTAATCTATTCTAAATCTTTTGAAATTAAAATTCTCGCGCTTGTGCTTGATTTCAACAAATCTATTTAAAGATAATTTTTTAAATCCATCTTTAATCACAATGTTTTATTTCTTTCTATGAAGAGGTCTAACGTTTACTGATTGAATTATATCAATTTTGTTATAAATGGTTTTAAATGTTCCTTGTTTATTCATTGTTGAGAAAGTTATTCATTGAAATCCAACGGGTATTCAATTCAACAGAATTTATTAGTTACGCCACTTTATAAAACTGAAATTTCTGCATTCAGTTCAATTTACTATGCTATTAATTTGAGGAAACCGAAGACAATGTTTAAATTATATTCAAACTAAATGACATTATCTCCCCTCTGCAGTTAAACATCGGGGTACGTAAAATTCAAAAATGTATTTAGTGATTCTGATTTTTAATCGATAAAATAAAGAAAAATGAATGTAATAAGAATTGATATAAACTATCAATTCATAGCCTAAAAATGTTGAGAGTTATTAGGTGTGTCGAGAGAAATCGATTTACATGGAAACCAGAAATAACGAAAGCATAAAAAATTGAACTAATTAGGACTCTGCTGCTAATGCTTATAATTTGTTTGGTTTATTTGTTTTTGGAATCTCATCTTTATTGTTTATCTAATACAGCAACCATCTTTGACGAAGGAAGGTATATGTATCATGTAACTTCTAGCTGGGTAAAATAAAAAAAGATTTATATTTTTCCAAAATGCATTAATCTGAAAATGAACGTTATAACACAACGAGTGTTTGAACTCGTAGTTCTGCATCTTGGCTTACCCAACACTGACACATCCTTATGTTTATCTCAGTCAGGGATTTACATCTACAAAATTTCAAAAGTCGCAACTAGAACCTTTTAATAGAAAGTAAATATCAATTGAATTCCAAGACATTTTTGATAAATAAACTGCATAATCTGATTTGTAATAGGTATCATTTATTTGGGTTTATAAACTGCTTATTCCTCAGATTAAAATAATCGAAAACATTTAATATTTGGAGATATAAGTGGCGTAAGAGTTATCGGTGGTAGCTGTTTTCATCTCATATTATGTTAATATACTTAGAATAAATATTCTCTCCCACCTCAAACCATATCAATGCAGACTGAAGTCTTTTAATTTGATAAGGCAACCCTCCTAAAATTTAGGAATCTCTGAATTCAAACTAATTGTATTGTGATTTTAGTATAGACCTTTTGTTTCATTCTCCTCTTAGCAGTGGTGTTCGTTATAGACATATTTGATATACATTATTTACCAAGTTTGGCTACAGTTTACTTACAATTATGTCTGTTCAGGAGTGGTCCATTATTTAGTACTGTTCAGATTCTTCACCGGTTACAATTCAGTGATAATCAGCTGGTACATTGTTCAATATTCATTAATATATTGTTTTACTTGGAACATAATCAATATTACAAGGTAGTTGTTTTTAGTCCAAGCATAGCCGAAAAAATCAATAGAATGAATTTAAAAAGTGAATAACTTAAATAAATGCCTGGTACCAAACAAGACACATCTGTTGCAAAACAATCACCTAACAGTCAGTTCTCTATGAGAAAATATCTATCCAGCGGGTCTCACTATGTAAAATATTGCCCGGTCGGCAGGGGCAGTAGAATATACCGACTCTTTCTCTGCAAATCGATGACACTAAAAATCTAATGGTAAGGTTTCAGCAATGCTTTCGGAAAAGCTGAGTACGCATTCATTGCCATCGCTCTCGGGTTCGCTCTGGCTCGAAGTGGTAGCACCTGATAGGGTCTTATCTATGGGTCCTTATAGAACAAAATTGTGTTCTTATGCTAAACTGAATTGCTTGAAATAGGACTTTTTTGACATTTAAACTTCATATTTATGCTAAAATGAATTGTTTGAAATAGAACTGTTTTTACTTTTAACTGAGTGCAAAGAAAAATCTATACTTATATTGCCCAGTAGGCTGAGGCTGTAGAATACATCGACTACACATCTGCTGAGGGATAAGACCCCTCCACAAGTATACGTGATATAACACTAAACAATCTGATGGTGAGGTTCCAGTGATGCTGGGGCTTTGGGAAACGCGGAATATACCTTCATTGCCATTGCTCCCAGGTCCACTCTCTCCCAGAATGGTAGCACCTGATAGGGCCCTATTAATGGGTTAAATAGATCTAAATTGAATTGTTTAAATTAGAACTGTTTGACTAAACTAAATAGCTTGAAATAGAAGGTTTTTTCACAATTAAACTGTGTGCTTACAATTAAACCGCGTACTAAACTGAATTGTTTGTAATGGAACTGTAATTACGCTAAACTGAACCGTTAAATATAGAACTGTTTCGACATTTAACTGTGTGTAAACAAAATCTATACTAAACTCAATTGTTTGAATAAGAACTGTTGGACTAAACTGAATAGCATGAAATAGATATATTTTTTACAATTAAACTCTGTACATATACGAAACATAACTGCTTGTAATAGAACTGGTTTTAACATTGGAACTATACTCATACTTAAATGAATTGTTTGAAATATAACTGTTTTGACTATTAAACTGTGTACTCATGCTTAACAGAATTGTTAGAAATAGAACTGACTATTTGTATAAAAATGGATTTGGCGTTAAATAGCATGCAAAGGTTGATATGCAGTAAAACCCACACAACCATCCAACTATGCTTATACTAACCTGAGTTGTTTGATTTTTGAACTGTTTATACGTATGAAACTGGATTTGGAATTAATAACCTTCAATTGTTGATATGCCATAAAACCGAACCGAACCGAACAGAACCGATATGAAACTTAGATTACTGATGATCCAACCGACATTGTAGCTTGCAATTTCAAAATATCCGGTGCAGGATTGTCGTTCTGGTAAACAGTAATGGGACGGCCATGAGTTATTTTGACAAGATAAGATTGCTTGTAAATCTTATGACATAAAACCTTTATCGTTCGTACAACAATCTAATGCTTTCAGTAGGACTTGATCTTGACCCAAAATACTTGATAATAAATTTAGATTAATTACGCAGGTAATCAAGTGTATTTTGCAAATACAACTGCTCAAGTCTAACCAGTTGCATTATCTCCAGCAGGCAGCCAGAGGTAAAGTTCTGTACAGGATCTCAGATGAACCAGAGTTCATGTGATTTAATAAGGATGGTGGCACTTCTTCATTAAATGGCAAATGTCTGAAATTGAGAAACCAGATCATATACCTCAGTTTCATTATCCGATCTACTGAGACTGATGTCAACATACACATTAGCAAAGGATGGACTACTATTGAAATGTTATCGACCATATCGAAATCTGACCTATTTGATGAATTAAAATAGGAATTCTTCCAAGCAGTTACAGTAGCGGTAGCAGTACTAATAAATGATTGTTCCATCGGGATTCTAACGAAACGTTAAGAGAAAAAGCTAGATGGAAATTACTCGAGGATGATCCGTGCAGTTTTGAACTCATACAGAAAGAAACTCTTTACAAAATAGCAGTTTAATGAACATTTACTACCTGTCTCGCAAACCATCCAAGCAAGTCGAGTAAGTCTTGCTGAGGAATGCTGGTGACCGAATGTCGAAAGCATCAGTGAAATTTTGTTATGGACTCCTACATAGGGACACACAAAGGGAGACCAACCAGAAAAATATGAGCGATGGCTGAGAGGAACATAAAGTGTGTGCGTGTAGGTGCGTACGCGCATGCGAGCGAGCGAGCGAGAGAGAGAGAGAGAGAGAGTGAGTGAGAGAGAGAGAGAGAGAGAGAGAGAGAGTGTGTGTGTGTGTGTGAAAGGAATCTGTCTTATTGGTACGCTTTGATGATGATGATGATGATTATGATAAAAACGATAATGAATCCGTTTATAGGAATAGTTATTGTGCCGGACTTTTTCTTTGCTCAAGAGACACTGCTTCAGCGGCAGACTTCATTCTTGAGAGACTGAATATTAAAATATCATGGGGTCCCTGCGAAATAAAACGGTCTTGGAATTGTACTTAGGTAAACATAGCTATTATTTATTCTAATATTACAAAATACTTAGTATATAAAAAGTTTGTCCTTTAAAATAACCGCAAGTAATATTATATACTTTGTCTAAGTTTCAGAGATGAAACTTGTTAGTTTTGATCCCTTAGAGTATTTGAAGTATTATCTTCATCTTCTACAGGTGTTTCATGGTGAATACGGGTGCTCACTCAGAACTTCGAACCGAACCTTTTATTTAATCCACCGAGATAAATTGTTCTAATTTCATTAACCATGCCTGGATACAAGTTTGAAGCTCTTATAAGTATTCAGTGTAAAGCTATCGTAAATTTCCCTAGTTAAATTTTAGTGAGTATTCCTTGCGCCATGTGTCCTGCTGGACAAATGGCACAACGGATATAAGCATTTGGTTGAAACGTGCTTCTTAGTGAAATCATCTTGAGGTTTCATGTTCAGTCCCAACTACAAGAAAATAACAGGGGAAATATATTATAACTTAACACATGTACCTGGTCATTGCTAATGGAATTAGAACAATCTATTCTTGCGGATTAAATAAAATGTTTGTTCGAAGTTCTGAGTGGGTTCCCGAGTTCGACATAAAACACCTGAAGAAGGCCGAAGGATGCATCAGCTGAAATGATAATATAACAATGAAGATGAAGACAAGAGTCTGAATACTCAAGGATAATAATATGCTTTTTTCATTTACGTATCACCTAGTATATATAAAAGCGTTGTAAGTAAATAGACTTATAAATTATACGGGATCATTAAATAAATTTCCAGACATTTTTTCGAATGGGTACTTTTATTGATAGTACACACATGAAACTCTTGTCCCCTTCGAAGTAATCTCCTCCGGCTGCAATGCACTTGTAGTACCGTTCCAACAACTTTGGAAGGCCCCACGGAAGTCCTCTTGTGTGAGCGTGTCAATGACCTTCGTCACTGCCTCTTTCATCTCTTCAATTGTCTTATAACGACATCCTCTTAGGAAATAACCAAAAGTCACAGGTCTGGACTTTAGGGAGGCTGATGAACTGTCTTGATGCCCATCTTGATCAAATAGTCTGTGATAAGGATGGGGTTGTAGACTGGTGCATTGTCCAGATGGAAATGCCACTTACCCGATTTGAAGTGTGTTGGCCTTATACGACATAGTCTCTTCCTGAACTCACATAAAACCTCAACACTTTGGCCAATCAACTCTGTTGTATTGACTTCCTTACTCCTTCCACGCCTCCCATTATCCCTCACAGACTCCCTGCCTTCCTTGAATTTCTTATACCACTAAAAAACTGATGCTCGATTCATGCAAGATGGTTGAAAAGTAGTCTGAAGCATTCCATACGTTTCTGTGTCATTTTTACAAGTTTAAAACAGAATTGTATGGCATATCGTTCTTGTAAAGTATCCTCACGTCCAGATTGCATTTTTGCAATTCACCAGCAGTGACAACCAGGCTCTAGTGGGGTGTATTCCAATTCCTGCTGTAGCTATTTATTTGAACGTGAAATCATAAAAATTGATTTGTCATCTCATAATATGTATAGCAATAACATACTGAATTTTCAAGAGTCTACGACAATTTTAAATGCCTGTACGAAAAAAGTCATAAAACCTATTGAAAGCACCACGTATGTTATTATTCTATTTGAACGATATTTATATGGCACACCTTTAATTTAAACTTTGTTTTCATTATCAATAGCCAACATTAGATTTTGATAATGTTTTGATTTTAACTAACATTTGATATTAATTTGTCAAAAAGATTTTGATTGGTTTTGTTTAGTTTCGCTTGGTTTTAGAGCATTTCAACCATTGCTGATTCTAAGTCCTCTTGATATATATGTATATATATATATACAACTGACTGACTTCCTGTCTTTATTGACGTCGACAATAAAGACGAGCGACACAGTTCTTTAGAAAAATATACCTCTCAATTTATTGAAAGGTTTGTGTGTGAGAGGGAGTTGGAGACCGAACAAAACTGCAGCATATTGACCCCCACTCTTATGACCACAACGGCGTTTCTTTCCCGTTTTCATGGGCTGCTCAACCGGGGGCCTGAGGGCCCACTCTGCTGGGTGCTGGTTTTCTCTAGAGCATCTTATCCCCAACTCGCCTGATCTCCAACTGACAGACTTCCTGTCTTCACCCGGGGTATATAATAATTTGACGTCCACTCTTCTTCCTGAGAGCGTCACAATTTCGCACTCATTCAACCCGTCCACGGTCAAAGTTATAATATCCAGATATTCCTCGACCGGATGCACCTGTTATTTACACAGGTGCATTTCCTATTTTGACAGCCTGGCCGGGTCAGAGATTAATATACAACATTTGTTATTTGTACCGGCTGCCAGAAATAAACCTGCATCCTTCAAATAACTCCTCTAAAAAGTTATTTTACTAAACACCTACATCTGTTATGAATGATGAACTGCTGGACAGTTTTGAGTGAAATTTTGGTACTTATAGACCTAAGGTTTTTACCGACCCTCTTAATTACCACATGTACGATTTTTTGCCATAACACATAATGCATTTTTTTTTGGCCTTTTTTATTATTCGTTCTCATATGGCATTCATCTCTGTAGTTGATCTACTCAACAGGTTACTCATTATGCACTCCAGCTTTAAGACGCATCATTATCCAGTGTTATTCCCTATCTATTTTTCAGACTTCTTACTATAAGGATGTTCCTCTAACCTTATTTTTGGTAGACACTATGATCAGTATTTGTATATTATTCACAGCCGCGTGTGATGGAATATACGCAATATCTGGATACGTTGTATTCTGTTGTGCCCTTGACACGGAACAGATATTTTCTAAGAGTCGACCCACTCCGGAGTATTGTCTTGATATCAAATGGACAACATATCTTTGGAATCATTTCGGCTAGCGTTTTTGACAAAGGACAGATAGAAAGTGGTCAGTTTTCGAGTATTGTTCTCTATCATTCGATCCAGATTACTGGGAGCCGATGTAATTCTTTCGGGGTAGCTGTTGCGATGGAGGTTTTCTCATAAGCTATTTATTTCTTCTTGATATGCATCAATGTCACCACTAATGGCTTTTGCTCGATGTTGTAGGCAACGAAAGATTCCTTTCTTTACACCATAAAGCTCGTGGGAGTTGAATTTGAGGTACTGTCCGCTAAAAGTTGGCTCTTGATAAACGGATGACCTGAATATTTCTCTAAGTGAATTATTGTTACATCAAGGAAGGATAATTTGTTTTGTTCTTTCTTCATTGAAAACAGCATAGATGGTTGGATTGAGTTCGCATGATCGAATAGAATTTGAACATCTTCCCGATGAAGCCAGAAAATGAATGTATCATCGACGTATCTAAACCATATTGATGATTTAATGTTGATGATACAAATGCTATTTCTCCGAAGTTTTCCGTGTATACGTTGCCCCATACAGGTGAGAAGGATGATCCCATAGCCAATCCTTCTTCTGGTTGGTATATGTCAGACCTCAGAGCGAAGATAATTTGCAAACAGAAAGTCAACAATTTGATATCTATTGGGATACAGGCACATACTTGCAGCGTGGGATCTACTTCCAACCTATCCTGTGCCACTGTTTGTGTCTCATCAGAATGTACCCTCATGACCAGATGAATGCATTTAGATTCACTATCTGGTTGGACTAAATTGGAGATTACTCATTTTTTTTCAATGAAGTTGAGCGAGTTCTTTACAGATGATGAGCATTACCCGTTTGTTGATGAAGATCAATAGGTGACATGCTGAAACTCTGTCGCCGATAATCGGTTTTAAATAAAAAACACTCCAATCTTAGGAAGGTCGTATATATGTGGTAAGTAGCTGAAATGTTGAGTTAGCTGTATGTATTCCATTTTTGGTAATGATATTCCTTACTATTTGTCGACTTTACCAAGGCCTTCGATTCCATACACAGAGGGAAGATGGAACAAATCCTACTAGCATACGGCCTACCAAAAGAAACCGTAGCAGCAATAACAATTCTCTACTGAAACACCAAAGTGAAAGAACGTTCACCGGATGGAGACACAGAATACTTCGATATTGTAGTACTCCTACTACAAGGGGACTCGCTAGCCCCATACCTCTTTATCATCTGTCTAGACTACGTGCTTAGAACTTCGATCGACAAAATCAGACAAAATTGCTTCGAGCTGACAAAGAAAAGAAGCAGAAGGTACCCCGCAAAAACAATTACCGACGCCGACTACGCCGATGACATAGAGTTACTGGCAAATACACCGAACCAAGCCGAAACACTACCGCATAATTTGGAACGAGCCGCCGCAGACATTGGCCTCTATGTCAATGCACACAAAACTGAATATATGTGTTAAAACCAAACAGGCGACATTTCCACACTAGACTGAACCTCTCTGAAACTAGTAGACAAATTCAACTACCTGGGAAGCAGCGTCTCATCAACCGAAAAAAACAGCGATACATTACTAACGAAGGCATTGACAGCTATCGATAGGCTCTCGATCATATGAAAATCAGACCCGACCGATAAAATGAAACGCAGTTTCTTCCAGGCAGCGGTCGTATCGATACTGCTATATGGATGCACTACTTGGACGCTAACTAAACGGCTGAAGAAGAAGCTAGACGGCAATTACACAAGAATGTTGAGAGCAATATTGAACAAGTCCAGGTGGCAACACCCCAAAAGGCACCAACTGTACGGCCACCCGCCTCCCATCACGAAAACTATCCAAGTTAGACGAACCAGGCACGCAGGACACTGCTGGAGAAGCGAGGACGAACTCATCAGGGATGTACTCCAATGGACACCCGCATATGGCCAAGCAAAAGCAGGACAACCAGCTCGAACATACATACAGCAGCTATGTGAGGATACGTGATGTAGCCCTGAAGACTGGCCAGAAGTGGCGTGAGTGGGGCTAGCGGCACGATATGATGATGATGATTAAGGACCAGTAACAGTTTCCTCTCTGTCTTCAAGTTTCTGTTCTCTTATTTTACAATGAACGTTCTTTTTCGAAAAACTAAGCGCTAGTGAAATGCTTTAGTGGTTATATTATGTTTATTTATATATGCTCTCTTTTCCTATGTTATGTATTTTATTTTACATCTATCGATTTTTGATCAACACTTGGTATCACCATTCTAAAGTCCTGGGGAAGCTTATTAAAACTGTAACGTTTAACGTTGACTTTCCTTCACAATAAATTCTTCACTTCTGCTTACTTTGTTTTTCAATTTTTCTCTATACTGTTGGATTCCTTTACATTATTTACTTCCATAACAAATCAATGTTAGCGTAAGTTTTTAACTCCCCTTAAAAAAACAACGCTGCTGGTTGCAATTTGATTTTTAGGCTGAATCTACAAAATTATTTCATTGACTTGTTATCCTAAATATTTCACAAGTTCTGCAAAACATTACTTAAAAAAAAAACAACAAAAAAAAATGTACTCTGAGGGAGTCGCCATAGTGTGGTACGTAGTGTGCGAGACTGCAGCATCCTACAAGGCAATTCGAAAATCTGTTCACGTTTTTTATATTCACTTTTAGAATAATACGGGTGGGGAAATCATAAACTTCCTTATCATTAAGTTATAGTTCAAATGGTAACGGTACTGTTTTTCCACAAGGATAACTTAGGCATTAAATAAACCATGCAGTTTGTTATTCCGTTAAACAAATACAGCGAAACCTTGAACTTTACCTAATCTGCACTACCTTCACACAGACCAGCACACATATAGTATTATATATATATATATATATATATATATATATATATATATATGTATCTGTGTGTGTGTGTGTGTGCGTGTGTGTGTGTGTGTGTGTGTGTGTTGAGCCCACTTCTCCCCCACGTGCAAGATGTGAAACAAGGCCAGGATTTAAGTGGAGTAAAGCTGGTGTAATTCCAGAGTTTTTCTTCAGGACAAGCTGCCATACCAATGTCTAAGAACTCAGACCGCTTTACTATATGTCTATTACTTGAAGTGGAGGCGATAAATTCCTTTTTTTTTTTAAATTAAAACTTGTTTAGTATGAGAAATCGAGCGACCTATTCTATTTATTTCTTAAGGTGATAACGGTTACTTTAGGCGCATCTGCTTAATTTTTTTTATAAAGGAAGAGACTTATAATTTTCGACTAATACGGAAAGATTGATTTCCTTGGAATTGTGCATATAAAAATGGCACAAACATATTCCTAAATAAAGACGGAACATTCAGAAAATATATTTTTATGATATTAATGTGGTGTATATGACATTCCTGTTTGAAATATTTTCCCTGGTACCCATATTGAAATCATAACTAAAATATCATTCACTTCGTTTTGTTTAAGTGGTATTCTGTGGAAACAAAAAAAAAAATATTTCGTAATATGTTCTTTTCCTTTTTTTTTTTTTTTTTGTAAAGTTGTGAAATGGATATCAACAAATGACAGAAATAATGTGATTTATTCCTCACGCGTGATTGCAACATTTGTCTTCCATGAAACTTTCTCAAAGTACTGCGTGGTTCATTTAATCTAACCATAACTCAATTTCGGGCACTCAGATTATCAAAAAAAAAAAAAAAAAACCATCTGTAACAAAGGAAAAAAAAATCAAGTCTGTTTTTCGGATAAGAAATCATGAGCGATGCTAAATTTTTTTTTTGTTTTATAATGATAATGATGTCGTCTCGTCATGTCTGCAATTTTCGGTACCTTCAGTGCAACAAAAAATTCACAAACTATATTAACTTGAGTGAACTGTCTGCAGTAGAGATCAGGAGTCATTTTAAAAGAGTGCTTTTGATTAATTGCAATGACATATTCGTCTTGGTCGATCATTTTTTAAATATTTGCTACATATGACCAGTTTGATCATAATGGAACCATTCTAAATTTGCTTATAATTGATATTCGGAATAGGAAATTCTATGTCTTTAAGAAGATATATTGAGTGAATTATATGATGACGCAGACGATACTATATGTATATTTTTTTAGATATAGAGAACACTTATTTCGGATTTTACAAGTTGGTTGTAGAAGTCCATTAAACATAGACTAAGTTGATATCGAATTTAGATTGATTGATTGTTTGATAGATTGCTTTTTTACGGCATGTAAACTGGACTAAGGTTATTTTATGGAGATATCACTCATTGTAAGTTCATATTTTTATATCGTGAAGTTATTTCTTTCTATTTTTTACACGCTATCCAAACGAAATGGAATAATTTTTAAACAAATATCTTTTACCTCCCCATTCATCGTACCCTATCGATTGAATTAGTATAACATTACCGTAACTATCCGTAAATTTTTCGGATGCAGCATGAAAAAAGAAACATTTATATCGGATTTTAGAAGTTTGGCTGTAGTCGTCTATTGAATTTCAGCAAAGTGAATAATTAATTTAGAGCTTACGATGGTGTCAGTATTCAGTAACTTTCCGTCTGTAGCGTTAGGAATGCCAGAATGTTTAACATATACAGATACGGTAAACACAGCTGACTAAATCTAATATTCAAATTTACTGTTTTAACATTTATTTAGAATATAGAAAGAACAGTTGGCATATTAGAGTGGGGAGATATCCTCTAAAGGAAGAGGTGTGTTGTTTTGCTGGGTCTTGATGAATGTTGTCGGAGAGAGATATAAGATGAAGAGATGGCCACCAGATCACAGGAAAGAAAAAAGTTAGACACGCAGTTATAGAAAAAATACCACTTTCTTTATTGCTGAATAATGGTCACGAGACGGCAATTCGAGTGCGATTTCACCTCACTATGTTGTTCTCTTAGGGTTATTGGCCGGTTGTCGTTTTATATCATCGTCCTACTTTGTGTTGTGTCCTTTCAAAGGTTGATGAAAAAACATTATTTTGTGTGAATGTCTATTTGTTGATCATAGATGTCTCTTTCACTCATTACCTGGGTTGGAAATCCATGTAATTAGGCTTCTTATACCATAGATTTAAATTAGTACCTCAATGCTGAACTGTTCTTGACTAATTCTTTGAAATATTTACGCCCCCACCTAAAAAACAAACAAAAAAAACAAAAAAACAAGCGGAACCATTCCTAAAATTATACAAGCGATGGCTTTTCATCAAATGACTCCTTTCATTGGTGCCGTGACCAATTTCGATTCGAGACGTTTGAATTATAAATATGTATCAACTTGTGAGCATGATCATATGGTCAGATGTGTAGGGGATATATATAACGTGAGTGGCGTTTGTGTGTTTGAGAGCGTGAATGTGTGTGGGTGGGTAAGTGGAGAAGCCAGTCAAACACGGTCTCGGACTTATGTACTTGGATTACTATTTGCAACATGTAACCGGGTAGAAGCCAAAATTATTACGCAGCAAATATTGTAGTGAGCCTGACAATTATGTCATAGCAGTTCTATTCAATGTATATTCGCTCTTGAAGAATGCTGCCAAATTACTTCAAAAAACGCATTGTCAGACAATGGCCCCAAACAATAAGTTATTTTAATTTAATCATTCATTTTGCAAAAAAGATCACTGTTACAAACAATAATAACAACTAGCAGTTTGTAACCAGCACCAAAGATTAATTTTCTTGTTATTAAAACATTCATTAATCCAATCTCTCAACCACGCGTAAGTGTGAATATATATATATATATATATATATATATATATATATATATAAAGATGGTTGTTATAGGTCCAAAGAAAAAATAAGGATATATTTAAAAGAGGAAGGTCCAAGAAGAGATTTGTATTTTTTTATTTATTTATTTTGTTCTTACATATGTTTTATATATACGTATGTTTCCAGCTTGTTGCTTTCGTTAGAGAACATGTGTGGCACAAGGTCATTTAAATCGGTTACTCAATGACACTTGAACGGAAGGGAGAGAAAGAGAGAGAGAGAGAGAGTGAGAGAGAGAGAGGAAATGCGGGGATAAATTTTCACCATTTATAATTAATAATTTCACGCATGTACTTTATTTGCTTCAGGTTTTGTCTACTAAGCAGCAAACTAGATTTTTTAAGCATCATCTGTGAGGAAAGCAGCATCAGGACATAATTCCCTCCTCCTCTAATTCGGAAAAAGGATGCTGATTTGCTTTTCAAGATAATTTAACGTAGTTTCATATAAATCTTTGTAAATATATCTGATAAATGCTGTAAATATATCTGATAAAGTGAGATATCAGTGTTATATTGATTTTTGCGTAATTTAGACGACAACGACGGACCCGTAATATCCTCTCTATCTATATAGTTAAGAAATATGAGTGAAAAACAAAAATAGTGTTGTTAAAATAAGCATTCATCATACTAGACAACAGGAAATTCTTTTAAAAACGATAACAATATCTGTTGACGTACATTTTCACAGAAAAAGATAACCACTGTTTGGAGACAATTAAATTTTTAATTGGAAATGTATTTGAATATCTCATTTTTGATTACTGTCATTGCTCTACGATATAAATGAAGGTTATCGTTAAGAATAATATAATTTGGGATTCATAACAAATACTGTAACATAGGACAAAATATTATAAAAAAAGAAGCGTTCAGTTTCCTTTAAATTCATCTATTTATATGTATTGTAATCTATTTATAATCTACTTCTTAAAATATTAATTTGGCTAAAAGCGGGTATATATCAAATATGCCAGAATGTTGATTTTGTTCTTTAAATTATAATAATAAAGCATACTTTAGACATTTACGTTTCGATTCAGATCGTATTTTGTTTTTAAATTATGCGTGCTTTAACTCGATCGAATTTATGATTGTTTTCATTTCTCTACTTAACGAGTTATCAAATACTTTTAATGATCTGTTGTGTTCATGTATTCTCTTTTTAAGAGATCTTTATGTTTCTCCCGACAATTTTTATGGCGAAATTTCCAGGATATTTCACATTCATCTTCTAAAAAAGTAGTTTCATTATTTTTTAACATGAAATTGATCGTGTTGGAGATTTTTGTCACCATGCGATTCCTGATATTTCTTAATATTCCTTCAATTTAATTTGTGGTAGAGTTTTTATTTGTTTGAAAGTGCTGAGGGTCTATTCATTTTATTTCATTTTTACTTTATGGATATTTTGTGAAATTTTCCCAGGATAACGAACAGTTGCAAGGTTGTTGTTTTTATGCATGTTTCCCTTTTCATCGATGGTTTGAAATTCTGAGCGTTCATGAGATGTTTTTATTGTGTTGTTCTGAAGAGAACTTGATGTATGATTTAATTTGGTTTGTTTGTTTTTTGTTGTTTAAGGGCCTATCAATCCTCATGGGTTATTTTTTTCCCGATCCATATGTGTAGAAGAACAGTAATGCAACTATTCAACCCATAGCTGAGGATATAAGGCGTTTTATAGGTTCCCAAAGATACTAATTCTAAAGTGAACGAAATAACGGGACTGGAATTCGAACCTCTTACAACGATACTGAAGTTTAGCGCATCATCCACTACGCTATAGGCGCCTCTGGTGGTGTAATGGTTAGTAAGCTCGACTAGCAAACCTACACGAGTGAGTTCGAGTCTCATTGGGTGCTCCTTTCATATGGCCTTGTGCCACATCTAAACAAAAAGCTTAGTAAATTACCTGTATGTTATGGCTGGTTCTAATTTTTGGAGTTTTGTATTAGTTTTAATCATTTGATTTATGTGCGTAAATAAGTACTCGATCATCATTTTTGTGGAAATATTTTGCCCTCTTTGGCCACAAGTTTAGCAATTGTTCTAATTATCAAATTTTCAAAAAGAAGTATGTCGCACCACTGCCATGAAACTTCATTGGACAGTCACTTTTTTTTCATCGAATTGATGATCAAATTGAAAAGAATTATTGATAAGTGCATTACATTTTATCGGTTGGAATCCAAATAAAACAAACAAGATTTACTGAACATTGCTGGAGAAGTAGTAGTAATTTAATAAGCATTTTGCTTTGATGTAGAACAAGGAGCGCCTAATGAGACTCGAACTCACTCGTTAAGGATTTCTCATTTAACTTGCAAACCATTACACCACCCGTGTCACCCACATTGCATGGGAAGTAAGGACCAACTCATAAGCGACGTTCTCTTATGGGCTCCCACTCATGGAAACACCTGTTTTGGGCGACCAATTTTGAAGGATACTGGATGCGTTTAATGACCTGCCAAGAGAGAGGCGATACAAACGAATGGTGAGAAAGATAGTCAGTGGTACTGCGTGCTATTAGTACGACTAAGTGTTGATGATAGGTCAGTTTGTTTTTATTATAAAATAATCTTTTAAAACTCTTGGTATTTATCCGTGAATATATTGCAGCGTAAAATTGAGTTTGTTCAGAAAAGTTTTTGACATGATTCTTTTAGACTTTCTATATTTTTCGTTGATATATCATTACATAACGAATAATAGGTATGTATAATTTTTTATATGTCTTTTTTTAAATTTTGCACATTTATGTATTGGTATGAGGACATCGAAACGAGGTTAACGAAAGCATGGACAGCTATCAGTAGGCCATCGATTATATGGAAATCAGACCTAACCGATAAAAGTGAAACGCAGTTTCTTCTAGGCAGCGGTCACATCGATACTGCTATACGGGTGCACTACATGGACGCTATCAAAACGGCTGGAGAAGAAGCTAGACGGCAATTACACAAGAATGCTGCGTGCAATCTTGAACAAGTCCTGGCGGCAACACCCAACAAGACACCAACTGTACGGCCACCTGCCTCCTATCACGAAAACTATTCAAGTTAGACGAACCAGACATGCAGGACACTGTTGGAGAAGCAGGGAAGAACTTATAAGAAATGTACTCTTATGGACCCCCACACATGGCCGTGCAAAAGCAGGACGACCAGCACGAACATACATTCAGCAGCTATGTGAGGATACGGGATGTTGTCCTGAAGACTTGCCTAGGGCGATGAACGATAGAGAGGAGTGGTGAGAGAGGGTCAGGGATATCCGTGCTACCAGCGCGACATGATGATGATGATATCAATATTTAATGATTAGTGGATATGGATAACATTTTAAAGATTGTTTTAAAATTGCCGACATTTATGTACGTGTAAATTACTATATAATAATAAGTAGGTATTGATATGTATATTTTAATATGATTATTGTATGTAAGCATTTATTTTTGGGTATAATGATATACTTGATATCGAAGCATAACATGATTTTATTTTTCATATGAATTTTATTTTCGTTCATTTATCAATGTAAGTCGACTATTTATGGTTTGTGGGGGCTGATATTTACTTAGAGAAGTGTTAAAATCTTTGCTCTGGCCATTGCTATTTTGTGCTTGTAAGGAGACCACCAACCCCTGATATAAAGGATGGTATTGGAATAATGGGTTTCCGAGTTTAAAGTGATCCATATGATTTATTTTTCCTGGAGAGCAATAGTATATAATAAGAGGCATTTATGTTTTGATCTAGTTTTTCATCCATTTTTAAAGGTTTCATAAAGATATCTATTTCCGTCTTGCTTATTTGCTTCTCCATAGTTTAGTATATAATTTTGACTTTTAGCAGAAAGGTAATATTATTTCATGTGTTAATGTCTCTGATCACAATTTCTTAGGTTTTTTTTTTGGCCGATAGGATTTGTAGGTTTTCTTTTTTTATAACGCATATGTCTGTTCCCATGACAATTGACGTCAAGAAATTCCGTTATCATTTTAAAAACTTTCCAGTTTTTAGTATCTGATGAAACCGTATCGGCTAAATGTATCAGCATACAAATAGATCATTAATTTCATAAATTGTTTTCATTTTTATTTTTCCGTTATATTTTAACAACACAGTTGAATGTAATTACCTAAATTATATATATATATATATATATATATATATATATATATATATATATATATATGTGTGTGTGTGTGTGTGTGTGTGTGTGTGTGTAAAAGGTTTACAAAAGTTATGACAAATAGGAATTTTTTCTTCTATCTTATTTTATCTTCTGATTATCCTCAATGACTGGGGATCTTCGCTCATTATTAGGGAAAATGTTTGGGGAAAAATGATTTCAAGAAAGTTTTTTAAAGTTTGAAAAGGATACTCTGAAATAACCGACGAAAAATGTCTTGAAGATTTGGCATATTTATTTGTTGAATGAAAATTATTTCAAATTATGTCGCTAGTGCCTAATCTACTTATTTGTCTATTTAAATGTTTATGTGCAACACCCTGTCTGCCAAAACTATTTCAAGGCAGGCCCATTATTTTATACATTAAGTGGCAGCGATTGTCAGCGTTTCATCTACTTTCTTCGCCTGTTTCTATTACTTTCGTCATATTGCCTTAATTTTTTTTCAGTTATTTCTATGATAGTGAACGTTGCATTTCAAAGAGCCAAACTGTTTGTGCAGAAATGCAGTTCTAGAAGACTTAGTTCACTGTAATTAATTCATTTGATTCCGTCTATAGTTATTTAGTCTAAAATGAAATGTCCAAACTCACTTTACAAAGTATTTATGTTGCTAGCGTGTGACGTCCAGTAAATTACGAACAGTTTTGCTTCTGCAATTAAATTCATAGTAGATATGATGTATTTTCAGTTGTGAAACTAGTGAATAAGTTACCAAATAAAATTCACTAATAATATTTATCTGGTCATTCCCTAAATAAAAACACACCCGCTCCTTACTCTGTTAACTCAGAAATAAACCATATATTTTTTTTGCTTGAGCCGACTGCCTCTCGAAGTCATTTCTTAATTGTTCATTTTTTCCTTTGTCTATCCTGTATCTTAGCTTTGTACGAGAGTACGATCATGTCCCTTTCCACTTGGCCTGTTTGCATTCAGCTGATTAACCACCTTTTCATACTAAAGTGTCACATAGGTTATTCTGACTTTTATTGTTTTTTTTTTACCAAACAATATTTAGCAATTATGATTCTCTTTTCAGAGTACAACTCTTACATCTTTCACTTAGTTTGCTAATTGTAAATAATGGCTCCCCCACCAAAGAAATGTGTCATATAATTACTAGTGTACATATTCCCACCAATATGGCTCAGTGTCATACTGTGAAAGATACTTTTCAAAATGTTTATATTTATATTTTGCTGTAGTTGCTCATAGATTATTATACAACGATCAGTGAAACATTTACGAATTTTCTAATTTATTATCAGTTTAATTCATATACTTATGAAAAAATTCCTGTTTGAAGAAATTAATTTCAAATATTCAAGAACGTGTTTCTTCGTTTTTTTTTTCTGAATCTTACTCCTAAATATTAACTCTTGGAAATATTTTTCATTCAATAACGGCGAATAAACCATATTAAATCTTAATTATTTAGATTATTTTAGAATATAAATATTTATCTTGTTTTTGGCATTTAAATCTTTCAAATTTAAATTCTATCCGATTTGTTACGTCTGGCAGCTATTTACATTCTAATTGAATACAGTTTTTCATTAAAAAGAAAACTCCACTTACTCTCTCTCTCTCTCTCTCTCTCTCTCCCTCTCTCTCTCCGTAACATTATGTCAGTGGGTGGATGTTGCTGCTTGGTTTTGATAAATAAACTGAACCAGCGATCAGCAACTATGCGCTGACAAAAAAAAAAAAACGATTTGCAGACAGCGTAAAGGATAATCCTTTGAAGTTCACGATGAACGGACGGAAAATTTGGACGAAGGCTTTTTAACTTGGTGATGCATCTCAATGGACAGTCAGACACTATTCAACCGTCGAAGAAGGTGAATGACAAGAATAGTTTGTTTTTGAGCCAAAGTATATCCGACCAACACCGTGGACGGTCAACAATGTTCTGATCTCGCAAATCCATGAGTCCAGTTGTTTTTTCAGATATTTCTGTGATTATTAGTTTGTATGCGGGTAAATTATGAAGTCGAAACGCGTTGGCAAAAATAAAATAGATGATAAATGCAAAAGTATATCATAAATTACACCAAACATGTATGTTTAATCCATTTACCATTTTCTACTTAATTCATTAAAATTCCACACACACATACACACACACACATGCACACACACACACACACACACACACACACACACACACACACACACACACACACACACACAGACACACATATATATATATATATATATACGAGGATCATTGAATAAGTTTCCAGACTTTTTCGTATGGGCACTTTTATTGAGAGTACACGCATGAAACTCTAGTCCCCTTCGAAGTAATCTCCTCCGGCTTCAATGTATTGTTGTACCATTTTAACAACTTCAGGAAGACCCCATGGAAGTCCTCTTGTGTGAGCGTGTCAATGACCTTCGTCATAGCCTCTTTCATCTTCTCAATTGTCTCATAACGACAGCATCTGAGCTTAGGGAATAAGCAAAAGTCACAGGGAGCATGGTCTGGACGATACGGGAGAGTGAGGAACTGTCGTCATGCCCATTTTGGTCAAATAGTCAGTGACAAGGATGAGTTGTGGACTGGTGCATTGTCCTGGTGGAAATGCTACTCACCCGATTTGAAGAGTGATAGCCTCTTCCGATGGAATCTCTTCCTGAACTCCCTTAAAACCTCAACAGAGTAACCCTAACCCTAACTCTAACACTTTGGCCAATCAACACTGGTGTATTGACTTCCTTACTACACCCACACCTCTCATCATCCCTCACAGACACCCTGCCTTCCTTGAATCTCTTATGCCACTCACAAACTGATGCTTGATTCATGCAAGATATTCCAAAAGCAGTCTGAAACATTCCATACGTTTTAGTGTCATTTTTCCAAGTTTAAACAGAATTTTATTGCATATCGTTCTTCCTCACGTTCAAATTGCATTTTTGAAATTCACCAGCTTTGACAATCAGGCTTTAATAGGGTGTGTTCCAATTCCTGCTGTAGCTGTTTCTTTGAACCTGAAATCATAAAAATAGGTAAGTTATCTCATAAGATGTATAGCAATAATATACTGAATTTTGAAGAGTCTATGACAATTTTAAATGTCTGTACAAAAAAATCTGGAAACCTTTTGAATGCACCATGTATATATATATATATATATATATATATATATATACACTAACGGCCAAAAGTTTAGGATCACTCTGAAATTTATTATAAATTCTGATTTTGAAATTGATCGTAAAGTTCAGTCAACTATCGAAGGAAATGCAATATTTACGCATTTACACACTATTAAGGAATCACATCTTCAAACATACTTTCAGAAGTTTCTTGAATGAGTGGTAAGGATTTACACTGAAGAAATAAATGTTCGTACAGAAGTATTTGATTGAAAGCAAATACAAACTTGCTTTAAATGTAATTATCTTAACTGTAAAAATATTTTGATTTAAATTATCATAGAATTGCAAACACAAACGACTTTATTTTGTGATGAGGAAACATTATCCATTTTTTAAGGTAAAAGAAAAAAAAATATATCTGATCAAAAATGATGGCTAGTAATATATATATATATATATATATATATATATATATATATATATGTGTGTGTGTGTGTGTGTGTGTGTGTGTGTGTGTGTGTGTGTGTGTGGGAAGTAAAACGCCTCCCTGCATTTTCTTTTATGAGTATGTGTTTATGGGCAAATCCAGATTTACATTTGTCGATATAAGTATTATCTTGAAATGCATGTAGATTATGATGATGTGGAATTAAGGATTATGATGATGATGTGGAATTTAGGCTTATGATGAAAAAAAATAACTGTAACTCACAATGAGGTACATATACTTACACTTGCAAATAATATTTTAATGTTCTGAAATATCAAAGATTATCCAAATGATTATGCCAATATTTTTATCTTTTATGACTAACTTCGCTTCATTTTCAGCCTTACTGATATGCAAGGTGAATTTTACAACTAAAAAATAACCTTTCAATATATCATTGTCATACATTAAATGCAGACCGTCAACTTACTCTTTGTGATATAAAGGGCTTCGTTTAAAACGGAAATGTTAGCTATGATCTCTTTCCTGAACGTGCAGATAGACGAAAGGATATGACAGTAAAACGTTCATTGTTCTTCTAAACACAAAATAAAATATAAAATAAAGTTTCAACCGCAGTATATAGTTTCTTTGCAATAACTTTTATCCAGTACATCAAGAGCCACAGTTCTCGGTTAAAAAGAAAATTTCATTCAGTTTTTGAGTGAGTTAACAAATATATATATATATATATATATATATATATATATATATATATATATATATATATATATATGTGTGTGTGTGTGTGTGTGTGTGTGTGTGTGTGTGTGTGTGTGTGTGTGTGTGTGTGTGTGTGTGTTCAAATACAGATAGATTGATAGATAGATATCAAAGTATGATTCAGTTTCATCGTACTACTATACAGTACAATCATTAAATTTTTCTGGCTTCCCTTATTGCATATCACTTTAAAAAGCACTATTTTAAAACTTTATAAAAGTTTTTTCCTTGAAGGCTTTTTTTTTCCTGATTATTACCTAAGGTCGAAACTAGTCGGGAACTATAAAAGCACGCATAATGGAAATATTCATTTTTGTTATATCCTTTTTAAACTCGTATATATATATATATATATATATATATATATATATATATATATATATATATATATATATATAGATAGATAGATAGATAGATAGATAGATATGGGGGGGTTGAATCTCTGTGTGTGTGAGAGAGAGAGTAAAAAGTACGATATCAATAAATAAATGCTTATTTATTGTTTTCTGTGAAATGTAGTCGAAACATGCATTTTTCTCAGTAAAAACTATGCTCATTTGCCATTAAAATAACCTAAAACACATACCGGTCACTATGAAAATATATACATTTGATAAACGTTTTTTTTTTTGCATTCGGAGGGATCTGATTTTCATGTTTTCTTTTTTTTTTTAGATTTCAAATATAACATTTGCCATTATTTATTTCTCTAGTTTCAGCGGTATAAGGCTCATGAAAACAGATTAAAGTTATGGGGAATGGCCACAGGTAACCTCTTTCCGATGTTCACGTCTAGAACAGGCAGTATTGGTTTGTTTGTTTGTTCTTTTATTTAACGGCATATCAAACTTAAAGGTATATCTAATATCAAAGCCATTCTATTTGAAGAACATTCGTGAGATTATTTCAGCCAACGTTGTGAGGATAAGAAGTTTCATTACTTTGACAAAGATATTAATCCAAAAGAGAACGTAATAGAACGATGCTGCACGAACTGTAGAATTATTTGCAAATAATTCTCAACCAAATCTACTTCCTCTATTAGTTTGAACTTTTTTTTGCACTATCTTTATTTATACGGAATTATTGCTAAATTAACGCCAAAGAGAAATATTATTTTCTTTATTAAACACATATTGTTTGTTCGACGTTTTTCATATGTCAATTCTTTCTGTATCACAATGTTTGTTCAGATCAATTGGTGACATATCACTTTACGTGTCAACTGTTCAGCTTAGTTTTTAGAAAACTTATTATTATACATTCACTGTTTATGCTGTAGATATGGTTTCTTGTCCTTTGTACGGTATTAAATGAAAGATAGTGGAATGCGAAAAGATAATTTATAAAAAAAAGAAACAACAAAAAACAGCAACCTGAAGAAAGCTGTGTCGTCAATGTTCAAAATCTAGATCGGTCGTGTAACAATATATGTTAGATCTAAGACTCCAAACGAAAACAACAATTAACTAGTACTTTTCAAAGTCACCATTTATCGGCTATCCAAGTGGTGAGGGGGGCTGGCGATACGATGTCACTCACACTTGCCGGAAGTTGGGTTGGATGTTCTCTGAACTCCAATAAAATACTTGGGATTTATTGATTTTGTTCTCTCTTTCTGTAGCTTGGTTATGAGTAGACAAGAGTTCATGTATATTGGTAAAGAGGAACAAATAAAAAATGATGGAATAGTCAGATGCAGCTGTGAATGAATAATCAATCCCACTCGTGTATTTTAACCCTCGCTAGCTGTTGCTCTGTTGTCCGGGGTTGTAGAATTAGGCGACATTTCTGCAGTGGGGTAATGACTCACCCTTTTAGGGCTATCTGTTAATCTTAAGTAACGACTTTAATGTCTGAGGACTGGATTTTTGGTGAACCACAATACTCAATTTCAGTCTTTACTTGAGATACAGAGCAGGACGAAGAAGTCTGATCCGATCAGTCAGTTGGTCAAATCAAGACCTAACACATATGCTACTAAGTCCCTACCGTATTTTTCAAATTGATTTTATGACAAACAAATACCCAACCCTTTATATCATACCCGTTTTCGGCTTGGGATGATGGTCAAACGTGATTCAAGAAACAGCTACTAAGAATCAGTTCTCTAACTTCATTGATACGCATACAGTGATTGAAAATTATTTCAGCCTATTTATTTAAATACATGAATTTAATATCATCAAATACCCCACGACAGTTGATATGCAATCAAACAAAATACCAATCTAATCAACCAAATATATTTACCAACACATTCTTACAGATAACACACTAATATATATATATATATATATATATATATATATATATACATATATATATATACATATATTGAAAAAATTATTTCGTGAGTCAGGAAACACCCTACTACAGTTTCGCCAAAGTGGCTCATCAGGGTATCTAATCCCGACAAGGGATTCAGCATCCTGATGAGAACTTAGGCGAAACTGTAGTAGGTTAGTTCCTGACTCATGAAATAATTTTGTCACTATCTTGCTCTACATAGTAATGCAATTTTTGGTACTTGTAGCTTAGCCGAAATTACGGTGTTTTTTCTTTTGACTAATCTATTGCGTATCTGTTAATTTTTTTCGGTTGGTATGACAAGGTTGGCCTTTTCTTTTTTCCAATATATATATATATATATATATATATATATATATATATATATATATATATATATATATATATATATATATTTCCCATAGAAAGTGATTCGTTGTATATTTTTATCTTCGAATTGCTTGCGGTTTTTTCCCTTTCAGTAAGTGCTATTAGTCAATAAGTAATATAATATTAGATAACTCAGAATGGTTCATATGCCATAAATATTATCAAACATCCAACCAACCACACATTTTCAATCATTCAATTACATCACATCAGAAACTTAACGAGAAAAATAAAGTAATAGGGGTTGTAACCCTTAAGACGAATTGAGCTTTTGTGTTCCGCCGTCGTCATCCAACGACGTGTGATCATAAATGTAGCATTCTTTTGTGATTACTCTGCACACTTTCACCGAGAATTATATATTTGTGTAGCACATTCAATTCAAATGACACGTTAATGCAGGGCCTTACTGTACAGTTCTTTAAGATTGACTTAAGCTTCTTATGTAATGATATTTCCAACGCATTCAGTAAATAGCAAAACCACTAAGATTTCCGAGCAGTTTTGTGAGTGGTTCTGAGGAAGTCAAAAATCATTGGAAAATTATTTTCTTAAATATTCTAGCTCAATATAAACCAGAAAAGTTGGTGATGTTATATATACGTGTGTGTATGTGTGTGTATGTGTGTGTGTGTGTGTGTTTGTGTGTTAATATTTAATTTCTATGCAGAAAAAACTAAAATACTTTGTCTCTTGTTTAACTGTATAAAATATTTAGAATGTTTTTGTTTAAAATAGTTGCTAAAATTTGATTTCATGTTGTATTCGTGTTGCCATTTTAATATCTTAGTGTGGCATACATGATCTTTCCTACTAAAAGTAAACTAATTTATTTTATGTTTGTCCTTTTACAAATACTATTAACCACTATACATATCATCCACTAAATAAAAGAACATTCACGTTCTTTCTCCTTTTTAATGACATTACAATTTTTTTAATAATTTAAATTCAATGGGATCCTTGTAAAAAAGAGTCGTTGTTCCAAGTAAAATTGCCGGCTGCCGTCGAAGGCGATCCGAAAGTTCTCTTTTCAATAACTACAACGCAGAGGTGTAGAGGAGGGCGCAATTCCTTTCCCTGGATTGCTTCACTTAACCTTGATCCATACCTTATAATGCTGAGTGTTAGGCTAGTAGGCATCTAGTAACACTTTTGAGTATTTGATATGATTCGATTGGGGATTGAACCCTCTTCTACCTGACCATCGGCGAACACTCTCACCACTATGACAAAGGGATTGTTAAAAAGCGTAGAGATGCCATGGTATTTTTTCATGGTTCTAGGGTATAAGGAGGTTCCTAATTTTTCCAAGGGTAGTTTAAACACACTTATTATGATTATAAAATCTGGCATGTTAACCACTACTCCATAAATTCTCCACCAGGAAAGGAAATGAATGATCTTTAAACATGTCATTTGGTAAACGAATACTTTTATCAGAATAATGTTCTTGGAATAACTTTCTTTGCATAAACGTGAAGAGGCTCCTTATCAATCAATATGATAATCCGTTTCCTGTTATTAAGTGTGCAAATAATATTGATTTTTAATTAAAAACATTTCAAATTTCAAAATAATTGCTTTATGATTTTTGGTGGAAATAGTGTTTAATTTTGATTTTAAATTAGTTCTAATTACTACTCGCTTATATATGAAAATGGTATTATATATATATATATATATATATATATATATATATATATATATATATATATATATATATATATAATTACCTGGAAAAATATAAGACCAACTTCAAAAACGAAGAAAGAGATATTGTTATAAATTATGAAAATTAGATATATGAAAGGTAAGGTTATGAGACATTTAAATTTAAAATAAGAAGAAATTTCAATTAACTTTTTATATGTATATTGGCATTTACGCTAAAATTTAAAATTCTTCTTTGATATAAATATGGGACCACTAATAAAAACTAAAGAAGAAAGACTTTAATTGAAAAATGTATCATATATTGGGTAAGTAATATAAAAGCTATTAAAACTTTAATTCTTAAAATATTAAAAACATAAAAACATCCATAGCTAGAAGGACTAAATAGTCTGAATTTGAGAAAGTTGAGATTACAGCTGTGAAACGAGCTGGAAAATCTCAGAGATATATAAATTGCCTTAAGACGCTGTAAATCTTTATCTACAATTAATTCAAAAGTCCACATATGTATGGAACAAAAAAAACTGACTGGCAGGCCTGAAAAGTTATTACCACCTTTCAAGTGAAGAGTTGTTTGCTAAGTAAAGAATGCCTCGTCCACATCAAAAATAGAGGATGCTCCTTGCACTACAAGAACAATTAGAAGGCATTTAAGCAACTACAAAATTAAGCAAAAAAAAAAATAAAAGAATTTATCGTCTAAGGTTAATTATGACGCACAAATAAAAATGACAAGAATATGCTCGTCAATATCCAAACTGAGTGCTAAAGAATGGCAAAAAGTTTTTTTTTCTGACAAAAAAAATTCTGTTAAGATCCAGATGGCTTTCAGAAATACTGACACGAAAATATTTTTCGAGAAGAGAATTATTCAACATAGTATAATGGAAGAGGATCAGTGATGATATGGTGGGGTTCTCATCTCCAGGTTAACTTAAACTACAATTCGTTAGTGCTCGACTAACAACACCAGATTATGTGAAGATGCAAAATGATTTATATCTCGCACTATACGGGTGACGTCTCTGTAGAGAAGCATGGATTTTTCAGCAAGATGCTGCTGCTATTCATAATGTATCAATCACAAAGAAGTACTTGTTTGAACAACAAAAAAGATGTTTTGACCATGCAGCGTGTTCTCCAGACCTCATTCCTTTAAAAACTTTGTGGGGATGGATTGTAGTAAAGGTTTATGAAGGAGGTCGACAGTACACAGCAATTTCTGAACTAAAAAAATGCAATCTTAGACGTATGGGAAAATACTTTCTATTCAACTTCTGCCTAGTCGAATTTTTGAGGTTATCAAAGCTAACAGAGGAACTACAAAATATTGAATAAAAGATTGACCTTTATATTTTATTGTTTTGCTCATTGGTCTTATATTTATGTCAGAACAAAATTTTAAAATTAAACATAAAAGCAAATATACGTATAAAAAATTATTAAAAATATTTTCATATTTTAATTTTGATTGTTTTTATACCTTAATATATATGATTTTCATAATTTAAAAATTGTAAACTATATATTTTTCTTCATTTTTGAGGTTGGTGTCATATTTATGCCCAGGGGTATATATATATATATATATATATATATATATATATATATATATATATATATATATATATATATATATATATATATATATTTGTGTGTGCGTGCGCATGCGAGTGTTTGTTTACATAGGCTCTGTTCTTTTTATATTTTGCTTTATAAGACATCTCAAAGGCTTCCTCTAATAATTCCTATCAGTGATTCTATTGAGTTTGCTTATTTTCTCTTTATATCGTAATCTTTACAATGAAAGAAAATATTAAAACTGTCTCAGGAAGTTTTTAGACATTGATGATAAGTAAATAAACCACTGAAGATTATCGAAATACCAAAATACTAATCAAATCATAAAATCCGATATAAAGCATACAGCAGTAGATTATCTAAAAGAATATCCGCAAAAATAAAGTGGTAAATGTAAAAAAAAAAAATTAAAATTATCATAAAACAAAATGGCGTTAGATATTTTTCGACAAACACATTTACATTGACATAAAGGAACATAAGTCGCCGTCATGTTCCTTCTAATCTTAAGGAAAGTTTTTGTACTATGTTAAAATGAAAAACTGTAAACGAATGCTAAATTGACGTTGTCTCGAGGTACGAATCGATATGTTTGCTTGTTCAAAGGCAGCAGTCGGAAATTAGACGATTTGATGAAATTGAAATTCTTGATCGGTAGAGTAAATACAATAACATTTTTATTACCATATCAGCGTGGAAACAGATATTACCGGGACGTTCCGAAATCCTTAGACAATATCAGTCATCTAAGTGGTCATGGAGCTTGTCAAGCGAATCAATCAAACGTCAAGAGTTGGGATTCGCGGTTTTGAGAACCCCAATAAAAGAAGTAGGGCCTTTCGAGTCGGTCATTGTAGACTGGACCGAGAAATGCCCAAGCGCATATCGATAGTAAAAAAAAACAAAAAACAAAAACAGAAAAAAAACCCCAAAACAACTAAAGATCCGAAAATTGTTAACTGTGAGGATAATGAAAGACCAGGCAACTTATACGAATGAACGAAGAAAATAAACAACATAAATCCTAGTATTGAAGGATAGCTGTTTTTCTGTGTTTTGCCTAATCGACTAGATGATAAGTTCTTCACAATCACTGATATAACAGTCGTAGCTTAAATTACCAGAGAAATATATCTATGAATCCAAAAGTAATTACAATTTTGAGAAAGGTATACTTAATATCTGTTGATGAGCAGAAATTGTTCTTATTAGATCTGACAATTGTCCTTTATATATTGTCTTGTAACTAGGTAGCCAAATATTTTATTATTATTTATATTATGATTTTCCGTAACAGGATACCTACATTTCAACTTCTATTTCCCAAGATTCTCCACGGTTGCCATGAGCACATTGACATTTTCACGAGAGTCTTGCAAGATGACTCATTTGTACTCTTTCTATTGATAGACGGCTAAGATTATGTACTATCAATAGATCAAATAATAGAAAATGGTCTCACATTTGTGATTTATTAAAGACTTTAATTCATACATATAGTTAGGAAAAGAGAAGCATTTAGTCGTAATTAAAATAATAAAGATGATTATCAGTTTAGAATGATTTTTCGTAGTTTACTTTGTCTGAAAAAAAGATATAAGAATAGGGTATCAAGTGGACAGTAATAATTACAACGCTCACAATTAACCAACGAAAGATGCTCAGCAGAAATTAAAACAGGGTACGTTGATTTAATCAGTATCAAACTGATCCAGTAAGTACAGCATACATTGCACAAATCACCTTATTGAAAATGTGTTAACATTAATAAATGCGCAATCCAATTTACAAATTAATATGTTGGTTGATTAGGTTTTAAGATATTAACATTTGAAAGGTATTTAAACCCAAGTGTTTATATATATATATATATATATATATATATGTGTGTGTGTGTGTGTGTGTGTGTGTGTGTGTGTGTGTGTGTGTGCGTGTGACTTGTAAACGAATAGTTCGCAGGTAAAAATTTTAAACGAACCAGAATTCATTAGTTTTCACATAAATGTTTTAAGTATTGCTATTTAGTTGCAATCACTCAAAACGGCTGGAGAAGAAGCTTGACGGCAATTACACAAGAATGTTGCGAGCAATATTGAACGAGTCCTGGCGGCAACACCCAACAAGGCACCAACTATACGGCCAACTGCCTCCCATCACGAAAACTATCCAAGTTAGACGAACCAGACATGCAGGACACTGCTGGAGAAGCAAGGACGAGCTCATAAGTGATGTACTCCTATAGACCCTCGCATATGGCCAAGCAAAGGGAGAAGATCCCCCCAACAAGTGTCCTGTATATGACACTAAACAATTTGATAGTAAGGTTCCAGTGATGCTGAAGCTTTGGAGAATACAGAAAACCCCTTTATTGCCATCGCTCCCAGGTCCACTCTGGCCCGGTGTGGTAGCACCGTATAGGGCCCTATCTATTTATAAAGAGGTTCATTAAGAGATATGGAGGTGTCTGCATGGTGTAATGGTTACTATGCTGGACTGTCGAATCGAGAGCATTAGCACCTGATAGTCATATCTATAGGTCAAATACAACTGTTTGAGTGTGTGCAAACAAATAACTTGTGCTAAATTGAGTTGTTAGAAATAGATCTATTTGATCATTCCACTGTGTAAACAAATGAATGAGGTTTAATTGAATTGCTAGCGATACATACCAAAACATGGAACCATTTAACTGAGTTTAAATTACCAAATCGTGATTAATCGAATCATTTGTATTAAATAGCAAAACATGTCACCACTTCTCCGTGTACAAACACATGATAGGTGTTACACTGTTATTATTACATAGCATATTTGAAACTATTTACCTGTTTGAAAACAAATGATTAATAGTAAATAACAATAAATGTTTGATAGAAATACTTGAAGCTATTTAACTGTGAACAAAATAATGAACTCAGGATAGTTTAAAAATGTATCAACAATAAGTTTACAAATCATATGTATTTGATATATATGAAAAAATAGGATTTAATTTTAAATGACCAACAATTGTTGACATGCCTTAAAACCAAACTAAATCAAACATTCACAGTAGATACAAGAAATTGTCATAAGAGGGTTGGATATTTTTGAAAAGTGTCAATTATATATAAACACGCAGATCAATAAGAATCAACTTGAATTTCGAGGTTAGCAAAATTGCCTATAATTGGGGGTTGCAATGATTTAGGAAAGAACAGCTCTTCACGTCCACCTGTTTTTAAGATTGGTCCATGTGATTGTTGCAACACCGACGCTAAAGTGACTGGTATTCTTTTCAACTACCTGTCGAATTTTTCCTGATTTGAACTTGTCACCACTTTATCTTTTCTTTATCTTATCCTGCTTTCTTCAAGTCCTTGCAACTGCAAAATAATCTTATTACAGCTCCCGTGTTTCTTAAATATATAATTCTATTTATCAAGCTTTTCCTTAAGCTACTACAGAAATATACCAAAGGAGTAAGGGTTATGTTTAAACCTTATTGTGCACTATGAATACATAACATTCATATGACTCGGAATATAATTGCTGTCATCGACTGGTTTTCCTTGCATTATACATAAATGAAAACTTTTTATCATGGGACAAATTTGCTATTGATGAAACTTCATATCATAGGATATAACTATTTTTAAAAATAAACAAGCGTAAACATCCACCCACGGTAATGATTATATATATATATATATATATAGAAAGAGATAGATAGATAGATAGAGTTACGCTGAAAAAGCTGGCGGAAGAAAAAATTGCTTCAATCACTGACTCCATTTGTACATTGCATAAGTTGACAAGAATGCCATTTCTTATCACTCTGAAATCGCTACCTTCCCAAACTAGCATTAGCCATTTTCTGCTTGAACAAAAGTTTTCTCCTTTTTCAGTACCAAGAATCTCGCTATTTCTGTATTAGGAAAAAGGAAACAATTATGGAACGAAAATAAATGGATTGTCTGTGATCCAGAAATAATGCAAGTAATCCCTATACACTGGATTATATATATATATATATATATATATATAACGAAAGGGAGAAATGAAAATAAGAAAAGTTTGCATAAAATGTGGTCGATGCTATTATTGAAGAACAAGTAAACCTAATATCTTGTTATTTTGGGGAAATCTCCCAAAAATAAAATTGGATATTGTGAAAAAAGTGCAACCTTACAAAGGAGGTAATAAAGCTGCAGATTTCATCTAGAAGAAAAATTACACATCCTTGAACATCATAAAATCAGATTGCTCAATAAAAGAAGCGAATTGATATCCAAGAAAATACATCATAATAAATCAAGATGGCTTATATATTCACATGCTAAGTGGAAAAATCAGGATTATTTTTCAACATAATTCCCTCTTGTTGTCAAATAATTTCTTCTGTCTGTGTTGTATTGCTTGGATTTCAGTTATAAATTAATTTATGACTAATAGATTTTTCATCTTCATAAGAAATTTCAGCACTCCATAATATATATATATATATATATATATATATAATATGTCGAAAGTTGGATGAATCAAACCCTTAACACAAATTTAGATGTATGATATTTCTATCGGTTTTTTTATCTTCACGGACTTCAAGCTGTCTTTCCACATATTTCTATCATACTTTCAGATTCACTACAAATCTCCCTCTCTCTCTATATATATATATATATACTCACATGAATGTCACATCTACTACCGTCTTACCACATAACTAATTGAAGGATGTACCCAACATGCACAAAAGTGTGACGGCAAATTTATTAAAATCCCAAGACGGAAATTTATTTTTCGCACGTGTGAAGATGGGGCGGTCTGGCACTTGATCCCTCGTAGAATAAGTCATTGTTCAGGGTCCTTTCTCGGGCATATATGAACTGGCATATTATGTGGGGGTTAATTTAGGTCTAGTCTGACCGCCGCTGGCAAGGGGCTTCCAAACTTCACGCTAACACACACCCACCAGGCCACTAGTTCTTCCTACCCCTAGACTTATGGAAGGTATGGACCTCTAGGTTTTGATATAATAATATTATCTATAGTAGTCGACAATTCCGGTTTTCCGTATAATATTTTCAAAGGAAAGAATAGAACAATTTAGGTGAGAATAACATGAGGCGAAAGAAGCAGAAAAAGAAACATGAAAAAGCAACTTTACAGCAAACTACACAATGAACTAACTTCAACACGTTGGGGACATTAAAATATAACAATCTTTTTAATTCAAACGTGGACACACATATTCAACGTGTCGGCTACATTATGAGCAGATAATACATAACTATAAATGTCTTTCTTCCTTTTCTTCTTTTCTTTTGTCTTTCTTTAAATTGAGAGAGAGAGAGAGAGATTATATAATTGGCTGTTGGGAGAAACAGTCATAATGTTTACTTATCTTTTCGGCGGGTTCCTTCGGAGAGTATTTTTTTCTTTTACGGGCTAACGGAATTTTATATATTCATAATGCTCTGGCTTGAATGGCATAGGTCCTTCTTGTCGAAGATTCTTTTCGCTTTCTTCACCCGAAGTCTTGGCCCGAGATTCGCCCCATCTTTTCACGACGACATCTCTCTTCAAAACTGATTTTCTTTACCCCTATTTCCGCTGACGGAAGAAGAGGGCGATTTCTGCTTTGGGATTCAAGCCAATCATTTAGCTTCTATCTTCGTTAGGATTCGTTAGGACTACTATGTGTCCCTATACCCCATTCTTTATCCATCCGGTCACAGAGTGTAAACATCTGTTGGTTTCCATTCTGACCTGGATTCGTTACTTCGGCCAAAAGGGATTGACCTAGATTCCTATTCCTCTCTTAACGGTCATTCTTTGGCGGCCTGCTAATTTAAACACGCAGGGATAGTAGAAATTCCTTTTTTTCTCTCTGTCAGTGGGAGACAACGTGGCAAGAGAATAACTCAATGATGAAGTCGAAGAATAGATTGCTTAATTCAGGATTTTAACATATCATACATCTCATAATAATCTTTGAGTGAAATATCCAAAAATAATTTAGGGTTATGGATCTTACAAAATTTTCGAGGCAAATATATAAGGATATTTTATTCGAAAGCGTTGATAAAATAATGCAAAAATAAAGATTCAACTAGTGCAGATATAGAAGCCTAATTAAAAAAAAAAAAAATACACTTTCGGCTTACAATGAAAATAGCTCTATCTTCATACCGTTCCAAAGATGGGCTGTGAAATGTTTCGGTTTTCGGTGTTTTGTAAAATTGCATATCAACCTTCGTGGATTATTTGATGCCAAAGCCATCCAAGTAGGACTGTAGCGGTACTTTTTAACCCATAGCTGGGAATGTGGTCAGAAAACATTTTATTTAATAAATCCCGTGCATAATATACATCCCTAACTTATGAGCTGAAAAATCTGGATAAACAGTGCGTCTTATACACAACTATTTATAATTAATATCTAAGACATTAGTGAAAATGTTTTGATGATTGACTATTTTTTTTTTTTCATTTTTGTTCAAAACATTGTTTTTTTTTTGTTTCGTTTAACAATGAATTAAAGAAATATTATAAATAAATTAAAAAAAAAGGATTGTAATTCTTTTTAGAATCTACAATCTCTTGCCAGATACGATAATTTGGCATCGCTTTGCACACAAGTACCTGTTGTTTCCTTTTTGTTATTCATGTAAGTACTGGGCAGATTTATCGTTACTTGACGCTTATGATCAGCAGAGAAGTATCCTTTTCATTAAAGTAAGTCGTTAAATGTTCGAGTTTTCCATACTTCAAGAAATAATTAATCGAGACGGGCAATTTTCAACTTTTAATCGTTTTCAGAACTGTCAAGTTCATTCTCTATGAAATATCCACGTGCGGTAACTAGTTGACTACAAATAATTTATTCGGTAGGTTTATCTACAATTTCATGATTTTTTCTGAATAAATTCTTGGAAATAGTTTTTCAATATGGAAGTATATCTTCTTAAATGGCAGCTTTTAGTTTCGATCTTGAGTTTTTTTTTCTATCACTAACTTCATTCACTATATAGCATGCCAATTAAGATTGTTTATCTTCTACAAAATCTTAGCGGAGGAGTCATGTATCTAAAAACTGAAATATGACTGAAGAACAGGACAAGACCCAACACAATTTTCCCTTGTGATATTTCAAATATTCCCATAGCAGTTTTATATATACTGAGAGCATTAACATGGTTATTTTCAAACTGAATTATGACATCGTAGTTATTTTTAGAGATCCCAATCCTTGGAAATAGCCTGCTACTTTCTGTTTAAGTCCAGGAACAGGCTGGGTATCTATATAAGAAATGTGTAATACATTGCTCGGTGAGTGACGTCTTAGGAGGGCTGAGTTCATTCACCAATTTAAGGAGATAATTAAGCCCTGATTGGAGTAATGAAATGAAAGTCATCCCTTCAATACGCTATATGCACTGATCTTTGGTAGGAATAAGTATATTAGCATGAACATTTTATAGTTCTAGAGTCATTTCATTTTTGCTCCGGCAGAAAACTTTTCAATCCATCTTCACTGAAAAAAAAGAAAGAAAAAAGAATGGATAGATAGATAAATATATAGAAAATAAGAAATCTGGTATTTTAGAATTTTTGTAAATTCTATATCTAATATAATTTTAAAAATGACTAGTCGACCATTTGTGAAATGAGCATCAAAAGAAAAACTCAGGAATTCTAAAATCATTTTCTAACTTCAATTATATTTGTTGCTTAAAACTTCTCAAATATATATTCGTGTGTACGTGTGCTGTTTTCTTTCTTTCTCTCTCTCTCTCTCTCTCTCTCTCTCTTTCTCTTTCTTTCTCTCTCTCTCTCTCTCTCTCTCCCTCTATCTCTCTTTCTCAGTGCATTTCTTTGACCAAAATAGTCTAGCATTATATCATAAAATCGTAATTCATTTTTTAGTAGTTTCATTAAATCAAGATAACATGTGTTGTACTAGAAGTCTTCATACACAAATATATTTAAAATAGTTTGAAATATTTAAGAGGAAATGACATCAGTTTTATTTTTGGAGTATTTTGTTGCTTTTTTATTTTATGAAATTAAAAATGTAAATCCCACAAAACAAGAACAAAATAAACAACGGTTGTAAGCAGTAAATTGAGAAAGGCACTAGAAATAATCGACCCAATCAAAAACATTTACGAACAAAAATTGCCAGTATTTTCCTTTAAATTTTACTGCTTTTTGGGATAAGGTACAGAGTTTATTACGATTAGATTAGCTTTTTTTTCTTAGAAACTAATTAAGATGATATAACCGTAAAGATATGAACATCCTCAAGATATACAAATGAAACTGTGTGTAATATTTTCGTCAGTTGTGTAGATTGTTGCTTTCCATATTAAGTTAACTAAAACACCTACGTGTAACTCTCTACTTACATGCCATAGAAATAAGTCGTTTTGAAACAAATTTGGATGACCAATAAAAAACAATTAAAATAGAGAATGGAAAACGCAAGCATAAAATAATCATTATTAAGTATATCTAAAGTTCGTATTTCTTCAATGAATTTAGTATAAATATCCCACGTCTAAAATGAAGATCTCAATTAAAACTTATCTTTACGCGATGAAAGAAATGACTGATTAAGAAACTACTAGTCTTGAATAATGCAATAGAGCCAGCAATAGAGGAAATTTTCAAGACCCTGTGAAGAGATTTGATGTGATAATTCATTAATTTCAAAATTATTTTTTTAATATCTTTTAATGTTCTGAGAGAATGGAATTATGTGGTTACATGTAAAATAGTTGTAAATAGTTGAGCAGAATGGTAGTCGTAGTTAATACTAATCTCAAAATAAAAAAGGAAAACTCTTTTAACTTTTACTAATACAAATTATGTTATTGTAGGAAAAGGTTGCATAATTTGCAGAGTTCCTTGAAAGTTTAATAACCCGGAAAATTGTAAACTGAGTTTAGAAACAATCTTAGACGTCAGTTCATAAGTACAACTTTGTACTTTTTGTCTACAAGCCATGGAGGAGAGAATCCCTTGCAAAAAATAACCCAGTCTTTTCCGGGAAATGAATCAAAGGACATAACTGGGGAGTCCCCATGGCGTTGTGGCTAACGTAATGGACTGTGATATTATAGTAAGCGAGTTCAAACACCAGTCACACTATCAGGTTCAATTTTTGACAAATGACCCCTGTAAAGGAATTAAATACATTATTCCGCCAGCTATGGGTTACCTATTTCCTCTGCTGTTCTTCCAGAAGGATGGCTTTGGCATTAAATAACCCATGAATTGATATGTCATTAAACAAAGAATACAATGTACTTCAAATAACTATTGAAGTCTTAAATGTTTACTTCTCAAAGGGTTAATGAAAAAAGTTAAAGGAGACAAAGAGAAAAACAGTTTATCACTTATTCTCAATATCAAGGAAGGAAATATAGATACGTAGTTTTCTTTCCCTAAATCACCTTTTATTTCGGAAGTAATCTTTTTCAAACCGATAGGAAGTATATAAATACATACGGAGTAGTTTTCTTTCGTTTATAGAGGTAAGTATTGCTCAACTATAAATCGTTGACCTCCCCAAGGGAGGCAATTTCGCATAACCTCTAAACCAGTCGGCACAACACTTTGCTCTCCAGGTACCAACCGTCACTTTTTAAAATAAACCCAAGTCTCTACCAGGAGGCACGCTTAGCGTAAAATGTATCTTTGTTAGAAAAGGAATCGACGATCTGAGTTCAAATCTTGCAAGAGATTGTTTCCATTTCTATTTGAAATTTGGTAGGTATAAAATAACGTTTTTGTATACCTGAAAAATAATAAGGTAAACAGATTCTTATTCCTTGAGCAACCTGTTTAAGAGAAAGGAAACGTTGAATTAATTTTTCCCGTTTAAATATTGATCTTGTGCCAAATACAAACTATGGAGGAGATGTTGGGTAAATACCTACTCAAGTCTCACCAAACTACCACTAGCCCTTTAGCAACAATTCGTGCAATTGTTTTTTTTTAATTCACTGTGTTGGTAACATTACTCATAGCCAATCGTTGATGCGGGCAGTTGTAACATTCGAAAGTCACTGGTTCTTAAACTCTGAACAACAGTACACTTGTATGCAGTGAGATAAACCTACACACGCCTCGGCAAAGAAAACGCAACAACACCATTAAATAAATTATATTGGTGTAAAAATTTCAAAAAGTGTGAAGCAAAAATTAAACTTTAATTTTATCTTTTTAAAAAAATCGTTCGTTGTGTACGAAATCGTTCAAGATAAATGTCTGGTATTCATTTAAAATTATAAAGCAAATAAAAATTGGAATATTCATCAGGCGTTATCGTGGATGAAAAATTACCTCTTAATATCTTTTAGAATTTTTAGGAAAAAACTTACCTTCAAATATATATATATATATATATATATATATATATATATATATATATATATATAGTACAATTAAGTGGAGACTAAACTCGGTTAAGCCGTCATAATACATTTATTTCGGCGGAGAATATTGTTGGTGTATTCTCCGTCTCGTCAGATGACTCTTTTTACATGCTCTGTATTGTCCCAGAGATGTGATGCGAATGAGGAGTTACAGTTCGTATTCAGAAGATAAATAGGAAAATTAAAGAAATTAAAAATAAATTAAAAATCAGAAAACAAAGATAAAAATAAAAATAAAAATAAAAAACATAAAAATAAAAAACATAAAGTGGAACTCGAATTACAAAGTTACAAATTCTTTCGTTCATAGGCGTGAGCAGAGGGTGTGAACATATTATATGTTAGAACGATTAAGAGACAGGAGTGGAATTAATCTACTGGTCAGTCCCTTTTAATTTTGTGTTCCGTTTGTGGTTTCTTCTACTTGGCAGGTGTGCTATTCTAAACAGACTAAGATCGTTTAACTAATCGCAATCTCATATATGATTTATATTTATTTCTGATATGTCTGTTAATTAACCCAGCTGTTGCCATCTTAGGCGTTCCTCTAGTTTTAATTAGGATCGAGATACTTAAACCAGATAAGGTGGGGACATTCATTATAGTCGTCAAGTGTATTTTTTAAAATTTACCCTAAAAATGGTCAAGGGGAATTAACCACACTAGAATCGCAGGCCCTATTTTTGGATTAATATTCCTTGTTCATCTGGCCCTTATAAACCTTTATCTTTCCTTGTCTCGGTGGTATCTGCTGTTGGGTTGATCTCTATTATTTACTAATATTTCTTTATTATTCAAGATAATTTAAATTTTCCTCTATGTCTACACTTAAAGACAAGCTCATTTCTTTTGTTCAATAAAAGTTTTCTATTCTTGAAATTAATTATGCTAATTTTTTCGTCTAAGCATAGGTAACATCTACCGTTGAAGCTGTTGGCGGCAGATGAGTGTCTTAATATTTTCCACTTAATTTTTGGGGATAGCCCCAGATCTTTAGGCCCCAGAAGTATTTCGATAAAGCAGTCTGGTACCTAAGTTTCGGGTTGGAAAATGAGTGTCTATGGCTGTACCATCTTTGCTTCCAGTTTCCCGCGGAGATCCCTGAGAGAGAGAGAGAGAGAGAGAGAGAGAGAGAGAGAGAGAGAGAGAGAGAGAGAGAGAGAGAGAGAGGAAGAGAATGAGAAAGAAGCAAATACTAATAGACATATGCAAAATTAGGTAATTACAATATGTAGAATTTATTGAAATCGCAAGGGCCCTATCATCTGAGATTTGTCAAGCGACTGCCTTCAGAAGTCTTTTAAAAACAACGTAAATAAATTTAAGTGGGCTGAAAATGAGAATGATAGCAAAACAAAGGGGGAGGGGGAAAATAAAAACCACCCAAAGTCAAGCAAGATAAATAAATAAATAATGAATGGAGTGCTTGGGGTTTTCCTTGCATTGAAAATGGCTATAAAGTAAAATATAAATGACTTCCAGGACAATTGAATGTTGTTTGGTCCTGGCTATATGCAAGGCCATGCAAATGTTCACAAATGACAGAATCGAGCAATTTAAATAAATTCTATTCATTGTAATCTCCTAATTTTTGCATATTTCTCATAGTATTTGCCTCTATAAATTAGCATGTACCAATATATATATATATATATATATTGGGTAATACTCTTGATATGTTTCAATTAATTCCGTATTAAACTTCTAATGTTTCAGAATTATAGAAAATAATCACTTACGAAATGCGGGAACAAATTTGAAAAATGACGTAAATCTTAAAAGCACCCAGTCGTCACTCTCGTCCTCAGGGTTAATGCAATTTGCGTCAGGGTTTTTTCTATCAAGTAATCTAAATCGAATTAACATAGATTAGGAATTAATGATCCTCAAAATTAAATACGAAAAAATATTGATTGATTTTAATATCATATCAACTATGCGGGGGTTACCTTACGCCAAAGGTTTACGGGATTAAGTACATTTTATATTCGTATTTTCATTGTTCAGATACTTACAAGTTTCATTACACACGTTTTATATGATATCAAGGGGATTTATTGAGGCGTTGAAGTTAACATTTTAAACCACGATAATGTCGTAAGTGAGTTCGATCTCCAGTGACGTTATTAATTTCCATTTCAGACTAATAACCTTGGGTAAGATATAAAGCCGCTTATCCCAAAGCTCTGGATTGAAGAATACACGACTGTATTTTAGTCTAGTCGGCTGGGTCATTAGAATACACAGACTACATCTCTGCAGAGGAGTAAGACCCTCCCATAACGAGTGTCCGAGATATGGCACTAAACAATCTGATGGTGAGACTTTAGTCTGTGGAGCTTTGGGGAAGGTGGAGTACTCCTTCATTGCCATTGCTTTAATATCAATTCTAGCTCGGAGTCGTAGCACCTAAAAGGGTCCTATCAATAGGTCTAATTAAACTGTTTGACTTAAACTGATAAAATAAGTGATTGATGCTAAATTTGATTGTTTGAAATAGAACTGTTTGATCATTAAGCTGTGTGCAAAAAATGACTGATGTTCAATTGAATTGTTAGTCATACATAGAAAAAACCTTTAACCATTTAATATTGTTGACTTTTACTAAACTGAATTCTGACCCAGTCGGCTGCGGCTGCAGAATACACTGACTGCATCTTTGCTGAGGGGTGAGACTCCCCTAACCTGTGTCCTGGATATAACACTAAACAATCTGATGGTGAAGCTCTAGTAATTGTGGAACTCAGGAGAATGCAGAGTACCCCTTCTCTGCCATTGCTCCCTGGTCCACTCTGGACCGGAGTGGTAGCACCTGATAGGGTCAAATCTATGTGGTAAATATAACTAAACAATATACCTATACTGAACTGAAATGTTTGAAATATAACTGTTTTGATATTTAAACTGCATAGTTATGCTAAACTGAATTGTTTGTAATAGTACTGTTTTTTACATTTTAAACTGTTCTTAAGTTGAAATGAAATATTTGAAATAGAACTATTAATATGTATCAAATGGATTTGGGATTAAATAACCTACAATAGTTTATATAACATAAAACCAGGTCAAATCAAATCAAACTAAGATAAATGGATTTAACTGTGCGTATCACTAAATGTGTTTACAAATCTCATGCTTAATACATATGTAAAAACAGAATTATGCTTTGATTAACCAACAATGTTTGCTATGCACTATAATCAAACCCAACCAAACTATTGTCTTTCTATAAAGATGGTTTGGGCATTAAATAATTCACGAAGTTTGAAATGCCATGATATCAAGTATTTCTTGCTGATAAAAAGATATTTGCAAACCGATCAATTGGCTCCATAGTTCTGACTCTGACGTGTGATATCGGACCCGGGAGTTATAACAATAAAGGGGTATTCCGTACTCCCTCGACCTCTGTCTCGACAGCAGATGTTAAATCAAAGACATCAATTTTTGTTGGAGTGTGTCTTACCCTTCTACAGAAAATACAGTCACTGTATTCCAAACATCATTGATAAAAAGGCGAAATAATTTAATATGACGAAGGAGTTAAAATCTGTTTATCTCATGTACGTGTTAACATAAAATACGTCTCTCAAACCCAAATAAACCATATTTCTCATCGATAAATATCGTTCTTATACTAGTCGAAATAATTTCTAATTTTTTCATTCACAATTGGTTTTCATCAGTTATATTGTGTAAATATCTGCTGTACATGGATTTATTGGTAAATTATTCGCCAACATATTTTATAAATTTTGGAAGTTCTATTTTGGAAATAGTGTACCATACCTTGTGATATTTTGTACTTAAAATGCAGTTCAAATTAAACATTATTATTTCATTTTCTCAAATAATTGCTTTAGCTTATCTCTAATAGTGCTATCCACTTAATCGAATCTCGATCCTTTTTCTAGAAACATGCATTAACTAATTTATCAACTGATAACCGTCGAAGCATGTTCAGTGCAAGAGAATCTCAAATAAAAAAGAAGATCATTTCCAAGCGCTTCTTGGTATCTGAAATCGTAATCTCTGAATAAACTTCATGCAAAAATTCAGGTTTGAGTTAAGATAACATGGAATGTTAATTTTGATGATAGAAGAAGGAAAAAGACGAATCTTCCTCTAAGTTTCGACTGGCTTTGCCTCCAATCAATATTCAACCAAGCCCTTCTTGCATACAAATAACCCTTCTTCCAAGTGGTTTTAGAGAGTGAAGCTATTTTTTACGTCGATAACGCTGACAAGGGATGAACCCATTTCCCACATGATCGATGGAAAAATAGGAATAGAACAACACAACAAGGCAAAACCAGAGTTCAACCAACACCATTGTGTCTGCTAGCTTGGATTCTCCCGACCGAATTGTGCCAAGGTCAATGGATTGCCTCCTCTGCCAACTGGTACGCTTCTTGACGATGAGTGCACCGGAATCATAATCGTTGTTTATAGCGGATATTCGCATATGAAGATGTAAAGCCATGGTCAAATAATCCTGGCTTTATCGGATGAAGCATTTCAGCAAATGAACACGGAAGCGGTAGTTGGCCGAATTAACAGAGTTTAATCTCTTTTCCACTACGCTTTTGGTAACATGATACGTTTAGCAGAGGTCACGATTTAAAGAGTCACCCTACCAAAGTAAAAGATGGAGGCTATTCTGAGAACATCATCATCATGTCGTGCCGCTAGCACGGATATCCCTGGCCCTCTCTCACTACTTTTCCCTATCATTCATTGCCTCTGGCAGGTCTTCAGGGCTACATCCTGTATCCTCACATAGCTGCTGTATGTATGTTCGAGCTGGTCGTCCTGCTTTTGCTTGGCAATATCCGGGGGTCCATAGGAGTACGTCACTTATGAGCTCGTCCTCCAGCAGTGTCCTGCGTGTCTGGTTCGTCTAACTTGGATAGTTTTCGTGATGGGAGGCAGGTGGCCGTATAGTTGGTGCCTTGTGGGGTGTTGCCACCATGACTGGTTCAATATTGCTGTCAACATTCTTGTGTAATTGCCGCCTAGTTTCTTCTTCAGCCGTTTAGTTAGCGTCCAAGTAGTGCAGCAATATAGCAGTATCGATACGACCGCTGCCTGGAAGAAACTGCGTTTCATTTTATCGGTTAGGTCTGATTTCCATATGATCGAGAGCCTATCGATAGCTGTCCATGTCTTCGTTAGCCGAGTGTCGATGTCTTTTTCGGTTGATGAGACGCTGCTTCCTAGGTAGGTGAATTTGTCAACTAGTTTCAGAGAGGTTCCGTCTAATGTGCAAATGTCGCCTGTTTGGTTATAACACATATATTCAGTTTTGTGTGCATTGACATGGAGACCAATGCCTGCAGCGGCTCGTTCCGAATTATGCATTAGTGTTTCGGCTTGGTTGGGTGTATTTGCCAGTAACGCTATGTCATCGGCGTAGTCAGCGTCGGTATTTTTTTTTACGGGTTACCTTCTGCTTCTTTTCTTTGTCAGCTCGAAGCCATATCACAAATTTTGGGATTCGATCTCTTTTTCTCTGTTGCAGTTGGGTGCTAAAAGACAAGCAATCTCTGTGAATAGAGAAAGAATGAAGCGAAGATGCAGGATGGGGTCTGATTCTAGAATAACAAAGTAACTGATATGTGGTGGCAGATATCCATTTCTTTCTGATTACACGGCCTCAGGGATTGAACGGAAGAAACAAAATATAAAAGGACACTACAATGAAATTGCCCAGTCGGATGGAGCTGTAGAATACACTGACTGTTTTTTTTTTCTGCGGAGGGGTAAGTCTTCCCCAACAATGAGTGTTTTCGTTATGACTCTAAACAATCTGATGGTGAGGCTCAAGTAATGTTGGAGCTTTGAAGAAAGTGGAGTACGTCTTCATTGCCATCGCTCCCAGGTCCACTCCGTCCCAGAGTTGTAGCAACTGATTGGGTCCTATCTATCGGTCAATTTGTGTAACTATGCTAAACTGAATTGTTTGAAATGGAATCTTTTTTGAGATTGAAAATATGGACTAATGCCTAACTGAATTGTTTGAAATAGTACTGTTTTTACATTGAAACTGTGAACTTATGCAAAAATGAATTGTTTGAAATAGAATTGTTTATATAGATAAGGGTGGATTTGGCATTAATAACATACAATTCCTGATGCGCCATAAAACCAAACCAAACCAAACAACAGCAAAATTTGAGTCACGTTTTTGGTGTTTCATACCCGAGTTGAGAAATAGCTATCTCTGACATAACTGCCCATCGCTGACTACTGGACACATTCATTCGAATGACTTCACTACACCTCTTGTCTGCCGCTGTTCTGAGAGTCGTTTCCAAGATATTGCCAGTTGAAATATCAAATTGGCTGGGTTCTCATCTGAGATTGAATCGAAAAGACGACTCGTTAACAAAGCGGATTACGTTTTCGTCAGTTCAAAGGTTTAAGGTGGGATTCTTTGGTTGAGATTCCAGTTTCTATGATATATTCTCTAGTGGTAATCATATAACGTTAACCCTGAAACCGTGATTGTCTTCCAGGGATACCAAATATCATAAAATGGCCAAATTTATCTTCGTCAGAGTCATCGTAGCAGCAGCCACCATTGAAATTTACAATTATGGAAGTTAACGAATAAATTCAAAAATAGATTGAAAAGAACGAACCCAAGTGAAGCGGAGTGGTTCATTCAATGTGTCTTTCTGGCTATTTCTGTCTCTCTCTCTCTCTCTCTCTCTCTCTCTCTCTCTCTCTCTCTCTCACACACACACACACACACACACACACAGATAGATAGATAGATAGATAGATAGATATGTGTGCATGTATTTATTTCGAAATTAATAGATCTAAAAAGAGATTGATATATTTAAGAATTATTTTCTCGTTCTTACGTACATGCAACTTTCTAGCTTGTTGCTTTCATAAGGGAACTTTTAGTAATCTAATAGGCCCTTGGCTTAGATGTAGCAAAAGGTCATGTGAATGGGGCACACAATGACACTCGAATTGACTCGTGTAGAGTAGCTACGTATATATATATATATATATATATATATATATATATATATATGATTGTGATAAAAAGAAAATACAGAATAATCTTTCACAATTTCATTTATTCAAACAATTTTAAGGATTGGATTTTAAAAATGTTTTAATAACTTTCAATTTTCTCTGGTATGTTTGTAGGATTGTATGGATCTTTTGAGAAAAGCCTTTCGTCTTGAAACTTGATTAATCATTAAGTAAAAAATAAAGTTTGCGACACTAGTCGAGGGCAAACCTTAGGCTCTCTTTTCAATAGCTACTAAACCGAGATGAAAAGAAAGGTACTGTTTATTGGATTACTCCACTTTATCCTTGATCGGTATCTTAAAATGCTGAATGTTAAGCCAAGTAGCATCAAGTACCATTTTTGAGTCTTTGATATGACGACCTAGGATTGAACGACGATCTCCCGGGCCACAGGCGAAATCATTAATATTTAACAATCATGAGAAATTTGATACAGATAATTCATATTTTAAAATTCAATAGACAAAAAAATAATGAATATTTAATTTGAACGTATTTATTTGTATTTGTCCATAGAAATTCATTAGTTGTCTGTAAGCTTGCTTTTATTATTTTTCATAGTCTTTTAAATGTCAATTACAATTCGCTTTTTTTTATTTCGACAATATATATTTCTGTTTTATTGAATTATTATATTAGTTTTTTAGAAAAATTAGAAATAAAATTTATTAAAATGTATTTCATGACTTAAGTAAATAGAATGATATATCCCGAAAATTTTACATGAGTATTTGCAAATATTTCTTCAATTTTAAAATCTGAGTTCAAATTGGTTACCATAGTAAAATTAGCTTCCTCTCCGCCCGTATTAGTACACCTGTTTAATTCATTTAAAGACGACATGAAGAATGAAACACAATTATCTTATGTCTTAATCATTATCATAAAAAATACATATTTCATAAAAATTGATTGCTAAATGATCTTTTATTCATACTTTCAAATAAACATAATTGTATTATGTAATATTCATAAAAGTTAACACTTGAATTCAAATTGATACTTTTTCAGGGTAGTTGTTTTTTTTTAATTAATCTTTTTATAAAGATGTTCATTCGTGGTGCAATGGTTATATTAGTGGACTGCGTAATCGTAATAATTGAGTTCGATCTCCGGTCACGCTATTACGTTCACTTTAGGATAATTATTCTTCAGGAAAGTATGAACCTCTTTAACTTCCCAACCATGGGTTAAATACTACCACTACTGTTCTTCTCGAAGATATAATTTGGTATAAAATAACCCAGAAAGTTTGTATGCTATTAAAAAAAACAAACAAATTAATTGTAACAAAGTTGATAAACTAACTGTTTCTTGATGATTTTTATTTTAGTTAAACAAGTTGCATTTGGGGCAGTAAAGCTTTGAATATATTTAAATCTTGTACAATAGTAATTATCATTCCTAATTAATATATCATATTAATCATGTTTATTTGATAAACAATTCTAGGTTTTCTAGAGTATACATTTATCAGCTAAATATTAATAAGTATATGCGTGTATTCAAATAAAATATTTATTAGTTTATATGAATTTAGGTTTGGTTTTGGTTCAATGGCATATAAACCTTTGTAGGTAATTTAATGCCAAAGCCATTCTCCAAGTAGAACAGTCATTGTACAATTTAACCCATAGCTGGGAGGATAAGGGGTTTCATAACTTTCCCAAGGGTATTTGCCCGAAAGTGGACGTAATAGTGCGACTGGAGTACGAACTCGTTTACTACGATTCAGCAGTCCATCGCTTTAACCATTACACCACGAGGACCTCTCCGAATTATTTTAAATCTAAATTCAAATTCTAAAACATGTAGAGCATACGACTGACCATGCAAATTTTGTCAAAAGAAACTTATGGCTTAAAGCTTCCATTAACTTCAAACTGAACCCTTTATTTAATGAATATGGGTAGATTGCTCTAATTCCACTGATCGTGACTGGGTCCAAGTATAATAATAATAATAATTCATTGTTATTCAACTGTCATTAAACCAGCAATATCCAAATGATTTCACTTCCAAACACTTTTCAAACAAATGCCTATACCTATGGCGCCATGTGTGCATCTGGTGGCTGAATATGTGACGACAAAGAGGTGTGATTTACGGAAACTCTCGAGGTAGGCAAGAGAAACGGTCACATGTGAGTGTAGTTATTTTTTGGAAAGTGTCAGACAATTATTAACTGGTAGAGGAGAAGTAACATAGATTTAAGCGCAAGGGATTCCGCTCCATTAAAGTTGGGCTACGATTTGCAAAACAATAATACTTTCCGTTATCGACAAATGAATGTCCCATCATGTTTTCCGGAATTGAAACCGGTCCAACAAGAAACTGCACCATCGATAATAAAAATGAGATATTTTTCTTCGACTGCTTGTCCGGCTTTTTCCTTTCCAATAAAAACATTGTCATCTCTATATTTCATCTTTGTAGAGATCAACATTCTTTAAAACACAGCAACTCCACACCAGGAATTTCTGTCTTCAAACTAGATTCTTTGGCAACGTTTGAGGATAGGGTTTAATATTAATCCTTACAAATTACAATTATAGCAAATTCTAACCGACTAGGACCAAACATGCACGTCATGATTTTTTTATGGAAATGTGAGAGATTTATGAGAATGATGATAGGTTTCTGGTGTATCTTAATACCAGTCAATCGTCATATAAGTAAGAAGTAAGTCATGTAAATGAACGACAAATGTCTCCTTTTAAAAACCGGAAATGGAGACTCAGAACAAGATTTAGGTTAGTGTCATACTCAGGACTCTTATTTTAGAGTTTCCTACTTTCCTGCATGGGATGCAGTGACAACGCAAAGATAAAGATTGGTGTACTGCTATTGATTTTGTTTGAAAATATGTTTGCATTGTAATTTATTTTCGTTAGTAGCCCACATATTAATATATATATATATATATATATATATATATATATATATGTGTGTGTGTGTGTGTGTGTGTGTGTGTGTGTGTGTGTGTGAAGAGTTCATTTGTAGTGCAGAATTTATTATAGTTTTAAAAATGCTGATGAAAATTAATGCATATAAAACGAAAAAGAAAAAAAAAAACTTGTAAACCAACTAAAATCTGGAAATGTACATCCATCGCTAAAGACGGTCTGAATAATACATCCGGGTTTTCTATTACTGATCATCTGATGAATAATCTTAATTGCTCGTACAAAATTGGAGTTAAAGCGTTTTTCATTCAAAGCCAGGCTAATCTCCTTGTCATCTAAAAAGTATTGAAACAATTACATTCAAGGAGCTTTACAGTGGGAATATTGCTTGAACGTAATATAGTTTCTGTCGTGCTCTTTTCCCCTTTCTCTCTTTTCCTTCACCTCTCCCTGTATACAGTTGCCTTTTGCTAATAGTATAATAAATAACGAGCAAGGGAGAGAACCGGTCAGCTAGCACTTTCTTTTTCATTTTTTACTTTGTAATTTTCATCCCGAACCATAAATATGGTACTTTAAAACATATATATATATATATATATATATATATATATATATATATATATATATATATATATAAAGTTGGAGACCTTAGTCAAGAGTGATCCGAAAGTTCCCTTTCCAATAGCTACTACACCGGGGTGTAGGGAAGGGCGCTACTCCTTTCTTTGCATTGCTCCCCTTTACTCTTGATACGTACTTTATAATGCTCTGTTAAGCAAGGAGGCATCAAGTACCATTTTTTGAGTCTTTGGTATGACCCGACCTTTGTGATTGGCGATATACCAACACCCCCAGCTCTAGAAGGATTCGACACAAAGTCAATTTATAACAAGTTTAACGGGGTTTAATTCATTTTTTCTCTTATACGGCTTTCCCCAACCAAGGTTAAAGAACTAATAATTATACATAGCTTGATGGAGGGCAGTTTGTTTCATGCTTTTCCCAAGAGTATGCAAGCTCTGTGAAATGCTATATATATATATATATATATATATATATGTGTGTGTGCATGTATGTATGTATGTATGTATATACGTATGCATATAACTGCAACCCAGAGGAAAAAATGGTTTGAAGAAGGGTCGAGTCACCCACCAAATAATATGTGAAATTTGAGCTGTAAAAGAAAACTGAATATGAAAATATCGGCTGAATAGGCACAGGGACTGGTCTATCTTAGGAGGTGGAGAAGGATGATCATGATAAAAAAAACAATGATCTTCTTCATGGAGCAGGACGAGACAACAATTTCAAAGAGAATACAGCTAATCGTTCGAGGCTAATGCTGCTGCCCCAGATGATGAGGCTGATGAGGTTGTTGAGGATGACTGATTGTATTTAGTGGCCAAACCAATTATTTTAGACAGGGTATATTTGTATTCTCTTCTCTTAACATTCATTTGTTAAGAGGTCGTCGGAACCTGTTTGAAATATTACGTTGAATAATCACTGTTAAAGTAGTAATAAGTCATAAGTTGTTTGAGTTCTTGTAGACAGTCCTAATGCACATTTTTTCTTAACATGTAAAAGGTTATTTTGTTATTGAAGCTAGTTCATATCGGATCTTTACTTGTTCCCTTCAGGAGAATAACTTATCAAAGTCACTTTACCGACTGCTTCCAGGCACTGACTGAATCTGTCGTTGGAATCTCGGGACTGAACTACTGACACTGCCTCTCTGACTAAATAAATCTCACTTGTTGAAGACACACACACACACACACACACACACACACACACATATATATATATATATATATATATATATATATATATATATATATATTCTGTTATATTTGAAATTCAGATTTAGGCTATGTTTTTACGACCACCTGGGTAAATAGAATAACCGTAAAACAGCTATTTGATTAAGTTTTTTTCCTAGGAAATTGTTTATCTGTTTGTCATCTTATCTTGGAAATCAAAATACATTTTTATTAACTTATCCGGCAATAAGAGGAGAATGTAAAAAAATGATCCTTGCACCAAATGCACGTAAGCATATATATATATATATATATATATATATATATATATATATATATATATATTGACAGATAGTTGAGACAGAACTATTTACTCTTCCTTGTGATTTATGAATAAGATATATGAAAGTGTTATGGAAAAAAACTAAGCCTTTAATCTCTTCTAATCATGATGTATAAATTGCTGGCAGTTAAATAAAACGAAGGTCAACAAATTATCTGAAAATAATTAGACTTTCCAGCAAATCTATTAGCCTACTTTTTCCCCTTAGCATTTATCGTATGTTTCTTCAACAGGAGTTCATTTTCCATTTAGTCTCTTCAAATAGTCTTCAATATTTAAATAGTAATCACAGATTCACCTTCAGCTGCCAAAGGGCTAAACATTAAATTTCCTGGCAAATGAATTCTAATTTTATTTTGTGTATTCTCAACAGCCATTTTCCTGCTTACGATCAGTATCAATGCTATCATTACTAAACATTATCATACTGTATAACGATAATCTTAACAAATCATTGAATATTTCTTTACTACAAGCGTGTATCAAACGTTTTGCAATATCTTGGAAACATAAAGCACAATTCGTCAGGTCAGGATGTTTGCTTTTTTTTCTGAGTTGTTGCTTGTGACGAACTACAATAAACTGGTAGATGCCAGACTTGCCTGATATTATCCGTGTGATACGCACAAGATTTGCCTCTGTAGATAAAAGCATGAGTTCAAAAACCTCGGTTTTAGACCACTCTGCTTTCGTCTGATGGTCGAAGTTTTTGCTACTTGAATGAAGTCTCTTTAATAATCTGGTTACAGCCCCTTCATATTTAACACATTTTCTTTTGATAAATTTGGCGGTGTAATAGCAAAATTTCCCTAATTATTTTAAGTTGCACACCCATCTTTGCGACCTTCAAATCAGACACAGTGAAGCAATACAAATTGTATCAGTGCCCTAGCCATCAAGATAGTACCAGTAACAGCGGGTCCCTGGTAGAGTTTGAACTGCTCAGGTCACGTGATAAATGCGCTGATAAATAGCAAATTATTGAAACACTTTGGAATCACTCATGAAGTATTAATAAACATCAGCAGGTGGTGCCCGTGGTGTAATGGTTATCGTCGCAGGATATGGACACGGCGACACGAGTTCAAATCCTGGGCCTGACTGATTGCATTTCACATAGCACTAATACTCTTGGGAAAGTTATGAATCCAAATATTCTCCCTCCAGCTATGGGTAAATAGTAGGGCAGTCTAGGTTCTTCAGCCTTGGTTAGGCAACTAGTCTAGGAGAAGGAAAACTCTTAATTCAAACCTATTAAACTCCGCTTAAAAATTGACCTTGTGTCATATCCTACCCGAGCGGAGGGGTTGGTCAATATGATTAATAAACATCAGCATCCAATTACTACAGTACTTTAAACGAATATTTGGAGATTTACTAACACATCAATTGATCGAAGTTCAGTCAGCTTGGGAAGCTTTAGAATTTATCGACTGCATATCTGCAGAGGGGTAAAAAGACCTCCAAACGGGTGCCCAGGACATGTCATTAAACAATCTAATGGTGAGTCTCCAATAATGATGGAGCACTGGAGAATGCAGAGTTCCCCTTCATTGTCATTGCTCCAAGATCCACTCCGGCCCGGAATGGTAGCACATGATAGGGTCATATCTATGGGTCAAAAAGAAATGATTGGCATTTAAATTGTGTGAAAACCAATGATTTCTGTTGAATTGAATTGTTAGAAAGAGATCTGCTTTGTGATTTTACTGTTTGTAAGCAAATGACTGACGTTTAATTGAATTCTTAGTGATACATAGCAATGCTTGGACTCAATTAACTGTGTGAAATGAATGAGTAATATTAAACAAAATTATAAGTGTTAAATTGCAATTGTTAACACTATTTAACTCCTTATGAACAATACCAATACTCACGTGCAAACAATTCTAACTCATTTAAAAAGAAATGACCGACAAACAAATCTCTTACATATCAGGAATATATGTTTGAATCTGACTAATGTTAAATTATTAGTGTCACATATCAATATTAGAAACAATTTAACTGTGTGCAAAAAAAGACATCAGCCTCGTTTAAGGATGTTAACAAAACAACATGTTTGCAAATCACACACACACATACACACACACACACACACACACACACACACACACATATATATATATATATATATATATATATATATATATAAACAGGACTGGGCATCAAATAACCTGGTTGATACGCCATAAAACCAACTCAAACCAAATCAAACCCATAATGATAGAATGTAAGATTATTTTTATGCGTGTTCACGTCCGACATATTTATAGCTAATCGTTATGAAACCTAAAATGAACAGCTGTGTCAGTGAATATTTCATGTATTCACTTCAGCATTCATGTCGAAATTAGGATTTCCCTGCTCTGGGAAATCTAAACCAGTTTTTTCCGTTATCCGATTTCCAAGATCTCACTTCTGTTATTTTTTTTTTTGGTTTGTTTCTTGTTGTTCTTCAGTGATCAAATCATAATTAGGCATACCATCAGCCAATGAGACATTTACCATTTGATTCTCTAAAAACATGCAGATCCTGATAATAATCTGTCATTTTGAATCTGTTCCTCTCTGACTGTCGGAGGGGCTTTGAATATGCTGTCCCTATCTCCTTCAGAAGGGTAAAACAACCCCACAAGAAGGAGTTACCTACGTATGACAGTAAATTTCATCATATCCTGTGATTATTATTGTAGAGTTCTTGGGAGTGTTGAGTACATCTTCGTTGGCATTGCATGCAGGTCCACTCTTAACCGTTGTTGTAGGACCTTATTTGATCCTATCAATGAGTCAAATAAATAAGTTTAAAAGATCTTAGTATTTGAATGAAATAATTGAAGCGATATAACTAAATTATTTGTATTACGAATAGTTACATGAAACTATAATGGTATAATGAGTATTATAAGTCACATGAAACTATATAAATTGTTACAAACAAAATACTCTTATTAGATATGAAATATATGACACAAAAGCATTGCATTGTTATTTATTAGTAATACTTGATAGCAAATAATTGGGAGTAAAAACACTTAAGAAACAATTAAACTACAAATCTAAATATAAATGCTCAATCTACGCAATTCCTCGAAAAAACTTTACTGCCATTTAAATCAACCAATCGATTAATCCACACTGTGACTTCTTAAAACACCACGCGTAATGACTGAGTGTTTTTCTCTGTCCTATTTATGTAACTGTGTTATCATCTTTCATACTTGAATATTTTACTTCGTATGGCTCTCAAACTGCACATTAAAACGGTATTTTTCCAATCTGAAGCTGTGACAGTACGAATTAGACTCCAAAGAAAAGCACGGTCGAAAAAGCTACTTGCGAACAACATAATAATGATACCGGCTTTTTTTAAACAAATCCTGGAAGCAGAACCTTACGAAGTAACAGCTGTACGGCTATTTAACTTCTATCACTCAAACTATCTAAATAAGACTAGCAAGGCATCCTAGGAACTTCTGATGAAGCAAGGACGATGGATATCTTTACATATTCATACCAATGATGGCAGACCAGTAAAAACCTACATTCATTAGCTCTTTCCGGACAAATGGTGTCGTCTACATGACCTCGATAAAGCGAAGGTCAATTTGGACGAATGGCGAATGAAAGTCAATTTTGATGATGACTAATGATTCATTTATATTTTGAACTAATCTCTTATTTGTGTCTTCATAACTGAACTATTTAATTACATTGAAGTAAAATTTAATTAAGTGCTTTAGTGACAATCAGTAAAAGTTCTTGTTTATTTGCTCTTATGAACGTAGTAGTTGATGAAACTTAAATACGAGTTTATTTTGTAGTGATAGAATTTCGCAATATTTATTAATGTGACTCTTTTTTGTAATTTTTGAAAACTTTAGCGTTCAGAAGGATTCTGAATATTGATAGTTTTTCCTTTCAAAAAGATTGGTTGTTCTAAGATGATGTTTGTTTATTTGTTTTGTTGTTTAATGGCATAACAACCATCTTGGGTAATTTAATGCCAAATCCATCCTTCCAGAAGAACAGTTGTGGTTCTATTTAACCAATTACTTGGAAAGTAAGGTGGTTCATGCCTTTCCCAATGGTACTCGTCTGAAAGTGGACGTAATAGTTCGACTGGAGTTTAAACTCGGTCACTATGATTCTGCCTTCCAGCGTTTTAAATATTACACCTCGAGGACAAACCCTAAGATTATGATAGAGTGCAGTCAAACGTAGAACTTCAATCAGAATATTTTAGTTTTACACACAAACAACTCTGCTCCCAACTTTCATATCAATGTACTGTAATAATTATTTGGATACCTAGTTCTTGCAGTATCTTTAGTAGATGGTTGGTTGGTTAGTTGGTTGATTGATTTTATGGAATATCAAACATTGTAGGTCATTCAATGCCAAATCCCGTTTATACATGTATATTAAATATATATAGATTTGGAAACTTTTAACGGAAAACATTTTTTTAAAAAGACTGAGCTTTTTTTCCTCACAGATAAACGGGTTCAAGTATTTCTATCAAATTCGAATATTTTATTTCCTATTAATCATTTGTTTTCACACAGTTGAATGGTTTCTTGTATTACTATATTTAAATACTCATGCAAGAAGTTTGTTTGATGATAATTTCATTTTTACTTTTTAAGTGGAATGCTTTGTTGGAAATATTAAAAAATAAATTGAGCCTATCTGTCTGCAATGAGTTAAATAGTTTTGTGTTTGTCTATTATATCTTCTAGATCGAGTTTGGCGACTAGTTGGTCAGTGTCACTTTCCATATATTCTCTACCATGAGAACTTTGTTGGGATTTTGTTGATCCTTGATGATTATATTGTTAATTCATTCTTATAGATTACTTGGTTCTTGATGTTGAGGAGAGTGTATCAAATTTGGCTGGGGGCTGTTTGAATGTGCTTCCTTGTCTTTCTTTGTTCCCTTTGTTGTTCTCGCGTATTTTTCCAGCTTGGCCAATGGGAGCTTGTGGTTTTCATTTAAATTGTTCAGTCTTATTGTGAGACAAGTTTTTTTTAGTCTGTCTTTGATAGAACGGATTGGAAACTTACGTAAGAGCTGTTTTGTTGGAGGAGAATTTTTATTTTTAGGAGATGTTGTTTGTGTTTGAGTGGCAGATTCTAAGCATGTTTTTGTTTGAACTACTTCATTGAATTTCTCTTTGTTTGTCACTGCTTTCGTTGAGTTTGTGTTCGCTGAAATTTAGCCTAAAGAAGTTTTTTGGTGCCCCAGAAGCTTTATCCGATCGTTTGCTTTCAACTACATCGGATTCTTCATTGGAACTCTACATTTATTATCTTGATAGATTAGATCCACCCTCGATGCAGTAGAAGCATAAATGTTTTCTCCCACACATAAGTGACACAGTATTGTATCGGCGTGAAGACGCCTTTAACTGCCGGACACTTGAAGGACAGGATGGGGGTAACAAACGCATAGAATAATAGACACACGTGGCATGGGTCTATTTACGCATAACACTTCCGTGCTATTTTAATGGTAACTTCATTGTAATGCGACCGAATTTAAAGACTATTTCTACAATTTTGATTGGTTGTTTGGTTGGTTCGGTGGGTGTTATGGCATAACATTTCTAGATTATTTAACGCCAAATCTATTTTTATGCAAATAATCAGCTCTATTTTAAACAATTCAGTTTAGCATTAGTACAGAGTTTAATTGTCAAACCAGTTCTAATTCAGTTTAGTATAAGTACAGACTTTGTTTACTCACAGTAAACTATCAAAGCAGTTCTATATTAAACAATTCAATTCAGTTTTGTGTAAGTACAGTTTCAATGTAAAACTCAATTCCATTTCAAACAATTCACTTCAGCATGAGTACGCTATTTAAATGTAAGTACAGAATAATTGCCGAAAGCATTCCTATTTAAGCTATTCAGTTTAGTCAAACAGTTCTAGTGCAAACAATTCGGTTCAGCATAAGTATGCAGTTAGTTCTATTTACCCCATAGATAGGGCCCAATCAGTTCCTACCATTCCGTTCCAGAGTGGAACCTGGGAGCAGTGGCAAAGAAGGAGTGTTCTGCATTCCCCAAAGCTCCAGCATCACTGGAACCTCACCATCAAATTTTTTTAGTGTCATATCCTGGATACTGGTTGGTGGGAGTCTTACCCCTCTGCAGAGAAGCAGCCGGTGTATTGTACAGCCCCAACAATATTAATTGATTCTAAAGTTTTCTATAAGGAAAGAATATACACATAAATTAAGTATTCGCGAAATTCCTCTTCAGATCAACAGTATACGGTGTTTGCAACTAATTAATGCTCTAAAGAGTAGAGTGTTTGCCAGTGACCCAGGAGAACGGGGTCAATCATACCAAAGACTCAAAAATGATACTTGATGCCGCCCTGCTTACCATTCAGCATTATAAGGAAAGGATCATGAGTAAAGTGAAGCAATCTAGGGAATGGAGTAGCGCCCTCCCCTACATCTCGGTGTAGAAGCTTTTGAAAAGAGAGCCTTCAGGTCACCCCCGATTAAATATTAACTTTACTAAATATCATTTAATAAGACTACTCGGATCCTCAGCACTACCAGTAACTCTCACCCTTTTTTGATATCAACTGTTTCAGCACTTTTTGGTCTCAATACCAATAATCTTACCCATTCCTGTGATATCATATAGTGTAACCCTATTTACCAACCCCTCCGTTCGGGCAGGATACGACAAAAGGTCAATTTTTAAGCGGAGTTTAACAGGTTTGAATTCAGAGTTTTCCTTCTCCTAGACTAGTTACCTCACCAAGGCCGAAGAAACCAGTCTGTCTTACTGTTTACCCATAGCAGTTGGGGGAGAATATTTGGATTCATACCTTTCCCAAGGGTACTAGTGCTATGTGAAATGGAATCATTCTCGTCCAGGATTTGAACTCACGTCACGATGTCCATTTCCTAGGACGGTAACCATTACACCACGGGCACCTCCAAAACCATACAGTGTAACATAATTAAACGGATCAAAGGAAATTGAATAAATGAATGAATTAATAGATATATAGATAACTAAATCAGACAGTAATGTCCGAACGACCAGGCCGAGGCTCTTGTTTTGTTTTGGAATGACTTAGGAAAACTGGAGTTCCGAAATCTCCTGCACATATGTACTGGAAACGATTGTCTCTGCCTCCGACTCGACAGGCAGAAGTGAGGGGATACCTTCTGTTCTTTCGAGAGTCGACTGCAAGACGTAAGCAGGTGAAGACGTCAATAGAAAATGAGCCACGAAGATGTTTCATGAAAGTTCACGAGTTCCACATTCCGGGGCACCCCAAAGGGGAGCAGTAGTCCCAGTGAACCAGAATGTTAGAAGCAGGAAAAAAACCATGGTCTGTGTTTAGTCATCTTTTTCAAGGGTATTTTTATATAGTTATTATTATCATCTCATGTTTCTATGCTTCTTTCTTTTTCTCATCGGCTACTTAACCTAGTATTCAATAAACCTTAGGTGTATGTTAACAGATTTTTTTCATTTTTCAACTTGTTGCCACGGTGAAGTTACAACGGGGTCTAAAGTCTTTATTACCGCCATCGTTCAACTGTTCTTACGACGACGATGAATATAAACAATGCTTTTTATGATATACGGTCAGCAGCCAGTTTCATATTAATAACTCACAGGAATTGCTAAGAGTCATTTAAAACCACCTGTTGACAGGTAGCACTACATAAAAAAATACTTCAGAAAGAGGCGCTCGAGATGCATTGATAATTACAATTGAAAATGAAGTCAAGCTGAATTTCAAATCTTAGACGATTCTGTTTGTGTTTCGATTCGTTCTAATGTTCTTGAGAAATATAGAATTAAATATTTATAGGCTTGCAGATTTAGAAAATTAGTTGAACCCACACCGAGAGGTCAGAGGGTCAAAAGATTCTCTCATGGTAGGTTGTTGGATCACACATAAGCGTAAGAGGCCATCCCTCATTGGAAGATAATTGAGATAAGGTCGAGAAGAAAGTTAACGAAAAAGCGAATGCCCCAAAAGGATTTGCAATTCTTGTATACAATATTACCAATTATAAAAGTAAACATCATGCGTTCTGTTGAGGCTGCTTCGTAGGGTTGAGTTTCCCCACTCTAATCAGCCGTCACAAACCGACACCATAAACAACAGTCTTATACGATGTACCGTCATTCTTATGTTCAAAGCCTCATTAGTTTTCCAGAAAGTTTCTGCTGAATATGTTTCCGATATTTTTATCCTAATTTTAGATAAAACTTTTACCATCAAAATTAGAAAAAACAACTAGGTTTGGTTTTCTTTCTTCTACAGAGTTTTCAGACTATTTGTCTCCTTGAACAAAACGGAGTTATTAGAATGGTTCCCAATGAATTGCTGTTCGCTTTACTTTCATTTCCAGTCATGAAATTTCTCTAAGTTTGCATTTACACATCTCTTTGTTTATCTAATTAGGTGATATTCCTTAGTATCATGTGTTTTCTTTCTTTCTATTTACGGATAATAATTAGGTCTGTGCGAACAGAATCAGTGATTAAGGCAATCATTTACGATGTTTGAAACGTAGCCAAATCCAATAAATTTAATTCGCGATATTTTGCATTCATTTCTGAAAGCATCAATAAAAGTGCATTTTGTTCCTATTTACACGAACAAGTTACCTTATTTGACATGTATAGGATATTCTTTTAGAAAAAAATATTATTTCTTTATCTAATAACTTGACCAATACTTGTTTAAATTCCACTCAAACTTCCACGTCTATTTTTTTAAACAAATGTAACTTTTCAGTGACGGGCGTTTCTTTACCAAAATAGAAAATATGTTCTTTAAATAAGTATTGGTGTATCATTATTTCTTCGTTCGTGAATACTTAGAATTAAGTTCTTCCCATATACGATGTAAAAAAAAAAAATACATTCCAGTGCGATATATTTTTCTTGTCTTTTAAAACACTCATTAGGTTTCAATCATTCTATTTTTCATTAGGATATTTCTGATTTTTTCAACATTTTCTTGATATATGTGAAGATTCTATAAATCCCGTCTCATTAAAATCCACTTAACAAGTTCTCATTATTAGAAATAGTTTGTTATCTGATGATTCAATTCCTTCATCATCTATTCTCACTGGATGTATGTATCTTTCATATTCTCGACAAGAAAACGTATTATTCATTGTCTTATTCGGTTAGGTATTATATGAATAGACATAATTTACCTGTGTATTGACAATATATTGTGTTACATCTGCATAAAAAAAAAACGGAAAATGGATAAATAGCAAATAGTCTAAATTTGATTGCACATTGGCCGAGTGTGTAATAACAAGAGTTTTGGGCTTTATGAGGTCTGATTTGGTTTCAAATTAATAATTTGCTTTGAACTTATCTAGGCGGCTTATTGGAATTAAGAGAATTCTTATATAAAAAATGCATTTGCCAGGGGAAAAATTATACTAAACAAGAGGGCATTTTTTTATTTTGTTTATTCTCAGACAAGATATAATTTCCCAGCAGATATCTACTACTAAATCAGCGAAAACACTATCAAATTAGAAAGAGACACCTTGCTTATTAGGTCATGACTTATTAAGTCTATTGGTCTTCTCAGGTCAAATTTCAACTTTCATAAATTAGGTAAAATTTATTGCTCAGTGAATACAGTGATATTCAGTTAGAAATCTTTTAAATTAATACATTTTAAAAGAACAAAATATTACATTGATTATGACTTTTATTACAAGGATAGTATAACATAGCGTGTTTAAGGTACCGGATGTATTATACATTCATACATAAAATCTGATCGATTTCAGCTACACATTTTAATCAACTATGAACAGCTTAATCCTATTTACCAACCCCTCCGCTCGGGCAGCATATGACACATGGTCAATTTTTAAGCGGAGTTTAACAGGTTTTTACTTCTCCTAGACTAGTTGCCTCACCAAGGCTGAAGAACCTAGTCTGTCCTACCATTTACCCATAGCTGGGGGGAGAATATTTGGATTCATACATTTCCCAAGGATATTAGTGCTATGTGAAATGCAAACAGTCTTGTCCAGGAATTGAACTCGGATCGCCGTGTCCCCTATCCTGTGACGATAAACATTACACCACGGGCACCTCCAACTATGAACAGCTTAATAATCGTTTGTTTTGAAGGAAATCTAAAATATCAAAGAATATTCCGGCATTGTAATATATCGCTATCTGTATTTTCTTTTCAGTTTTTATTTGGATAATTATTGTTGCTTTTTATACCGAATAAGTTTCATTTGTCTTTCCTTTCTTCCATTTATTCTGTTATTCTATTAATTCTTTATAATGATTGTTTTCAGATTCGGATATGTTAATAGAACATATATCCTAAACAATATGATAGCAATTATGAGTAGATTATACATTATGCAAGTAGACGTGTCGTTGAATTATTCAACTGACACACACAAAAAACACTTTTTAAACATACAGGTACTTCTTTCAATACCCTTTCCATTATTCTACTGATTATAAATCCTACAGAAAAAATATTTTTCACAACTGGGTTCATGGTATTTGAGGTAAGTATAATGCAGCTAAGGTGATAGATTAAAAGAACTATTATTCTGCTTGATTCTCTCAATAATGAATAAGATGTCAAACTTTGAAGGCGAGTATTCTGAATAATTCCTCTATATAATTTCAAAAATTTCTTCCAGTTTTGCATTCGTTTGAAATTCATTTCTAAATATTAAATGATGATTATATTTAAAATAAAGTAAACACATTCGGAAAGTTATTACATGAAGTTATTACATTATCATGTCGCACCATCAGCACCGATATCCCTTACCCTTTCTCGCCACCCTTCTCTAACGTCCATTGCTCCCAGCAGGTCTTCAAGGTTTTATCCCCAATCGGCACAGAGCTTCTGTATTTAGGTTCTAGCTGGTCGTTTTGCCTTTGCTCGTCCATGTGTAGGGGTCTAGAACAGTATATCTCTTATGAGTTCGTCCTTACCTCTCCAGCAGTGCACTGCATGTCTGGTGCGTCAAACTTTGATAGGTTTCATGATGGCCGTATAACTGTTGTTTTGTGGGGTGCTGCCTTCAGGACTTGTTCAATATTACTCGCAGCATTCTTGTGTAGTTACCGTCAAGTTTTTTCTCCATACGTTTAGTTAGCGTCCATGAAACTTATAATTTTTAACCAAACTTTTCCCACTTTTATTCAAAAACCTTACAAGTATAAACAAGTAATGAGCATCTGTGAATATCTACACGAAAATGACATACCTATTAATAATTCAATGCCCCATGTCTTGTTTATTAGTATAAACATTTGTAAAAAAAAATGTATATTCGTTACGTACGTAATTTCTTCTTTCAACACTCTCTCGTACTCACAGAAACAAAGCAATATCGACATACGCGCATCGCACTTTCATACACACATATGCACACACACACACGCGCGCGCGTGCGCGCACACGAACACACACACACACACACACACACGAACACATACACATATCAAGCGTCCTACGTGTCTAGCAACACTGAAGAGTTGTGATACAACGAAACAGTCTGTCATAGGATGACAATATATTCGCTCCCCCCATTGGGTTTGAGCACTCTACCGAAGGAATTTACGGCTACCGCTCAATATCATGCAAAGCTCATGGAATGAATCGAACATTCTGGCATCCGGTAGGCTATGAAATGTTAACAAACAAACTTTGCTGCTGATGTTGTTACATTATACCTTATAATCCCCTCAGCTGACGTGGTACGCTTGTTGACCGAGCGATTTGATTCTAAGTTTAACATAAAGCTGGGTGTGTTTCGATCCCTGCTTCAAGCGTCCTACGTGTCTAGCCACACTGAAGAGTTGTGATACAACGAAACAGTGTGTCCGTGGATGACAATTTATATATATATATATATATATATATATATATATATATATAATAAAGAAATAATATCCTGCTATATTAACTCATTCTCAATAGTAACTACAAAGTATCAAATTTGAAAATGAGCATTCTGAATTTTCTAATTTAAAGAAATAATATAAAAATATTCTTCTGTGAAATTACAATTTAAGTCATTTTGAATTACTTTACGGATTCAAAGTAAACGCTCGCTCGCTCGCTGGCTCTCTCCCTTTCTTTATTTGTCTCTCTCTCTCTCTCTCTCTCTCTCTCTCTATATATATATATATATATATATATATATATATCCGTACGTATTTCTATGTATTCGATGATAGAGGTAAATGTCATGTTTCATTGGAAAACATTCTCTCTTAGGAATAAATAATTTCATCAAGATATTTTTATCGACTGCAATTTAATTACTTTTAAATTACTTTCAAGATTCTGAAAAAATATTTCATACACACGTACATACACACACACACACACACGCACACACACACACACAAACATATATATATATATATATATATATGTGTGTGTGTGTGTGTGTGTGTGTGAGTGTTGTGAGAGAAGTAAATGTTCAATAGAATTGAAAAAAGTTTTCTTGAATGAGAAACAATTTTTCTCAACATCCGTCTATTCACTATAAATTCTTTGAAAAATCTTGAAATCTTGAATAACTCAGGAAGATATAGAACTTAGACATTCCGTTTTGCTAAATATTTCCGGCAATTCAAGCTCCTGTTTGCCTGCAATATGAAAATTTGAGTGAATCCCATTTATCTTAAAATGCATAATGAAACAAATCTAATACCAACTAAACTACTGTTATGATCCCTGGAGGAGAGTTGCATCCATTTTTTGACTTTTGTTCTCGTCTTTTCTTTTTATGAATAGATCCAACATCGTGATAAAGATCCGTTTCAATTTGCTTGCTCCAAAGCATCTCATGTGTTTGTTTAAATTTTTACTTTGTTTAGCATGATTAAAATCGTTTGAAATATCCGTTATTGATCGGCATCCAATCTTAGAAATATATAAATAGCAGAGGTAAAAAGAAAGATGAGTTTTCAGTTCATAGGAAAATGTTCGAAATTAAACAAGGGTAACGTTTTTGAGAAGAGGGAACCATGAGATATGACTCATCATCAGGTAGGCCACATTCGTAAAATAAACTCAAAGTAAATTTTACTTCGAATGTATCCAAACTATTGTCGCTACTGAAGAACTTACGTGAAAGGTTCTGTTTTAGAAATTGTTGAGTTATTTTTTTCTCTTCTGTTTAACGTATTTTTTATGCAAAGTTAACTTCTTAGGGAAGCTATCCAGAAAACACCGAGGTTAGTAGTTTGCCTCGGATTGTTCCAGACGCTACTGCTGGCAAAAGAAATTTAAACATTTGATGTAGATATTCGCGCTGTCAGAACGATGAAATTCAGCTCTTTATCTTACTATATTTTGTGTCATTTTTTTTTCTGAAAATATTTTCCTCAGTTATATTTTATATGATCGTAGGAAATTAATGTTTGCATATTTTTCTTTTTTTAGTAAAGGATTTATATTGTGAATTGAATTACTATTAATTTCCCTGAACAATATAAATTACCATGACCAAAAAACACGGCGAACACTTCCGCATGACATACGGAAACATTGGACCGCTGTTTCGACCTTATTAGGTCTCATCAACAGTGTATACCGTAATGTCCACCACTGGAGATCGAACCGGCGACCAGATAGCAAAAACTCTACAACTAAGTCAGCAGTTCATATCACACACCAGTGACACCAAGTTAATTGAGTAAGTGTTCGCTCGATTTTCTGGTCATGCTAATTAATATTGTTCCGAGAAATTAATTTGCAGAGTATGTATCATCATCATCATCATCGTCATCATCACTAGCACGAATATCCCTGACCCCCTCTCGCCACTTTTCCCTATCGTTCATTGTCTCTGGCAGGACTTCAGGGCTACATCCCGTATCCTCACATAGCTTCTGAATGTATGTTCGTGCTGGTCCTCCTGCTTTTGCTCGGCCATATGTGGGGGTCCATAGGATTACATCGCTTATGAGCTCGTCCCTGCTTCTCCAGTAGTGTCCTGCATGTATGGTTATTACTTCATTGTCCAAAATTTTAGAATGTATCGATTTATTTTTTTTCTGATTTGTTTTGCCGTGATATTTAATCCTAAGAAAACAATTATGTTATGAAACGATTTCATGTCCCTTGCTTTAGAATTTAAATATAATTCTAATATGTCACTATTATATGTTCTGTCAGTAGGTTTACATAATTTTGTTCAATAATGCATAAGTATGTTGATACGAAAATATCTAAATAATTATACATTGTATTAACCCGGTTTCTTCCCCACAAAGAAGTTGTGGTACAAGGCCAGTTTTAGAGGGGAAATTAACCTGTTTAAATGTATATTTTTCTTCTACTATGGTTACCATAGGAAGGTTAAAGATCCCAGTCTGTCCCTCCATTTACCCATAGCTAGAGGGGAAAAAGGAGATTCATACCGTTTTTAATAGAATTAATCTTATCTTAAATTGAAATAGTCTCGTTTACGAATTGAATTAGGGGTGTTATGACAATTTCCTCCGACGGCAAATATTACAGTGTGTGTGTATGTGTATATATGTGTGTGTGTGTGTTATTATTAAACAATGCAGGAAAATCAGCAAATTTTTCAAGATAGCTTAATCGAAAAAGAAGTTCCCGGTGGAAGTCTTCAGTATGGTCAGAAGTCATTAGATAAGAATCCTATTTTTCTTAAACTTCAATATTTGTTGGTCAAAGCAGGAAAAGAGTTTTTTGTTTTTTGTTTCCTGAAATCAATCTTCTCATGTATCATGAAGAGGCAGAAGTTTAACTAGAAGTTAAAATAAAACCGACGTAGAGTGAGCTGTGAGTGGCACAAAGACAAAGTGACAATGTAAGGCAAAAAAGTGACCAGTGGACAAGTTTCGTCCACAGTCCATTGTACTATAGTTTGGAACTGTCCTACTTACGCTTAGAAGCTAAGTGGAACATGCATCATCTCCCTAGGAGAGTTTCAAAGAAAAATACTTCATAAATGAAAAAAGAACATATGCTTGTACTATCGGATTCGGTATGTTTATTTACCGTTATGGACTACTTTTTATCAAATCTGGAGGCTAAATTCTATAAAAAAAAAAAATAACACAACTTAAGGAGAGGTCAGCCACAAGGAGAGATTCCACGGACTACGAACTGAGAATATCCCTCTAACCACTGATATTAAATTGTGTTTGAATTATTACATGATTAAAAAGAGCAAATACTTTTTCCATGGACGGTACGTACTTTAATATATATACAATAAGCAAAGTTTTGTAGCAATATTTCTCAGCCCAACACTCTTTATATATATATATATATATATATATATATATATATATATATATATATATATATCATCAGCTTGGTCTGCAAGCTGAGATTTCCCTGCCTCTTTCTCATCATTTATTCCTATCATCATCATTTCCGGCAAGTCTTCCAGACGACATCGTGAGTTCGTACAGAGATGTTGTAGGTAAGTTCTTGAGGGTCGGCAAACACTAGCTCCTCCGGGTGAAGGGGTCCATTGGAGAAGATCTCTCATGATTTTGTTATGGCTTCTCGAGGAGTGTCCTGCATATCTTGTTCGTATTATTTGGATTGTTTTAGAGATGGAAGGCTGGTGGCCGTGCTACCACAGTTTCGTGGGATGTTGCTTCCAGGATTTTTTCAGTAAAGCTCATATGATTTTTGTGCAGTTATCGTCTAATTTTTTCTCTGTACGCTTCGTCAGCCGTCATGTGGTGCAGAGAAATAGTAGAATTGACGCAATTACCGCTTGGAAAAAATGCGTTTTTTTAATTAAGTAGGTCAGACTTCCATATTCTTAATAACCTATTTATAGCAGCTCATGCCTTAACATGGCACAAATTAATGTCATTTTCAGTAGAAGAGGTGCCGCACTGTTGTAAGTGAACTTGTACACTAAATTCAGATTACCACTATTTAAAATGGAGATGATTTCTTTTTGATTAAAACACATGTACTCCGTTTTGTCTGCATTCGCACGGAGGCCAATGCCTCCTGCTGCCTGCTCCACTTTATGTTATAGGAATTCGTCTTGGGTTGGTGTATTTGCAAGAAGCACTTCGTCATCTGAGTAGTCAGCCTCTGGAATAGTTTCTGCGTGGTATCGTCTGCTTCTTGCCTTTTTAAAAAGTAAACCTATATTCTTTCATTAAATCTATCGACTTTCGAAGTACGTAGTCTTAACAGATTATGAACAGATATAGGCCAAATATATCCTCTGGCAGGACACCAGCAATAATCACAAAGAAGTCAGTCTCCTTCCGGTTTTCATAGAGCAGCTTTATGACTGTGACAGTTTCTTTGGGAATACCAATCGCTAGCAGTATTTGCTACATCTTCCCACTGTGTATAGAATCAAATGCTTTAGAGAACTCTATAAATAAATGTTTAAACTCGAAGATTTTTGCACGTAATCCTTCAAGGATTCGATGTGATTTCCATAATCTGTGATGTTTCAGTCGCTTTCTCCGTAAGTCGTTTTCACTTTTTCTTACAATTTTCTCAATTCGTGGTTCGAGGCAGTTGAGTAGTAGAACGTTATAAATCTTAACCGCTATGAAAGTAAGGGTTAAGCCTTTGTAGATCTTGGTAATTCCGACGTCACCTTTCTTGTGTAAAGGCAGAACATAACCTTTTATCCATTCCTCTATTGTGTTTTGGTTATATACAGCGTTGCATTATCGGAGCAGTAAGTCGTGCAATTCCCTTGTCTTCCATACTTCTGGAGGTTCATTCATGAAGATTGTCACCTTTCCTATTTTTAATTTTGTTAGTATTACATCGAGTTTTTCTTAAGTAAACTGTCCTTGTCTGATGTATTGTTGGTTATAAATAATTTTCGTTATAGGTTTATCCGTAACTTTCGAGGATTTTCTTTATGGCTGGTTTCTTTAGGTTTAGCTCTCGAAGTGCTTTTCCATTTACTCACTTTATAGACTGTCAGTTATGCTATTTGGGATTGTCTATCTTTTAAGTCTCTAATTTTAAAACACAGATATATTGCATCTTCATAAATGAGAAATGAATTTATAGCGCTTTGAATCGTGAGGTATATTCCTCTTTTAAAGAGTGTCGTCCGATTACAGAATTGTCACAACAAATATAAGTCTGACCCTACGCAGGAATTCGACACCATACAACCAAAACCACACACTATCACTGGACCTTGCTTATAATAGAGATATTAGCAAGAAATATACGATAACACTAGAAACAAATCCAGTGCTCTTTAGGAGATGTCCGAAACAGTTATTCCGAAAGACAAATATGAGAACTTCGTCAAGGCCCACATATTAGCAGAAGTTGAATTCATACCAACAAAACTAAGAGCCAAAAACAGAATTCCCAGTGAGACATTAGCGGTTCCGAAAAAAAAAAAACGCTACAAGGTGAAAACTGTATTCCTATGTAATTAAAGAAACCTAACTACGGTCAACGCACAGAAACTTAAGAAAGTACAAAGAGAATAAATTTACGCATCCCAAGAACAAATAGAATGCATTCGAGGCCAAATCTTATACATATATGCATATTGTTAGAGTCACAGTCTCAATTCGGTTTTCTAAAGTAGCTGAGATTGTGAAATTCTCCCTCTGTAAGTGGGGTTTAGAATATGCTGACTGTATCCTTTACAGAAGGGTTAGACCACTCTCCAAGAAAAAAAAAGCTGTGCCTTAGAAATGACTTAAAATTGTATCTGATGTTTAGGCTACAGTTCTGGAGCCCTTAGAAATGTGGAGAAAAATTCAGTGCTATCATTCCTAGTTCAACTCTGACCCGAATCTTTAGTACCTGTTAAAGTCCCTTTTTTTCTTTGTCTCTAGTCCGTAGAAGGGATGACATGCCGTTAAAATCAATCATACGAGATCCGGCTTCCAAAATATTTAACGTCTAAAATCATTTCTGATATATTTATCTAATACCGTAATCTTTCTAAGTATTGATAAAATCTTTTTGTACGTTATTTCAAATAAAATATGAAAACAAATAAGACTTAGATTTATGAGTTTTATACAGAGCCTAATCGTTAGCTTTTTAAATATCAAATCATTAAAACTGTAATTGGAAGTAAAAGAAATCTAGAATTATTCAAATTTTCATAAACTGAAAACAAAACTGACAGAGAAAATATAAAAAAAGATTAGGATATACTCGAGAGAGATGATCAAATTGAAGATGAAGAATGCGCCAATGTTATGTTTTTAGCAATTGTGGAACAGAACAAATACAATCCCAAACAACTACACTTCTATTAACAATAATGTTTATTTCATTCAGTGGCAGTTATTAGGAGACTAGAGCGAATAGCCTTTTGTCACATTTCTTGTAAATGAGGAAATTTTAAACAAGACAATAGGAAATGAAGTTTAATTTCATCTTTTGTTAACAGTGAAATTAATTTTAATCTCTGAGTGTCCTGGGTATGACATAAAATTCAAGTGAGGTAGAGCCTGCAATCTTGGATTTTGGGGAATATGCAATATCAATTTTTTTACCAATACTCTAAGGCCATCTCTGTCGTGGAATGGTAGTAGCTGTTAGGATCCAATTTATGGTTCAAATATAACTTTTCTATCTTTAGCTAGAGATTAAAATTAAATAGAATCATTCGGGCTAAATAGGAATACTTGAAACTATTTACCTATGTGCAAACATAAGGATTAATATTGAATAGAATTATTAGTCTTAGATAGCAATACTAAGAAAAATCATTCAACTGTGGGCAGGCAAATGAATTCTGGAGCGTTTCAAAATGTTACCAACTTATTATTCGATTTGAAATGATATTGATGCACACACACACACACACACACACACACACACACACACACACACACACACACTTGCCCAGTCGGCTAGGACTATATAATAGAACGAGTGTCCTGGATATGATACTAAACAATCTGATGGTGAGGTTCCAGTGATGGTGCAGCTTTGGAGAATGCGGAGCACCCCTTAATTGCCATCGATCCCAGGTCCTCTCAGGCACCTAGAGGTAGCACCTGATAGGATCCTATCAATGGGTTAATAGAACAAAACTGTGTACTTATGCTGTACTGAATTGTTTGAATTAGAACACTTTAACTTAAAAGAAAAGCTTGAAATAGAAATGTTTTTGACTATTTAGTGTGTACTTACATTTTAAACTGCGTAATTTATGCTTAACTGAATTGTTTGAAGTATAACTTTTTTGCCAATGTAACTTACACTTATGCTAAACTGAATTGTTTAATATAGAACTGTTTTGACAATTAACTGCGTGTAAACAAAATCTATACTTATACTCAACTCAGTTCGTTGAAACGAAAGTGAATATTGTTGGTTGGTTGGGTTTTATGGCATATCAGCCTTTGTAGGTTATTTAACGTCAAATACATTTTTATACAAATAATCAGTTTTATTTCACACAATTCAGTTAAGCATGATTACACAGTTTATTGTCAAAATTATTTCAGTTTCAAGCTATGCAATGTATTCAAACAGTTTTAATTCAGCTTATTCAGTTCAGTATAAGCACAGAATTTCTATATTAAAATATTCAGTTAATGTAAGTAGAGTTTCAATGTCAAAAACAGTTCAATTTCAAACAATTTAGCAAGCAGTTTAAATGTAAGTACAGTTTAATTGCTAAAAACATTTCAATTGCAAGCGATTCAGTTTAGTCAAACAGTTCCATTTCAAACAATTCAGTTTAGTATAAGTATGCAGTTAGTTCTATATAACCCATAGATAAGACCCTACCACGAGCTAGCATTCTGGGTCAGAGTTGACCTGGGAGTAATGGCACTCATTAGGGGGATCCTACCCTACTGCAGAGGTACAGTCGGTGTATTCTACAGCCCTAGCCGACAGGGCAAGAAACTGAATAGCTTGAAGTAGAAATGCTTTCTTGAAAATTAAACCCTGTACTCATGCTAAACTGAATTGTTTGAAGTAGAACTGATTATTTGTATAAAAATGGATTTCGCCTCAAATAACCTACAAAGGTTGATATGCCATAAAGTCCAAACAACTACCACCAACCAACAAACACACACACACACACACACACACACACACACACATATATATATATATATATATATATATATATATATATAATAAGTGTTGGTTGTCGAGCCAAGTGCAATATGATATGGAGAGTGCTCAATATGTTGGATAGAGCTATTATATGATAATAATAATAATGATAATAATAATAATAATAATAATAATAATAATAATAATAATAATAATAAATGAATATATATTAGATATTAGATATTTAACATATATATATATATATATATATATATATATATATATATATAAAGGGCTTGGTAATAACCCACAAAGGAATAAATGCTATAAAATAGTTTATCCAAAACATGTAATACTAGAAAAAATATAATAACTTCTGGTTTCGTTCTTTTTTCTCTGAACACAATTAAAGGGGGTTTTATTTAATATCAACCATTTATTCTTTGAATGAAAAAATAGAAAATAGTCTTTCAATTTTTATAATTTAACGAAACAATCCCAGATTAAATGAAGTTGGAGATTCAGTTGCTATGAAAACAAATATGGTTTGCAAACATGTTTATGATTTTGGTATTCCTATATAGCACCAATTATATTCAAGCAATTTTATGGCCTTAAGTAACCCATAGAAATAATACTTTAATTATAGCTTCGTGTACCAATTTTTGATACAAATAATGTGCACACAGTAGTACGCTTTCATATATTTCAACCGAAAAATTATAATTTTCAAACAGATATAAGTAAATCTGGCGACCGCAGTCGAGAGTGACCCAAAGGATCTCTTTTCAATAGCTACAACACCAAGGTGTAGGGAAGGGTGCTACTCCATTCCCAGGATTGCTCTACTTTACCCAAGATCCTCATCTTATTATGTTGAGTTTTAAGTAAGTAGGCATCAAGTACCATTTTTAAGTCTTTGGTATGACTCGCCCTGGGATTGAACCCAGGTCTCTCGGACCATTGGCGAACACTCTACTCATTAGGCCGATGGCTCGGTCATAGCAGATATACTTGACCCATACATATTACTCATACAGATCTTACTGCACAGAATCAGACAGGAATACCAACAGCACACGCCAGAGCACCAGTACTATTCAATAGATGCAGTTTAATGTCATATCATGGTCACACTATATCACCTCAAGGAAAAGTGACTACATATTCTCGTTGTGGTGCCCTGTATATTGACAGATTGATAGAAATTTACTTATCATCTATACCAAAGTTGAAACCCATTAACCTTTACCTTAATCAGCTTCTTTCTATTGATTAGCGGAAGTAAAAATATTTTAACCGATTTTAAAATATGAACGCACACCATCGAAAGGCACAAAATATTCGAGCGTTCCATAACGCGATTTAGCTAATCCTTGGTCAATTACGAGCAACAATAAAAATTCACTCTTTATGAGCAGAATATTTTTCAGAGTATAATATGTTACCATCTTTTTTTCTTTTTTTTTTGTATGAACATGTCTTACTTCAGAAATGAGGGCTCGGCGCAGTGTAACGGTTATCAGTGAAAGATATGGAACCCTGGCTTATGTTGAAATCATATATGAGGCTTTTAGCGTTTCACATCGTACTGAATCTATAAAAAAACGCATTCTATTTTCCCCTCAGCTATGCGTTTAGAGTGGAGCAGAGTGGGTGCCTTTGACTTGGTTAAGTTATCCATTTTAAAGAATAGAGACTCTGGTTTCAAACAAGCTTTATTTTATTAAAAAACTGACTTTGTTGCGCATCCAGCCCATGGCAAATAGGCTTGGTAAATACATAGTGAAGAAAAGTCCAGAATCCGTTATCAGAGTCAGTGGAGCATTCAGATAAAAAGAAACTATGTATAAACGGAAACATACAATTAGGGTGCATTTCATCAGGAATACACAACAGTATGTGGAACATCAGCGGAAATATTGAGATAATTTCACAGGTTTGGTTTAGTTTCTTTGTTTAATGGCATATAAACCTTTGTAGGTCATTTAATGCCAAAGCTATTCTCGTAGAAGAACAGTAGTGGAACTATTTAACCCATAGCTGGGAGTATAAATGGGTTCATACCTTTCCCAAGAGTATTTGCCCGAAAGTGGACGTAATAGCGCGACTGGAGTAGGAACTCGCTTACTGCGATTCCGCGGTCCATCGCTTTAACCATTACCCCACGAGGACACCCACTTATTTCACAGAGAATGGATACAGATAATATTACTATAAAAATATTAGATGTAATATAATTTAGTGTTCGATTGAAGTTTCCTCTATTTTATATGTACTATAAAAATTAAATAAATAATCCAAGAATTAAGCTGTATTAAGCATCTTTATCATTCTCTGAATATTTTTCTTTTGAGGAGCTTCAATAAAAGAAACTTTTGAAACTATAAAAACATTTTTGCTGAATTGGATTTGGAGAAACGCCAACTCGTTATATTGATACCAACACTTTTTTTCTGGGTTTAACACAAGTACTTTTTACAACGAATGGACCACTTTATCGTAATTGGGATACTGTGTGCATACCTTTGAAATTCTAAGTAAAAAGAAGCACCCGGACATATTGTATTTAACGGTTATCGAAATCGAAAATTGTAGATTTCAAATCTTTTATTGGGCTGTTTACCTTTTGATTTGCATTAATGTCATTGGGAAAGGCATGAATCCATTTAGTATGCATCTAGCTATGAGTAAATAGTCGGTCAGACTAAATCTTTCGCGTTGACAAGAAAACTGGTAAATAGAAAGAAAACTCAGCACTGAAGTCTGAAGTTTATTGTTTGAAAGAATCTATATTACATTGGTGCACAATTCTTTTGTTATTGTCATTTCATCTGAAATTAATATAAGTTAAGGAAATACAGTTTAGCAAACTAGATTATTTACCCTTCTTATAGCAAGTTATTTTAACGAATGTAAACTTCAAACCAGGTGTACAAAAATAGCTTTGCATTGGATCCAAATAGTTGAACAGACTGCGTTTTCAGACTTGGTATAGCAAGTTCTGAATGTCAAGTTTGACTTCAAATCAGCTGTTCGAAAATGACAGAGCTACATCCACGTTATAGTAAAATATTTGGATAAATAAGTAAAGTTGGCGACCTAAGTCGACGGTGACCCGAATGCACCCTTTTCCATAGCAACTACATCAGCAAGTACATAAGGTATAGTGAAGGGCGCTACCCTTTCCCTGGTTTGCTCCGCTTTACCCTTGATCCATAATTTATAATACAGAGTATTAAGCAAGTAGACATCAAGTACCGTTTTTTGAGTCTTTGATATGACTCGACCTGGGATTGAACCGCGGTCTCCTGGGCCATTAGTGGACACTCTAATAGCTAGGCCAATGGACAGGTTGAATTTGGATAAATACATGCCTTAAATATGAACTTAAATCGAGCTTACTTAAATTATCGCAATATGTTTTTTTTCTTTGTATACAATATGTCTGAGATCAGTTGAATATCTATTAAATTATCACTAGCACATGCTCAAAAATAATAAGTGAATATCCATGGTAATGTTAACTTTCAATAGAAAGAATGTTATGAATATATTCAAAGATAACAACTTAATTTCACTGGACTTATTTCTAGATATACAGGGTGATTAAAAATATATTAACCTCCTCATAGGCGTACATTTGTTGCAGACTTTTAAACAGACTCTATCCCTATTAGCAAACTTTTAGAATCACCAACAAGTGACTTTAAATGAAAATATTTCTCCAGCGAGTGGGTATATTTATTCGAAAATAACAAGAATTATTACGGAGATCGCGAGAAAAACATGACAACAACGTATTGGCAAAGATCAGGAACAGGTGTTGATTTTAAATTATAATATCAAAAAGATACTCTCTTACAAATTCTTACATTCAAATTACCGTCTATATATATATAATCTGAACGAGTTATATAATATTTAAACATTACACACAGACAGAAACACACACAGACAGACAGAAACACACAGACAGACAGAAACACACACACACACACACACACACACAGAAACATACACACACACAGAAACACACACACACACACACACACACACACACACACACGTATATATATATATATATATATATATATATATATATATATATATATACGTGGGTATATGTAACATAACACATTAGTTTTTATATATACAGGGTGGAACGATAAAATTGTCACCCCAGAAAAGACATGATTCCATTTCCCTTTAATGAAATCCGTTTTTTTTTCTGTTTTTTGGTTTGTTTTTTTTTTTTTGTTTTTTTTGTTTTTTTGCAGACCATCTACTAGTTGGCCAGTTGTGTACAAATCCGAAGAGCGATAGGAGCCTTCTATCATGTCTAAAAGTGACACAATGTCAAACGTGCTAGATCGGAGATGCGCCGCTGTACAACCCATGCTCTATACCGATCCAAGTTATAAAAACAGGACCATTGCCGGCACCCTCAAAATGCAAATCTGGATTGCCACGTATAGCAGGGACGTTCCCAGGGTGATTGAAACAAAGTTTCAAGCTATATTTATGGTTTTGGTGTGGTTTCAAGTGAGGGCCACATTATGCCACTTCACATCTTCTAAGTCTACTTGAAAGTCAACACCTAAGTGTGCCTGGATGTGCTGAAGGGTGTGGTGATTCCCTGGTGAAATAAGGTGGCTGGTGTCAGACCCTGCGTGTGGCAGCAGGATTCGGCGCCGGCCAACAAGTCCAAAGAGACCCACGCTTGGCTTCAGAAGGAATGCTACGACTTTGTACCCTTCTCTCACTGGACCCCCTCCTCCACAGACTTGAACCCGCTGGACTACATCGTTTGGTCATACGTCGAGAACATCACCAACGTGACCTCCCACAACACCAAAGCCAGCCTGATCGCCGCCATCCGCCGAGTATTCGCCGAGCTCCCACCGGCGCTTGTGGAAAAGGCATGTTCCCAGTTCCGAATCCGTCTCGAGGCGATGATTGAGGCTGAAGGCGGCTACATTGAATAGATGTCAGCTCTACAACATAATCAAGTTAGCTGAATTGATTTTTTCAATAAAAGTTTTTAATTAACACTGCTGTGTTGTTTTCTTTAGGGCGACAATTTTATCGTTCCACCCTGTATCTAATATGATGAATCCTTATCTGCAAACACTGAATTCGTGCACTTTTTTACGGGGCCATCATCATACATGATAATTGCTGTGTAATAAAGGCATGAAATCTGTTGTCGAAGAAAAGCATCCATGTAAAAAAAAAAACATATATAAAAACTAATAGATTTTATCAATTGTGATATTTTATTATAGATCTATCGCAGATATTGACCTCTCTCCAAATCATATATTTATTCTACCTCTAACCAACAAAGTGATATAGTGACTAGCATAAACTGTTGTAATATATATATATATATATATATATATATATATATATATATATATATATATATATACTACTGGCACTATTTATAGAACAATTTAAAAAGTAAACGCTACACACTGCAACGGCCTAGATGCTCTTCTTATTTTCAAAGTACTAATGTACACACAAAAGTCACTTTTGTGATACATTCTTCCCTTATGATGACCCAAAATAGGGCAGAAACTGCTTGGGAAATAAACAATTGTGGAAAATATATCAATCAATTCCTGCCGAATACTATAAAATCGATACAGCAATATGAAAGGATCAACAAGAAAATATGTAGACAGAAAATGTGTAATATGTTCAACGAATTTTTTATAAATGAAAAAATGTATAATAAGATAGATATATTGGTAAATACATACAGCAAAAACGATGTTATATATGAATATAAATATTGATTTGTTTTTGTCATCGAATAACTTGACTAATTCTAGTTTAAGTAATCTCAAATTATTTTAGAAGAAGAGACTAGGTGTTGATAACCCTCTGATTATTATTTTTGGAAAGTGGACTGCAAAGTGGTCGGCTGCATTATGGTCACTTCTGCCGAGATTCCATCAGTGTTTAAATCCCAGATCATCAAATATTTTGGTTATTTTCTTTTCCAACATATATTCTAAGTGGTCCCCCCCACCACCACCAGCACAATCGATCGACTTGTGATTCATCCGACGGAACATTCTATTTCCAAAATACTATTTTTTTAAAATACCATTTTGGGGAGCACAAGGCCGAAGACTTTTGTGAGGGGAAAGGGAGCGGACTTACGTTAACTCTGAATTTAAGGGGTCCCTAGCAAGCCACATTCATCGACCTATCCATACAATACAATAAGCCATTCATTCTTCATAAGACACGCTTCAGTCACAAAAAATCCCGCATTTGCTCAACTTAAAAAACTTAAAAACCCCGAATGAAATTAAAGCAATCTTATTTACAGAGGGTGATATATTTACAATTGTTGAAGTTAATGGGGATGGGAGAAAAAACCCAGAAGAGCATATAAAATAGAACAAAAGAAAAACCTGTTTGGAAACCGTCCTTCACCCGTCTATAATATGGAGGCCGATTGTTTTTTGGTATCCACAGGGACCCAAAAGAAGCCGGACGTTGAAAATGGAGGAGGGAAACAAAGCTAATGGGACAAAAGAAACATAGGTTCGGGACGAGTGGGGGAACTATTGTGAGTTGCAGAGGTAAGAATAAATTAATGAAATTCGATCTTCAGAAAATGTGGGAATAGATGAAGGGTTGGAGAACGAAAAACAACTGGAACTGGAACTGGAAGATCTTGGTGGCTACCTTCTAGATGACGGGGACAATGATTCACAACATACTGCTCACTAGGGAAGAAAGGGGACAAGCAATTCCAACTTTTGGGGGTGGGGTTACCGGAAGACCAAGTCCGTAGTCGCCATGCACAGAAAGAGGAGAGAAGGATGACTTAAATATTGCCCCCTTTCGTACGAGCAGGCTCACTGCTTGCCCCCACCTTCAGTCGAATGTTATGCCATCCAAGCGTTTTCTATTTGCGTCTAATTTTGACTCTAAACAGATGCCTAAAGAACAAAATCAGACCACGATGAGAAAAGTCTATCCCGTCATACGATCTCTTATTTTGTGTTATCCAAATCACCATTTTAACTACAGCTTTGATTGCAGGAAATGCCACACGATTCTCAACTTGAAACTGAGGCAAAATGTTGTTTACAACGTAACCAACATCAAGCAGCACGAGCTGCTGAGTTTCGATACGGGCTGTCAACCCTCCGACGTGATTCCAAAAGGGACTTACTCTCTCGAATTATTCGAAGGCATGCCCAGCCGTTTCTTCCAAGCCATAGCCACAGCAAGGACAATCGGGCATGTTGTAACTTAAGCCGAAAAGGGGTAACGCGTTCCGTGCAAGCCTCCAAGGGAGCAAGTACTCAGAGTTCTTCAAGAAGCCAGAACCTGGTACCCAATTCCAATGCAATTGAACCTTCTCCATCGACCAGCCGAGCTTATCCAAAAGAGGATACGAAGCGTAGCCAACCACTAGATCCCGATATATTTCCTTTCGAGACCGACAAAGATCACTAGAGCGAGAAAAGGTTGCGAAGGGCCTTACAGCATTCAAGAACAAACAGTGCTTCGTACCTCAGCTTACGCCCACCTTCAGTCAATGTTTTATAATTCATGTTTTTTCTCTCTGTTCAGATATAGAAATATGAACTCTCTAGTAAAAATACTTCCCAAAATAGAACATAGAAATTTGCATTATTTTTATACATGCTTCTAAAATTTGACATAATTTCACCGGGAACTTTTCTTTTTATCAGATAAAGAAACATTATCAATTTTTCAGACACATGGTGTACATCTTAAATGATATAATAATTTTTGGAACACATTATATGAATAAACTTTCTGCTGATTAAACATTTTATTTTCAGGTCAAGTTATTTTCAATGCTAATTGATTTTTGTTGCATTTTTTACATTCTAAATTCTTAATTTTTTTTTTCTAACCATTGAGATTTAAACCACGACATCGACAGAATGTATGGTGTCGAATTGATCAAATGATTTACGCTAGCGTGTATTTAAGCATAAATACCTTTAGATAATTTTTTCAATCATTTATCTTTGCTTCTTTTGGCCTCCTAACTGTCACTCAACTGATATTTGCACATGCTAAATAAAATAAAACATTTAAAAGCAATTAGATTATTAAATGAAAAATTCATATATATTTTATATATATATATATATATATATATATATATATATATACATATATATATATATATATATATATATATAATTTTCTATGCATTGAGCAATTATGCAAAGTGATATGAAAATACAGAAAGCACTTAACATCTCAGCTTTCTTTGTGTAGAAATACTCAAATGAAACGCCTGAAAAATGTAAAGTTTTATCAAAAGCAGTGCCCTTAATTTACATATATAGTAATTCCCCCCCCCTCTCTCTCTCTCTCTCTCTTGCTATATATATATATATTTTAAAACATTGCATATATTTGTTTAAGAGTATATAGTTTGGGTTTTAGTTAGTATGTATTATTCTCTCTCTCTCTCTCTCTCTCTCTCTCATCGTATTTAATTTTGAAGATCGTTCGTTCTTATAAATTTTCATTTTCCCTCGTTTCTGATAATTTAGTTACTAAATTTCCTCAATCAGAATCATATTTCTCAGATGTCATCTAGAATTTTCTTTATTATTAAATACTTGACGAACTTGGAATATTTATTAATATTCCCAGGGGTGCGTAATGAAGAATAGGGCAATAAGTGAGAGAGTAAACAATAACAACAGCAGCAGCAACAACAACAGCAATAATAATAATCAAAACTTGGACATGGCTAAGAAAAGGAAACTTTAAGAGAGAAACAGAATCTCTCCTAATAGCAGCACAGGATCACGCCATAAGAACGAATCATATCAAAGCGACAATAGATAAAACGCAACAAAATAGCAAATGCAGGCTATGTGGTGACAGACATGAAACCATCAATCATATAATAAGCGAATGCAGCAAATTAGCACAGCGGGAGTACAAGGCGAGACACGACTGGGTCGGTAAGGTGATTCACTGGGAAATGTGTAAGAAATTTAAATTCGACCATACGAACAAATGGTATATGCATAACCCAGCGCTTGTCCTAGAAAATGACTCGCATAAATTCCTATGGGACTTTAATATACAAACGGATCACTTAATCCCATCCAGGAGACCAGACTTAATAATAATCAACAAAAAAAAAAGAGAACTTGCAAAATAGTCCGCTTTGCTGTCCCGGCAGACCACAGAATAAAACTGAAAGAATATGAAAAAAAAAGAATAATAACCTCGACCTTGCTAGGGAACTGAAAAAACTGTGGAACATGCAGGTGACAATTATACCAATTGTAATTGGTGCGTTTGGAACAGTAACTAAGCGATTACTAAAGGGACTAGATGACTTGGAGGTTAGCGGACGAGTGGAAACCATCCAAACGACAACATTGTTGAGAACTGCCAGAATACTAAAAAGAGGCCTGGAGACTTGAGGAGACTTGCTCTCATTCAGATTTCAGTGAAAAACCATCAGCTATCGCTGATGTGAAAAGCTCTAATGAGTGGACATAATAACAATAATAATAAGAAATCTTCTGGAATTTTGAGATACAAACGGATCACATAATCTCGGTAGAAGACTAGACCTTGTGCTCATTAGCAATAGAAAAAGAACATGTTGTCTATGGAAATTCGTCGTTTTAGGGGGCCACAGAGTGAAAATCGAAGAAGGTGAAAAGATAGACAATTACTTGGACCTAGCAAAATAACTCAAAAAGCTGTGACCAAAGTATTGGAATTGATGAATGGAAGAGTTGCAGTTTGGAGGACAATATTGCTATGATGAGCCAGAAGACAGAAGAGTCCAAGAGACCTGAAAAAACTTGAAATCACTCAGACTCCCCTGAAAGCCCACCAGTTTACACTGGTGTTAAAAAGTCACAAGGAAAACTTATGATAATAATAACAAGAAGAACAACAAGAACTATATGGACTATCAAGGGACAAACAAGCAAAATCTCACACGAGAAAGATTAAACACGGCTGAGCAAGGCTAGCCTTAACAGAGAAAATAAATCTCTTCAGATAATGGTAGAAAAATATGCCATAAGGACTGTCAAAGTACAAATAGACAAAATGCAGCTAAATAGCTGATGTCGATTATATGATGATAGAGATAAAACAATTACATAATAAGAGAATTTATTAACATAACGCAAAAAGTTTATAATAACAGACACGACTGGTTGGGAAAGGTTATCCAGTGAAAATTGTGCAAGAAGTTTAAATTCGACCATACAAAACAATTGGTATATGCACAACCCAGAATCCATCCCGAAAAACGAGACACACAAAAGTCATTGGGATTTTCACATACAAACTGATCACCTACTATTGGTCAGACGAGCGGAACGAGAAATTGTAAAAAAAAAAATAAAAAATAAAAAAAAAATAAAGAGAACCTACAGTAAAGAGGACTTTGCCGTTCAGGCTCACCACGGGGTAAAACTGAAAGAAAGCGAAGAGAGAGATAGATGCCTTGACCTTGCTTGAGAACTAAACACGTGTGGAATATGACGAGGATGCCAATTGTAATTGGCACACTCGGTACAATCACAAGGTTATTTGTACAGGGGCTGAAGGACTTGGAAATGAGAGGACGTGTGGAGACACCCAAATCAAAGCAATGAGATAATCCAGAATACCGAGATGTGTCCAGGAGACGTGAAAAGAAGACTTTCTATCTATCGGACTCCAGTTAAAAACCATTAGATAACGCTTACATGAAAAACCCTCGAAGGAAACTTTAAAAGAGAAACAGAATCTCTTCTAATAGCAACAAAAGACAGCGCCATAAGAACGAATCATATCAAAGCGAGAATAGATAAGACGCAACAAAATAGCAAATGCAGGCTTTGTGGTGACAGAGATGAAACCATCAATCATATAATAAGCGAATGCAGCAAATTAGCACAGCGGGAGTATCAGGCAAGACACGACTGGGTCGGTAAGGTGATTCACTGGGAAATGTGTAAGATATTTAAATTCGACCATACTAACAAATGGTATATGCACAACCCCACACCTGTCCTAGAATATGACACGCATAAACTCCAATGGGATTTTAACATACAAACGGATCCCCTAGTCCCGACCAGAGGACCAGACTTAATAATAAACAAAAAAAGAGAACTTGCAAAATAGTCGGCTTTGCTGTCCCGGCTGACCAAAGAATAAAACTGAAAGAATGGGAAAAGAAAGATAAATACCTCGACCTCGCTAGGGAATTGAAAAAAAGGTGGAACATGCAGGTGATAATTATACCAATTGTAATTGGTGCGTTTAGTACAGTAACTAAAGGATTAGTAAAGGGGCTAGAGGACTTGGAAGTTTGGGGACGAGTTGTGACCATCCAAACGACAGCATTATTGAGAGCGGCTAGTATACTAAGAAGAGTCCTGGAGACTTGAGACTTGCTGTCAGTCAGACTCCAGTGAAAAACCATTGGCTAACGCTGATGTGAAGAGCTCTAATGAGTAATAATAATAATAATAATAATAATAATAATAATAATAAAATGACTATAACGAGGAAACAAATATGGGAAGAAAAACAACTCTATTGGCGTTTTAAACGACTAATAAATAACACCTCACACGACAAAACCTGAACATGGCTGAAAATGAAATTTTAAATGAGAAACAATCTCTCCTCGTATCAGCATGAAATAATGCCGTAAGAACCAATCATATCAAAGTGAGAATAGATAAGACGTAACAAAATAGCAAATGTAGGCTATGTGGCGTAATAGACAGATCGATCAATCACATAATAAGCGAATGCAGCAAATTAGCGCAGAAAGAGTACAAGACTAGACACGACTGGGTGGGCAAGAGGATCCACTGGGAAATGTGCGAGAAATTTAAATTCGTCCATACGAACAAATGGAATTTGCACAACCAAGCACCTGTCCTAAAAAAATGACACACATAAACTCCTATGGGACTTATCATACATACACACGGATCAACTAATGTCGGCAAGAAGACCAGACCTAATAATAATCAACAGCTGTCCCGGCTGACCATAGAATAAAACTGAAACAATGTGAAAAGAAGGATAAGAAACATGACCTTGCTAGAGAATTGAAAAAAAGCTATGGAACATGAAAGTGACGATTGTACCAATGTGTGATTGATGCTTTTGGTACAGTAACTAAAGGATGATTAAAGGGTCTGGAGAATATGGAAGTTGGCGGACGAGTGGAGACCATCTAAACGACAGCATTATCATATTTACCAACCCCTCCGCTCGGGCAGGATATGACACAAGGTCATTTTTAAGCGGAGTTTAACAGGTTTGAATTCAGAGTTTTCCTTCTCCTAGACTCACCAAGGCTAAAGAACCTAGTCTGTCCTACTATTTACCCATAGCTGGAGGGAGAATAATTGGATTCATACCTTTCCCAAGGGTATGAAAACGACAGCATTATTGAAGACGGCCAGAATACTGAGAAGTGTCCTGGAGACTTGAGGAGAATTCCTGTCACTCAAACTCCAGTGAAAAACCATCAGTTAACGCTGATGTGAAAAACTTTAAAAGAGTACATAATAATAACCACCAATTGTGATTGGTGCTTTTCGTACAGTGACTAAAGGACTATTAAAGGGACGAAAGGACCTGGAAGTTGGCGGTCCAGTGGAGACCATCCAAACTACAGCATTATTGTGAACGGCCAGAATACTGAGAAGAGTCATGGAGACTTGAGGAGACTTGCTGTCACTCAAAATCCAGTGAATGACCATCAGCTAACGCTGATAAGAAAAATTCTAACGTTAAATTTATGAGTTTATATATGCGTGTATTTCAATACTTCAAGTACAAAAAAACATATTTTCTTTATTATCCTTTTAACTCGGTAACCAAGTCTTTGGCTTGTGTGAAATCGAGTAAATTCTTCCCAGATTTCTATCAGCCTTTTCCTATACTCTCTTTGTGTTGGGTTGCTCCTAACAGTGAAATTCAAATTTGTTGTCTAGTCCATTTTCTGCGTTGGTATCTCTGATTTCTGTGGTTGCTTAGGTCGTCGTTCGTTTACCGGGAAAAAAAGCCAACATTTGCAAGATTCTGATCTGGTCGCCAGAGTCGGCCATTCCAGGAGCAGTTACCGATCATGAAACCCACATATCTTGTCTCTCTCCCATGTTGCGTTATGTTTCGATTTGTCATGCTCATCATGGAGAGAACTTTATTTATTCTCCGTCCCATCACAGGACAAGTATGGCACAAGGCTTTTTAAAAGTGGCTCTTGATGCAGAGCCGCAGCCCACACGCGTCCGGCAAAATCCCAAAATACCTTTGGATACGTCGACACACTCCCAAACGGGGCTCCTTGGAGGCCAGGGAACAAACAACAAACAATTGGTAAAACAATTGGTGACAATACCAGACCCAATTTGCACAACTATCACAGAAATTACCAAGTACTCTCTAAGTAAGATAATGCTTAAACGGGTGACACTGAAAAAAGGAAAAAAAAATCCCTCGTAAAAATAAGTTTTAACCTCGATACATCCATACTGGACTTTTTTTTTTCATTCGTATTAAAGATATTTTGTATTTAAACTCTGGACTATTATGCTATTATCGTGGGTTTCCATCAGTTTTTATGAGTTTTATATTATTTGTTTCACCTGGCTAAATTTAAGTAACTTTGATTGAAAAAGTTCGCCATTTGACTACCAAGACTAACCCAATGACTATCTCTGTTTACTTTATTTCAACTCGGTTCCTCGCACTAGATCCTCCAGCTATCATTGTTTCTATTTCCTCTTCTGACACAAGTCTCAATTTATACATTATTTCTACTTAGACATAAATATTGTACACAAGTCATGCAGAAAATTACAAACACAGGAAATGCACTTCGATAATTTAGTCAGAGATATTAAAAAAAGAAAAAAAAATCATTTACGTTACTATTTTTCTTTCTCTTTTTTTTGCGAGTGTTTCCTCGAACTTTCTAGTTGGTAATAGGGCAGTGTTTGTTTTTCGGCTTTGTTTTCTTGTGCCTGGCCATTCGTGTCTGTCTTCTTGGATATATGAGTTTTTACATCAGCATTAGCGGATAGTCTTTCACTGGAGTCTAAGAGACACCAAATCTCCTTAAGCTTTAGGACTCTTCTCAGTATACTGGCCGATCTTATTAATGCACTAGTTTAGATGATCTTAATTCGTCCACTGATTCCTAATGCTTTCTCTCTCTTTGAAAAGCCATTAATAATTGTTCTGAGCGCATCAGTTCCAATTGGTATTACAGTCATATTCATATTTCATAAGTGTTTTAGTTCCCTGGCTAGATCTTAGTACTTGTCTCTTTTTCGCTTTCTTTAATTTTAATCTGTGGTCTTCCAGGACGGCAAAATTCACTTTATTGCTGGTTCTTTTCTTTTTAAAGATGACTATAACTAGATCCTGCCCTACGACCGAGACTAGGTGATCAGTTTTTATTTCAAAATCCCAGAAAATGTTTTGCGTCTCATTCTCATGGACTGATGTTAGGTTGGGCATATACTTTTTTTTCCATGTAGTCAAATTTAAACTTCTTGCACAGTTACTGGTGAATCATCTTTCCAAACAAGTCTGGTCTCGTCATATGCTCTTTTTTGCGATAACTTACTGCCTTCAGTTATTATGTGATTGATCGTTTCGACTCTAGGACAACATAACCTATTTTGTTGTGTGTCATCTATTTTTTTTTTTGACGTAGTTGGCCCTTATCGCGTTATTTTTTGCTGCTAAGAGAAAAGATTTAGTTGCTCTCCTAAGGTATCCTTTTCTTAGCGATGACCAAATTTTCTTGAGGGGAACTTCATTGGTTCTCGTTTAAAATATCCATATATTTGTTTTTCTCCTCGTTTCTATATCTTAACCGGGCGATTGGTCAATTGAGTAGAGTGTTCACCAATGGTACAGGAGACGGGGGTTCAATCCCAGGTCTAGTCACACCAAAGATTCTAAAAATGGTAGTTGATGTCGCCTTTCTTAGCACTCAGCATTATGAGGTAATGATCAAGAGAAAAGTGGAGGAATCCAGGGAATGGAATAGCGCCCTTTCCTACACCTTGGTGTTTTAGCTATTTAAAAGAGAGACTCCGGGTCATCCTGGACAAAGGTCGCCAACTTTTCTTTACTGACTCAATTTTTTAATTATTACTTTTCTGTTGATTATTATTATTATTATTATTATACTCATTTGAGATTTTTTCACTCAAGAGTTATCTGATAGTCTTTCACAAGATTTGAGTGACTGCAAATCTCCTCAAGTCTTCATGACTTATCAATGTATTCGGGCCGGTCCTGATAATGCTGTAGTTTGGATGACCTCCAGTTGTCTTATTTCCAAATCCTCCAGCTCCATTACCAATCTTTGGTGACTGTACCTTGTGAACAAATGACAGCTGGTATCACCGTCACATTTATGATCCATAGATATTGTTAGTTCTCAAGAAAGTATTGGGTATTTATCTCTCTTTTGCTCTCATTCAATTTTTCTCTGTAATCTGCCGGTATAGCAAATTTCACTATTCAGTAGGAACAATTTTTTGTTGATGATCACTTGGCCATATATGGCCAGGATTCCTTTGTACCTCAAGCAAAGATAGACGAGGCACAACAAAATATAAAATGTAGGTTATGTGGAGATAGGGACGAAACTATCAATCATATAATAAGCGAATGCCGTAAATTTGTACGAAAGAGTATAAGACTGGGAGAGGAAGGGTAATCCTCTAGGTGTTGTTCTAGAAGTTTAAATGTTATCACATGACCAAGTGGTATATCCTATTTACCCAACCCCTCCGCTCGGGCAGGATATGACACAAGGTCAATTTTTAAGCGGAGTTTAACAGGTTGGAATTCAGAGTTTTCCTTCTCCTAGACTAGTTGCCTGACCAAGGCTGAAGAACCTAGTATGTCCTACTATTTACCCATAGTTGGAGGGAGAACAATTGGATTCATACCTTTCCCAAGGGTATTAGTGTTATGTTAGTGTCATGCAATCAGTTTCGTCCAGGACTTGAACTCGTGTCGCCGTGTTCATTTCCTACGACGATAACAATTACACCATGGGCACCTCCTAGTGGTATATGCACAACTCGGAATCCATCCTGGAGACGTATAAAAATCTTTAGGATTTTGACAAACAAATCTTGGCCAGACGACCAGCCCTAATGATAGTCATTAAAAAAGAAAACATGCTGAATAGTGAACCTTGCCGTCCTGGCAGACTACAGAGAAAAAAAATGCGGTAATAAGTATTGGACATTGCTAGAGAACTAAAAGAAACATGGAACGCAAAGGTGACTCTGATACCAGTTGTTATTGGTGCACTTAGGACAATCCAGGGATTGGAAGACATAGAAGTAAGAGGGCAAGAAGAGTACAAACTAGATTACAACGTTATTAAAATTGGCTAGAATACTGAGTAGAATCCTGGTGGGGACATCTCCACTCTTGACAGAACCCCTCTTAAACTAGTTGACAAATTCACTTACCTAGGAAGCAGCGTCGAATCAACCGAAAAGACATCGACACGAGGTTAACGAAAGCATGGACAGCTATCAATAGGCTATAAATTATATGGAAATCAGACCTAACCGATAAAATGAAACGCAGTTTCTTCCAGGCAGCGGTCACATCGATACTGCTATATGGCTGCACTACATGGACGCTAACAAAACGGCTGGAGAAGAAGCTAGACGGCAATTACACAAGAATGCTGCGTGCAATCTTGAACAAGTCCTGGCGGCAACACCCCACAAGACACCAACTGTACGGCCACCTGCCTCCTATCACGAAAACTGTTCAAGTTAGACGAACCAGACATGCAGGACACTGCAGGAGAAGCAGGGACGAACTCATAAGATATGTACTCTTATGGACCCCCACACATGGCCGTGCAAAAGCAGGACGACCAGCACGAACATACATTCAGCAGCTATGTGAGGATACAGGATGTTGTCCTGAAGACCTGCCTAGGGCGATGAACGATAGGGAGGAGTGGCGAGAGAGGGTCAGCAATATCCGTGCTACCAGCGCGACATGATGATGATGAAACTTCAGTGAGAAACCATCAGTGAATACTGGTGGGAAAAAGTCTCAAGGAAGAAATAATAATGATAATGACTACGACAGCGTCAAGCAATCGGACTAAAAAGGATATTCCACAATAAATTAGATATTACAGACAAGTTGCTGGTGAGGGTAGGATAAATCATCAATCGAATGCATATATATATATATAGAGAGAGAGAGAGAGACAGAGACAGAGACAGCCAGAGAAACAGAGAGAGAGTGAGAGATATTTCAAGCAACAAACAGGCGAGCTTGCACTCGAGAAGATTAGGATAAGGCTCAAAACGTTGACTATAGAACCAATAATATTAAAGCGAAAATCGATAATAAACAACAAAATATCAAGTGTAGGTGATATGGACCAAAAGGAGAGCGTTTAATCATATACAAACCGCATGTAGAAAACTATCACAAAAAAAATCAAGACCAGCGTAGATTGTGTGGGAAGGTGATGTACGGGGAATAGTGCAAGAGATTAAAATATAACTATACTCCCAAATGATATTGACACAAACCAGAGTCCTTCAGAGAGGATTAGACTCCCGAAATTCCCAAGGAGTTTGCGTTTCAAACAAATCACCTTAACACGTCTTGAAAACCAGATCTACTCTAAATTAAGATTGCCCAGTCAGCTATGGCTGTAGAATACACTGATTGTACCTCAGCAGAGGAGTAAGACTCTCACAACGAGTGTCCTGGATATGACAATAAAAAGTCTGATGGAGAGGTTCCAATGCTGCTTGAGATTTATGAAATTTGAAGCACCCCTGCATTGCCATCACTCCCAGGCCCACTGTGATCCGGAGTTGTAACACCTGATATGGTCCTATGTATGGGTCATATAGAACTAAACTGTGCATTGATGCTAAACTGAATTGTTTGAAATAGAACTGTTTGACTAAACTGAATAGCTTGAAAAATATTTTTGACAATTAAACTGCCTACTTACGTTTAAACTACGTGCTTATACTGAACTGCATTATTTATGATATTGAAACTGTACTTACGCTAAACTGAATTGATTAAAATAGAACGGTTTTTAGATTTAACTGTGTGTAAAAAAACACTTTACTAATACTAAACTGAATTGTTTGAATTATAACTGTCTGAATAAATTTAATAGTTTGAAATAGAAATGTTTTTAACAGTTAAACTGCACTCACGCTAAACTGAATTGTTTGAAAAAGAACTGATTATTCGTATAAAAATGGATTTGGCATAAATAACCCGCAAATGTTGATATGCCATAAAACCCAAACAAGCAACAAAGAATAAAAATGAACTTGCCCTCTTCTAAGTTTTCTAGTTCCGGCGAACAACGGTGTGAATTTTTTTTAAAGATTAGAGACACGAAGAACATACAAAATAGAGCAAATAAGAATTATCAAAGCCGCCAATAGCAGCAAAAATCGACAAACTAATTTTAGAACTAAGAAGAAAACATAACAAACTAGAAAAGATATAGAAGAAAAACAACTTCATGAATCATTCAAACGACAAATTAAGTAAACATTCACTGAAGACCTAGACATAACTCAGAAAGCTTTGCCTCAATGTAACTGGATCTCTTTTAATAACCGCATACATAATGCCATGAGAAACAATAATGTCAAATCAAAAATTGATTATACGAAAAAGAATAAAAAGCAAAATAAAAGAAACGGTTAATTACATCATAAGCGAATACAGTAAAAATGACACACAAACGATACAGCACTAGACCTGATTGGGTAGAAAAATGAATTCACTAATGTTTTGAACAAATTCTGACTAACAGCATATTTACAACTAGTAACTGCCCAAGAAAATGAAACCCATACATTTCTAGGGGACATTGATACGATTGAATCATCTAATCTCGGCCATAACACTACAAAATATATTTAGTGAACAAGGAAAAAAACTAACCATCGAGTGTGTTTTGCTTATCCAACTGGCCACAAAATAAACATTCAAGAAAGCTAAAAGACAGACACATTCTTAAATCTTGTCAGAGAATTGAAAATGTCATGGAATATGGTTATATCCATTGTAGTTAGTGTCCTTGGATCGGTACCCAAAAAGCCGACAAAAAGATTTGTGGAACTGGACATCTGAGGAAGAATAGAGACCATCTAGACAAGAGCACTGTTAAAATCAGTTGAAGCTTATGGAAGACCCCAGGAAACTTGAGGATAATTGCTGAAATTGAAACTTCAGAGAAAAATCACCTGTTAAAAGTTATTCATAATTGTTTTTTCAGAATCATTTTTCTATAAATGCAAACCCTTCATTGCATGTAATTGGTTTTTGTGTCAAAAATATTCTAATCTCGCAAAAATAATTATTTTAAGTCCATTGGAAATGGAGGCAAACAGGATTGAGTGTTACTGACTGAATTCCACTTGAGAAAACATGGATGTGGCTAAGAAAGGGAAAACTTAAGGGAGAAACTGAATCTCTTTAATAACAGAAGAAAACATAGTTATAAGGACCAATTATATTAAAGCCCAAATTAATCAAACGCAACAGAATAGCAAGTGTAGTTTATGAGGTGAAACAGATTCAACGATTAATCATATAATAAGCCGTTGCAGAAAACTTCACGAAAGGAGTACAAGATGAGTTACATCTGGATGGAATAAGTAATCCACTGGGAATTGTGCAAAATACAGAAACTTGTTTACACTATCAAATGGTACATGAACAAACCACAACTAATCCTGGAGAATGAGACCCATAAAGTTCTCAGGGATTTTAAGATACAGACTGATAACCTAATCCCGACCTGAGACCAGCCGAATACTTTATTATCACAAATGTTATACAAGAGCTTAGAGAAGCGACTGGAGGAAATTAGAGGGAGATTCAAAAACATACTGCTAAAATCGCCTGAATATTAACAAGAGTTCTGCCGATCAACTTAGAACAATAATAAAAAAGGATGGTTTTCTGACCTTGAAATACTAGAAATACATCAGAAAACGCAGACGCAAGACAATACAATTTCAAACACATCAAGTGGCACAAACCAAAAACAACATATCAAAAATGAACTGCCAACTCCTGGAAATGAATACGCCACAGTACCAAGTAATCCAACAGAAACACTATCACAAGAACAACAGACAAAACTAGAAAGCCTGAAAAGAATTATGAACAGTGTGAAGACCACCCTCCCGTCATTAAGAAACATAGAATGGAGAATACTTAAAACAGAAACAAACAGAATAAATCAAATGCTACCTTACATATCAACACATACTATATCTGAATTAAATGATCTAATCTATGGAGGAGCGAAATTAGTGTGTGAGAAAATTGGGGTCCCCTCAAAATGTACGAAGAAACAGTCTAAACCAGGGTGAGAAGTTCGACTGGAAACCCAGATAAAAAATCTTCGAAAACAAGCCAAAATGGTAAGACCGATCCTAGAATATGTGGGAAGAGAATGGAAAAGACAACACGAGAAAAAATAACAGTACAACTTGAGGAAATAAGCCAGAAGGTTCTAGCGGAAGAAGGAAGACTAAAGAGATATCAACAAATAGTAAAACAATACAGACAAAACAGGATATTCCAAAACAACGAAAGAAAATTTTATCAACATTTGGGAGGGCATGACACAAAAACCTACCAACAACCAGACGCCAGAGAAACCGAACGATTTTGGACGAAAATATGGCAACCGGAAAAGCATAACGTAAAGGTTGAATGGATCAATAATATGACAAGATAACTAGAAGGATTCGAGGAAGGCCCCAAAGCAAAAATAAATATCGAATTATTCAAAAAGACTCAGAAAAAGATATCAAACTAGAAAACGCCAGGACATGATACATGGAGAAAGAAATCCATCTCCGTTCACGACAGACTAGCCCAAGAAATGAACAGATGCCTACATGATTCGCAAGTACCTGACTGGATGACCAAAGGAAAGACCACATTGATCCAAAAGGACCCAAGTAAAATAACTGCACCAAGCAATTATTGATCCATAACTTATTTACCGATGATGTGGAAAATATTAACAGCACAAATAAGGGAAAAGTAATACTATTCGCCAATAAGCCGCAGATTGTTCCTTAATGAACAGAAAGGATGTCGAAAAGGATTCAGAGGCACTACAGAATTACTCTGCATAGATAAACGCGTCCTAAATGAAAGCAAGAACAGACAGAAAAAAATCTAGCTATGGCCTGGATAGACTACGAGAAAGCATACGATATAGTTGCACAAAGCTGGATAATAAACTGTCTCAAAATGTACAAAATATCACACGAAACCATAAACTTCATAAAAAAACATGAAAAACTGGAGAGTTGAATTAACAGCAAGAGGAAAAAGATTGACTGAAACAAAGACACAAAGATGGATTTTCCAAGGAGATGCACTATCAGTCCTACTATTCATACTTGCCATGATGCCACTAAACCACATACTCAGAAAATGCACGACCGGATATAAACTTAGTAGATCGCAAGAAAAGCTCAACCACCTAATGTACATGGATGACATCAAACTATTTACAAAAAATGAAAAAGAACTGGAAACCCTAATACACACAATTAGAATAAACAGTCAAGACATAGGGATGGAATTTGGCATTGAAAAATGCGCTCTGCTCGTCATGAAAAGTGACAAACGACACCTAACTGACGGAATAGAACTACCAAATCAAGACAAGATCAGAACGCTTGCAGAAAACGAGACCTACAAATACTTAGTAATCTTTTAGGCAGACACCATCAAACAAGTCGAAATGAAAAACAAAATTAAAAAGAATATTTCAGGAGAACTAGAAAACTACTCGAGACAAAACCCCATAGCAGAAACCTTATCAAAGGAATAAATACTTGGGCTGTTTCCGTCGCTAGATACTCGGGACCCTTTCTGAAGTGAACCAGAGATTAAATTAGACAAATGGACCAAAGAACTAGAAAACTAATGACCATGCACAAGGCGTTACATCCCAGAGACGACGTGGACAGACTATATGTATCAAGAAAAGAGGGTGGAAGAGGACTTGCCAGTATCGAAGACAACGTTGACGCATCCATACAACTACTCGAAGACTACATAGAAAAACACGGGGAGGACTGATTAAGGCCATCAGAAAAAATAATGACAACACGATAGATAAAAGAATGACAAAAACTAGGGTACAAAAATGGACATGGCTAAGAAAAGGAAACTTTAAGAGGGAAACAGAATCTTTCCTAATGACAACACAAAACAGCACCATAAGAACCAATCATATCAGAATAGATAAGACTCAACAAAATAGCAAGTGCAGACTATGGTGTGACAGAGATGAAACCATCAATCAAATAATTCGCGAATGCAGCAAATTGGCTCAGAAGGAGTACAAGGCTTGACATGACTGGGTGGGCAAAGTGATCCAATGGGAAATGTGCAAGAAATTTAAAGTTGACCATGCCAACAAATGGTATGTGCACAACCCAGCTCTTGTCCTAGAAAATGACACTCACAAATTCCGGTGGGACTTTGATATACACACGGATCACCTAATCTCGGCCCGAAGACCAGATCTTATAATAATCAACAAAATAAAGAAAATCTGCAAAATTGTTGACTTTGCTGTCCCGGCAGACCACAGAATAAAACTGAAAGAATGTGAAATGAGAGATAAGTACCTTGACTTTGCTAGAGAATTGAAAAAACTATGGAACATGAAGGTGACACTTATACCAGTTGTAATTATTAAATGGCCTCGAGGATTTGGATGTTGGCGGCCGAGTGGAGACCATTCAAGCAACAGCATTATTGAAAACGGCCAGAATATTGAGAATAGTCCTGGGGACTGGTGGAGACTTGCTGTCACTCAATCCCCAGTGAAATACCATCAGCTTACGCTGATCAGAAAAACTTTAATGTGTAAATAATAATAATAATAATAATAATAATAATAATAATAATAAGAAGAAGAAGAAGAAGAAGAAGAAGAAGAAGAAGAAGAAGAAGAAGAAGAAACAACAACAGGAGCAGCAGCAACATTTTCTGCCAAATGTTTACCTAATTGCTTTTACTGCCTGAAAAATCTGGATAAAACACCTGTTCTCGAGGAATCCTCGTGGAATAGTGGCTAGCGTACTGGACTGCAACATCAGAGTCAGCGAGTTCAAATTTCGGTCGCGCTATGGCATTCAATTTCAGTCTAATACTCTTGGGGAAGGTATTAACCCCCTTTTCCCCCAGTTGTACTTCGACAAGGATGACTTTGGTATTAAATTACTCACGAAGTTTGATATGCCATCAAATAATCTAATTTGAAATGATATGCAAATCACTGAAAACTCTTGAAAATATCCTACTTCATCTATAGCTAAAAGGACAGATAGATTTACGAAGTTGTGAATATATCTTTTAGAATCTTTGCAATGACAGAACGCAATTTTGAGTACATAAAACATTTTCTAATTAAATTAAAATTCACTTGATCACTCAATAATTGCTGTCATTAGCAATCAAAATAATACTAGCGAATTGAATGTTTCCATTCCTAGCCAATAAATGTCTATCTTCATTCTATATAAAGAAGACAGAGAGACAAATAATCGTTTTGTAAGATGTTTAATCTCCTATTAATATGTAAAGTCTTAAGAACTGAAAACAAATTTTCATCTGATAGTACTTGTACGTTTGCGTCAACAGACATTCTTCTTTTCCATGGTATGATTGGTGAGGTTTTTCTTTCTTTAATAAATGAGGAAAACTTTTATACTCACAAAAGGTTCATGTTTTAAACTTAATATGTCCTTGTCTTTTGGCAATACTGTTATTTCGTAATACTTTCTAAAAATCCAGTAACTACGAAATGGGGAATCTAAGACACACTAGAAAAAATGCATCACTGTCATAACATAGCCATGTTACTCCTATGTATATATATATATATACATATCGTATCCCCAGAGGAAGAAATCAAAAAGTGATAGATCTAGTTTGTTTTTTTTTTTTTTGTCAGAAACTCTTCCTTGTCGACCTCTCCGAAATATCCACTATCCGTTGATGGAATTCTTGACAATAGATATTTTCCCTTGGAACAAAGTGCGAAAAGAATTTTTTTTTCTTAACTTTCCAATTGTTTTAGATTTTCACTCGATTACCCGATAGAAATGTAAAGAAAATTAAAATAACTTTGCGGTTATTTTAATCTGCTTGACATATTCAGTTGAGCATTTTGTGCCTTGCATTTTTTTGAAATAATTAATGATGTGTCGGATGTCTTTCAGATATAACTTCATGTTTGTTCTGTGGAACTTTTGAAAACGATCTCATTCTTTCTTGTTACAATGTTGCTGGTCATCATCATCAATTTAGTTTAGTCTAGAGTAGAAATAACATTAATTCTACCTCGTTGCGTTTCTTTTGGTGGACGTTTCTGCTTAAATTCCTCCCTTTCGGCGGGGATTACAATATTCTCACTCCATCTCCTGTATCAGGATTTACCCTCACAAAGTGATGTCCTAATTACGACACTAAACCGCTTCTGATGGTGGAGCTTCAGTTCTAGAGATCAAGAAAGTATCAATTACGTCTTCATTGACATTACTCAAAGGTCAACACGAATTAGGAGAGGGACTCATCTCTTAGAAAAATAGATATGTCTGAATATAATTCGTATTTGATAGGAATATTTCATGCCATATCATTGAAAGTAATGCGTATTCAGAATAGTTTCTTGAATCTATAATTGATTCTCATGATGTAATGATTTTTTCGTCCTTTTCAAGGGGAGTGCTAATCGTCTCTCCTTTTTGTAATAATTGTTTTCCAAAGATTATTATTAGTAACCTGAAATCTTATCACTGTGTGAAAATATATGATTAATATTAAAGTGAACAAATTTCTTGAAACTATATATTTACCATTTGATAGGAATACTTGAAACCTGGTATTCTTGGCTAATTATTTTTATTAGATCGGAATACCTGATAACTTATAACTGTTTTCAGACTCTTTTATGAAACAAATGCACAAATATGAATAAGAATGAACCATGAGTATCATTTCTATTTTTTTAAAAAAAGTAACCTAACATGGTTTTCCACGCGTTAAAGTTTATAAGCTGATCAATCGCACTCATGAAATAGATTAACTATATTTGTTTCATGTTGCTTATTACTTAACTCTGAATGAAGCTATTAGAAATTTCAAATGTCTAAATCTAAATGCAATACCATCCGAGACTGTCAAGTCAGTACCAAAGTAAAGTCAGTCTCATTCTGTAGAATGTTTTTGTACCAGAACTATCACAGCGTGATTTTCGTAAAATGAAAAAAATATCTGAAGGACAATATTTGAGGAATGGGAGGACATTAAATAATGACAAAAGTGCAGCTTCACATGATATTAAAAAGAGAATGATTTAGAGGTTATTTTACCGGTGAAAACTCGTTTTATGATAAGAGAACTATGATGAAAAAAGTAAAGTTTCGTTCATTGTTATTTCTATCATGGTAAGAAATGTTTCTATTTCAGTTGATTTTAAATACCTTTTGCAGCATGCGAAAATAGGCCTTTTTTTACGATTTTCAGATAAAAATTTGGGACCGAATGATGTGTTTTATATCAGAATCCACTAATTATTCGTGGCACAAAGAATTTCCAGCCTTTAACTAAAGTCCATTTTTCCCGTAAGAGGTTTATGAGAAATTAATGTCTGCTTAATACCCCAATTAAAAGTGTATCGAAGAAAACCATAAGAAATATCAAAGTTATTCTATAGAGGATATTCTCAGAGGAGCAAGTCATGCAAATAGTAATATTATTGTATTTCCAGACAATTATGGCTTCTGCTACTCAGCAATCGGTTATTTTTGCCCTTATTGGTAAAGATAGTTGGTAAACGTAACATATAAAATTAGCAACATAAACAAATAGAATTCCGTCAATAAAATATTTGAATGTAGAATATTAGATCATTAAAACCACATTACCAGAGAAATTATAAAAATGAAAGAAATCAGAAAATTTACGAAAACTAAAATGAGGAGTTGAACAAAGGCTAATTAGAATTGACGATGTGATGCCAAACTCTAAAATTAACGCCAGAGGACTGATGTGATGTCACTGGTTCAACTTTAGTGCTTATCCTTGTTGTTAACAACTTAAACCTAAGCTTTTTTCCTTCTCACATCCGGTTTTTATTAACTAGATTAGAAATGAGAGTTTATTTAACCAATGTAATCCAATTAATCGAGCTATGAAATCAAATAAAACCTGCCATTTGTATTTGCAGAGTAGATTGAGCAAATCTGTCTATAAGTCTGTTTTTATTCTTTTTTTGTTTAATGGCATATCAAACTTCATGGGTTATTTACTGCCAAAGTCATCCTTGTAAAAGTATATAACATTGATATTACCTAAAGTCTCGCTGGGGAAATAAAGATATTAATGTCTTTTCTAAGGGCATGAGTCTTAAATTGTACGTAACGGCATGACTGGAGTGTAAACTCATTTATGTTGAGGAAGATAGCCGATACATCACAGTGATTTCTCTCAAATGTGTGTATTTAAGATGTAATTTGTATACACGTCAGACAAGTTGGGAAATATAGGTACTCAAACTGCCACAAATATATACGGTAATTAACATTCGTCTTTCTTGTAAGAATTGAGAAAATAGGATAGCCATATATAAAAATAAAATAGGCAATTATGACGTAAGAGATAATATTTGAAAAGATATATAAGCAGAGTTCACTTTTGTGAAAAAGTTCAAATAAAAGACAGAAAATGAGGACTTTGATGGAAGTAACATATTTTACCCAAATGGACTGCTGGTAAAAAATGACTATTAACACTCCAAGATGATTTTTTACTTAGCAGTAAATAAGCTAAAAACAGTTAAGCCCCAAAACATTTTTCTAGACTAAATTATTCAAATCAAATTGCAATTTATTTCTAATCCATGTAAGAGAAAAAATTATGCAATAACCCAATGTTGAGAAAAGAATTAAGGAATGATCTTATAATTTGAATTTATAAAACAAATGCCAGCAGAACCCAAGATATGCTTTTCGGTAAACACTTAGAAGACCGTTATCGCTGACCTTGACAATGGGATGGACATGTTTAATTGAATACAAATATAGCTATAACAATCTATCAACTGAAACAATGGAAATGACCGTAAAACTCATTCAAGAAAGCATTCCACAGAAAAATGTGACGAAAGTCGTTTTTTGTCCAAGTCACCTATGGCTAAAATTTGGTGCAAATATTAAAGAAATGGATTGGTTGAAATAAGAAAACATCCTAATAAAGCACGAAAGACATCCACACGTCAGGATTAAAAGCTCAAAGCATTTTAACATGAAAATAAAAAATGCACAGCAAAACAAATGGAATACACGTGTCAATCCTAGTTAACCCTACAATTTATCAATATCTCGGAGAGGGGAGCACAGAGGTGATCTAAGTCTTTTTCGGTAACATCACATTGATGTGAAAACCAGAGAGCTTTGTCCAGGATCTTAACTCAGGCCATTAACTCCATTTCCTACGTGGATAACCGTTAGGCAAAGCGGTTCACCTGGCCATTTCCGTAAAAGGCAACTTCTGATCATTTTGTGTTGGGCTGCTGTAAGGTTCAATTTTCTTTGTTGCAGTTTTGAGCGATGTCATTTCTGAAAGAAATTATGTGTAAGACTTCATGCTTGAGGATTACAGTTGCATTTTCTCTGAACATATTAACTGTACCAATTTTTGACAAGTGAGAAATCAGTAGGTTTTCAAAAATTAACTATTTTTTTTCCTTTTCTCTTTTTTTTCGCGGCTATATTCAATGTACTTAAAATGTTCGTCCTGGAAAGGATATTTCCATTAGTAATAAAGTGCTTTCCGACATAAGAAAATAACTTACTTATACGAACTGCTCAAGAAAGTTAATAATTATTCCGCCCTATTGAGGACGGGATTCTATTTTTGACTGAAACAACACACAGGAATCGTTCGTCTTCTTTATTGGGAGAACAGTTTAAAAAGAAAATCGTCAAGTCGTGGCGATACATACTGATTTAATTATCGTCAATACAGAAGATTGTAAAAAAATGTAGATATTCCTTAAAGAGACATTTTAATACTGATTGGCGGACATAATGACTTGAAAATAAATGACTATATGACCAATAGAGTATATTCATAGACAAATTATATACATACCAACATGCACATATACACACACAGACATACACAAACACACGTGAACACACACAAATATATATATATATATATATATTGTCACGTGATGTCCCACTGAGACGATTGAAATATGATTACTACTATCCTCCTGTTTGAATTAATCGTGGCAAGTCATCAGAGAATGACCGTTTAGGCATGATAGTAAATTAGGGCAAGCTATTTGTACTCAGTAACCTGACTTGGGTGACATCTAGTAGCCCTAACGGATCGCCTGGCCAGGGGGAAGAACTAAGAGAAGCCAAATGATTGGCTGGGACCCCAAAAAGGAAATGGGGACTCCTTCCCGTCAGCGGAAATAGAAAATAAAAAAGTTAGTTGTTCGACAGGGTTCGTAGGGGACAGAACCAAAGCCAAGCACTCCGGGTAAAAGAAGACGAATAATATTTCGGACACGAAGAAGCCATTTTCTTCAAGCCAGTGTTAAAAATAGCATAAAGTCTATTAGCCCGTAAAAGAGGAAAGATTCTCCACAGGAACTCCATCAAAGAAAATAAGATAAGTACCCTTGGGACTGTTTTTCCTTATACCCAATTTTATATACCGCCTGTCTCTCTCTCTGAATTTGAAGAAAAACGAAAGACAAGAAAAGACATTTATGTTCATGGACTGTTCATTTATAATATATTTGACCCGTTGAAGGTGTATATCTGTGTATAGTAAAAGATTGATATATTTTAATGTTCCCACGTGGTCGAAGTTGTTCTTTGCAGTCTCTTCTACGAGTTTGTTATGTCATATTTCTTTTCCAGCTTCTATTCGCCTTATTTTATCTTGCATAAAATTGTCCAATTAATTCCTTTAAAATATCACACGGGAAACCGGAATTGCCGACTACTATAATTAATAATATTACGTCTAAACCTATAGGTCCATATCTTCCATTGTTCTAGGGGAGGAAGACTAGCGACCTGGTGGGTGTGTGTATAGTGTGAAATTTGGAACCCCTTGCCAGCAGCGGTCAGTTTGGCCATAAATTAATCCCCCACATAATATGCCAGTTCTTATATGCCTGAGAAAAAAACTCTAAACGAGGACTTATTCTATAAGGGATCAAGTGCCAACCTGCCCCGTCTTGACACGTGCAAAAATAATGTCTCGTTTTGGGATTTTAAGGAATTTGCCATCACAATATATATACATATATATATATATATATATATATATATAAAGGTCATTCAGCAAGTTCTGAGTCTCATGCAAAAAGAAGATGCATTCATGAAGATTTTTACTGAGGCAACATATAAACATTTCCTATAAACAAGAAAAATTAATATATGTACTGGTGAAGTCCATAAAAATATATTCGAAAGTCTAAAAGTTTGGTAAGTCATAGAACTTTGTAATCAATGCATATATATATATATATATATACATATGAATGGAGGAATTGTTATATTAAGTTAGAAATTACCATGACAAGAAAATCCGGCACACATCTACACGTGACATACAGAGCACTGAACAGCTGTTTCGACCTTATTAGGTCTCATCAACAGTGCACACCGTGATCTCCACCACTGGGCCACTGGTTCATGCCACGTATAAGCAATACCGAATTAACAAGTCATGGTAAATTGTGCGACCACTTATGTGTCTTTTTTTATAGGTACGTATTCCCGGACACGGCCACCTCCGGGGCTACGTCTTCCCAAGTCGGAGTTACGAGTCCTCGTAACATAAACCTCATGGGCAGGAAATTTAATTATAATTATGAATGGAGGAATTGATATATTAAGTTAGAAATTACCAAGACAACTAACTAATATATATATATATATATATATATATATATATATATATATATATATATACGATGGGCACTGAAAAAGTGAAGTGTTTGAAAAAGTCATAACTTGTTCGTTTTCTATCTTTATTTTTTCTATTTATTTTACAGGATACAGTTCTACTTCTTGAAGATTGATATAGCCAGGAATGATGACCATTATCAAGTAAAACTCATTGAGTGTTTTCTTTTAAAGTGTAGGATGAATTATTCAAACAGAGATAAAATACTGGCAGCATTTTAATGTCCAAGTATCACTAAGCGATAACATGAATCGGAATCTATTCGCCTGATTTGAAAGAACATGGCCAATCGGGGATCTTCTTGGAAGAGGTTCTAAGTGCTCTGTGTGCACTGACGTCGCAGTGGAAGCTGTACGGCAACATTTCCTTGAGGACACATTATCTTCAGCCTATTGTCACTCTGATAAATTATGAATCACCAGAACATTATAAAACTGAATTTTTCAGTGTTCCCATGCAAGATTCAAGCAATCGAAATTTTACTGCGCTAAAATACTCAGCAGCACTTTAGATTTGTATCGTTCAGTCTTTCCGTGGGCACACTGAATATGTATATATATTCTTTCTTAACATTAGTTTCAAGGCTTATTTGGAATGGAAGACACTAGGATTTATATTAATGTTTCATCTGATCATAGTGTTTTTTTTCTATTGAAGACATCCGATACTTATAGTAATTAAATACTTTTAAGAAGATTAGATCTTACTTCGGTTTCTTTTTGATTATCTATCATATCATCGTGTAAAAATCTTGAGGCAACACTCCTGTTCGTATATTTCACGGAGGCATTTGATTCCAGACACAGAGCATATACTACTAGCACATGTACTCCTCAAAGAAACTCTTACTGCTATATTGATACTTAACGAATAATGAAAGCAATGATTCGCTCCTCGAATAGCGATACAGACTTCTTCCTCATTGCAGCTGGAGACTTGAAAGGAGATAGGTTTGCGCCATATATGATTATAATCGGCCTTAGATTACGTACTTCGAACGTGGATAGATCTAATAAAAGAAAATGGCTTTACACTAAAAAAAATAAAATAAAATAACAAGACGCAGATGATATATCATAAAAACTAAAAGAGACGCTGACTACGCAGAAGATGTAGCACTTCGTGCAAATACACCTGCCCAGATCAAATCCCTACTGCACAGGCTGATGCAAGCCGCAGGAGATGTTGGTCTCTACGTAAACGCAGAGTTCATGTATTCTAAACTAGAAGTAGCCATCTCAGTTGGTTGGTTGTTTGGGTTTTATGGCACATAACCTTTGTAGGTTATTTAACGCCAAATCCATTTTATGTAAATATTCTGTTCTATTTAAAACAATTCAGTTTAGCATAAGTACACAGTTTAATTGTCAAAAACATTTCTATTTCAAGCTATTCAAGCAGTTATATGTAACAATTCAGTTAAATGTAAATACAGTTTTAATGTCGAAAAACAATTCTATTTCAAATAATTAAGATAAGCATAAGCACGCAGTTTAAATGTAAGTACGGTTTAATTGTGAAAAACATTTTTATTTAAAAGTATTCAGTTTACTCAAACAATTCAGTTTGGCATCTGTATGCTGTTAGTTCTATTTAAACCATAGATAGGGCTCTATCAGGTGCTACCACTCCGGGCCAGGGTGGACCTGGGAGCGATGACAATTAAGGGGTTCTCCGCATTCCCCAAATTTCTAGCACTGTTGGAACCTTACTATCAGATTGTTTAGTGTCATATCCAGTACACTCGTTAGGGGGGCTCTTACCCCTCTGTAGAGATGCAGTCAGTGTATTCTACAGCCCCAGCCGACTGGGCAATACACAGAGTTAAATATCAAACAGTTTTATTTCAGATAATTTAGTTCAGCATAAGCACACAGTTTAGACGTCAAAACAGTTCTCTTTTGAGCAATTCAGTTCAGCACTCGTACTCAGTTCCAATGTCAAAACAATTCTATTTTAAACAATTCAGTCTAGCATAAATACGCAGTTTAAATGCAAAAACCAGTATAGTGAAAGAAACGTGGTTTAGTTCTATTTAACCCATTGATAGTACCCTTATCAGGTGCTACCACTCTGGGCGAAAGTGGACCTGGGATCGATGGCAATGAAGGGGTATTCTGCATTCCCCAAAGCTCCAGCATTGCAAGAACCTCACCATCAGATTTTTTAGAGTAATTTCCCAGACACTGGTTGTGGGGGAGGGGTCTTACCCCTCTGCAGAGAAGCAGTTAGTGTATTCTACAGCCCCAGCGCAATGGGCAATAGCCATCTCGACTCAAAAGGACACCCTCTAAAATTATTTGACAAATTCTTATTCCTCGGTAGCAATATCCCATCAACTGAAAGTGATGTCAGCCTAAGCCTTCCAAAGGAGTGTTCTGCTATGGAGAGGTTATCGATCATAGGGAAATCGGAACTCTCTAATAAGATTAAACGAGATTTATTCGGAGCTGTGGCTGAATCTATACTACCGTATCTATTCACTACAAGAACGCTAACAAAATGAATGGAGAAAAAACCTGATAGGAACTACAAAAGAATAATAAGTGTGATTTCGAATAAATCCTGGAGGTAAAACCTATAAGGCAGCCGCTGTAAAACCACTTCTTATATCAAAAATCATCCAAGACGAACAAGAGATGTGTGACACGGCTGTAGAAGCAGTGTTGGCCCATTAAGTCTGTGCAAACTCTGGATGCAGTTTGGAGGACCTGCAAGGAGCTATGAATAATAATAATGGATGGAGAGAGAGAGAGAACGAGAGAGAGAGAGAGAGAGAAAGAGAGAGAGAGAGAGAGAGAGAGAGAGGGAGAGAGAGAGAGAGAGCGTCTGGGAAATCCGTTCAGATAGAACTTTATAATGACATATATTCTATTCTTTAAAATAATCAAGGAATAACAGATTTTAATGCGATCTTAGACATCGAAACTATAAAAACCTATATATATAGACAATAATAATCATAATACAACACAATAATAACAGTTTATAATCAAGGTGTAATGGTTATCGTCGTAGGAAATGGACACAGCGATGCGAGTTCAAATCCTGACCGATGATGATTGCATTTCACATAGCACTAATACCCTTGGGAAAGGTATGAATCAAATTATTCTCCCTCCAGCTATGGGTAAATAGTAGGGCAGATTAAGTTCTTCAGGCTTGATGAGGCAACTATTCTAGGAGAAGGAAAACTCTGAATTCAAACCTGTTAAACTCCGTTTAAAAATGACCTTGTTTCATAACCTACCCGAGCGGAGGGGTTCATAAATATGATAATCTTTATTCTAATAAAGCATATACCCAACAAATTAAAGGTTGTACGATGACAAATAATTTACCATCATTAATATATATATATATATATATATATATATATATATATATATATATATATATAAGCATTTTTTACTAAACATATATTATTATTAAAACTGGAATTAAAAACTACTAGCTTTTTATCTATCTACCTATTTCTCTCTCTCTCTCTCTCTCTCTCTCTCTCTATATATATATATATATATATATATATATATATATATATATATATATATATATAACAGATCCTTTATTTATGATAATGGAGAAATACTTTTAACACTTTCTTCACTAACTTAAAAAAAGAAAAATATTTTGGTCAAATCAGACCACTAACTACCGATTGAATAGAATTCTTATACACCTTAGCATATGCACATAAAATATACAGTTACAAATACGACTATACATGAGATCCTGTGGACACGCTTAATTATATCCAATCTAAATCTTCCTGTCCAAGTTATTTTATCGCCAATCCAGATTATTCAAAAATGGTAAAGATTAACAAAATGAGTTCTAATAGTAACTTTTTAATCTTATCAAAAACTTAATCCATATTTTATAACACGCAACATATACCACACTTCTATCAGTAATAAGATTTCCAGAGCTATCAGTGTTCCCTAGAATTAGTCTCTTATCTTAAAAAAATAATCAGACAATATTGTATTTGGTTTATTATAACATTCAATAATACCTATATATCGTTATGAATTTTCTTGGAAATCCTTAAAATTAAACCTAATTAAGTGATACATTTATTAGAAGAGAATATGCTTGAACATCGTACAATAAAAAAATCTTAGCAATAGGTTTGAAATTTACGCATCATTTAAAAGAAATTTATCAAAAAAAAAAAATAATCGAAGAAAATAATAATTTACGTAAAAGTAGAAACATAATCTGTTGTAAACATATCAGTTTTTAAAATTATAGATTAACCGAATCTTTTATTTAGTACGAAATTTAGATTACATAAAGATATCTAAATTGTCGCATTCAAAGAGAGATTGTTATATTTTACTGATCATCAGGTTAACGCAGAGTCAGTTGAGAGCTAGGTCCTTGTCAAAGGGTTTTTAAGTCAATTGACTACACATTTAGAAATACAAATTAGATTTTAACTTGCTGGTTTGCCAGCCCGAAATATCTGAAACTAACTAAACGGTAACAGATGTACTGACATTATTTCCCATTAATATCCAAAGAGCTAGATCCCAGCTATCGCAGCCGGTTACCTAGAAGGCCTCTTGATTCATGTAGTAAAAAAATAAAGAAACATTGGCACATGAAGATGTTTTCGTATTTATTTTCAATAGCGAAGAAAATTGTCTGTTGTTTCTCAAACACGCGCGTGCAGGTGCACGCGTTGTTAAATGAAACGGTTGATGTAAGAAGAGAACATAAAAAAAAAAAACAAAGGAGACTAAGAGAGACCCATGACCTAGCAAACAACGGAACAACTGAGAGGAGAAAACACAAATGCACTTTTATTTGGAAAACACAGAAATTATAGATTAAAGTAAAGGAAGCTTTTGACATTTTAAACCCGAAAAAGCTTTTATTTTTACTCAATCTTCAGAGAAGATAGATTTTTAAAAATTTATTTTGCATGTTTTTGTTGTATTTCTTTATTAACTTCACAGTACTTGTCTTATTATTTCGTAGACATGTGCAAGAGGTTTTTTTTTTTTGTTTTTTTTTTTCGTGTATAATTGTTGTACTTCCTACATAATGGATTTGCATTCCTCCATAAATACACGTTAACGAGAGCGTCAGACAGAGTTCACCAATCATTGTGACGAAATCACGTGTGATACCATTTGCGTAGTGGACGGAGAGTCACTACCCCACTGGACTCTCAGCTTCATATCAACTAACTACTGTTTAACCAGGTTCACATGTATCTTGTTTCTGTTATTTGAATATATATGTTTTTCTATCAACCCTTTTGTGTTCCCCGTGTCTTTCTTTTTCAACATCACAAGAATAATTTAACACAGAAACACGTGCGAAACCGTTTTTGTAATTTTGGAGATCATCGATAGGCGACAATTCATAGAGGAACAAGCCTTCCTTCGTCGATGTAGAAAAACATTCCAGCAATTTTAAAACTCTTCTTACGAGTTACGAGATGATATTAGAAATAAATCGTGAATTTTTAAGTTTTTTTTTTTTTTTTTTTTTTGTATTTTTTGCGGTGGTGTCATTTTGTAAGCATATATGTTTCCTTCCTGATATGTAACTCCTGATTATTTTTTCCAGCCTTTTGAAAAACATTCAAGAACACACAGAAAAACACTTTGCAAAAAATGGCCCAAACTAATATTGCGTATACGTGTGAGTGTCAGCGTATTTCTGCCGTTAAAAACAAGAGCAATATATCATAGAACCAAAAAAGTTATATAAAGGAATAAGAGCAATATACAACCACCATTTAAATAATACAATCTAGTTTGGGTAAGGAATAATTTATGAAGCCAGAATGTTAAGTTATTAAGGAAGAAATATTTTGCGTCTTATCTTTAATTAGTTTATTTACAGCAAAATAAAAACTTAAGAAAATAGCATCTACGTGTTCTAATTCAATAAATTTTCCAAGGAGTTCCACACACACACTCACACACGCACACACACACACACACACACATATATATATATATATATATATATATATATGTGTGTGTGTGTGTGTGTGTGTGTGTTTATGTGTGTGTGTATACGCGTGGATGTAAAAACAGTTACAAGTTTGTCATGAACTTTATATATATATATATATATATATATATATATATATATATATATATATATATAAACATCGCAACTAAGGAGATGAAGCACGTTTTTTATTATCAAGTGTCTTTTTCGGCGCCATACTTCCTGTTTATTTGCCATTCATTTTTTTGGGCTTCTTGTGTGTAGCAACTGTCAAAATAATTCCTCGTTGAAAATGTGATGTTTGTGCGTTCTTCTGTTTTTTGGTCAATTGTTTTAGCCTACTTTTACTTATTTTCTGACTGGTGGAAAACAAACGACTTTCTTGACTTTATAATTCGCAAAATGCTTCTAATCTTTATTTCAAGCATTGAGAAATGGACCAATCAAAATAAAATCCTTTAAAATTACCTCCTTCACTTACCGGATGTCTTGTCCCTGTTGACTTGTTAAACATTCAATCATACCACACGAGGGCGCACAATCAAAGTTCGTTACACAGTCTGAAACTTATAGCGTGATTTTATTCTGGGGTAAAATTGGTCTCAAAGATTGTTGGGCTATACTGAAGTTACTTCTATTTGTGTATCTCCAATGAAATTCATGAGAGCATTGGAGTCTGTTGCCATGGAAGCAATTACTGCGGTAGTGATTTGAATCCTAATTGTAATGGCTGGTTGATTTAACTCTTTTCAGAGATTAACCCTTAAAATAAGAATGAACGAATGTAGGTATGTAATCAATCCTTTCACCACTGACAGTATTTGTCACAGTGTTGCTTTAAGCTGAGTAAAACGGATTTGAATTGAGCTTTCCTTTTCTTTGATTGGTTTTCCAACCAAGAGTAAAGAACCCAGAATGCTCAATAATTTATCTATAGATGAGAGATAACAGATGGATTATATGTCTTTTCCAAGTGCATCATCACGAAATGATAACAAAATGGATTCGTCCATGGTTTCTATTTGGGTTACCGATTCCCTTTACTACGATGATTACCATTACTCTAAGTACACCTTCCCTCATACGAATAAATGTGCATGAAATGGGTTAATATGTATTTTAAGTGAGATTATTCCTCAGGTATTCTATTTTGTAAGATTTCTTTGTCTTAATCAAAATGACTAAGGACAGTTTCTCACATAAGGAAGGGATCTAAAAGAATGAGTTAAATCAAACTCATTTGTCTATTGTCATAATACTAACCATGCGATAACAAAGTGAAGTGAACGTCTGGATACTGAGATAATTATGTATAAAGTTGTGTAATGGTTATCGTCGTAGGAAATGGACACGGCGACTCGAATTCAAATCCTGGACGAGACTGATTGCATTTCACATAGCACTGATACCTTTGGGAAAGGCATGAATCCAATTGTTCTCCCTCCAGCTATGGATAAATAGTAGGACAGACTAGGTTCTTCAGCCTTGGTCAGGCAACTAGTATAGGAGAAGGAAAACTCTGAATTCAAACCTGTTAAACTCCGCTTAAAAATTGACCTTGTGTCATATCCTGCCCCAGCGGAGGGGTTGGTAAATATGATTTTCATAAAATCATTGGGAGAGCCACTCACATATCTATATTTGCCTACCAGTGTCGTCCTCGATTAGTTGTGCGGGGACACTTTGAGGCTTTTAAAACCGCTCTGAGGGTTTATTGATTAATACGAAGCACCAAAGATGTCCTGTAAATTCTTTTTTTTGCGGCTAAGATTGAACTTCACGTCGACAACTTCTCGGGATTCGACATTCAACAGAGATTTTTGACCACTTTCCACATTGAACAAAATTGCCTTTATCCTTCTTACATGACATACAATAAAGTAATTTATTATCTGTCTATATGACAATCCTTCAGTTCAATCAGTAGGAACTATTCCATACGTTCTTCATTCCACATACTCATTCCGAATCTGCAATAAAATAAAATATTTTTAAATAATTTATAAAAGAGAGTATTACTAATAAAATCTATACGATGACAGAAAAGGCAAGCAGGTATTTTATAGCAATGTGACCCTATAGGTCAGTTGAAGCCAAAGAAATAAGAATTCGCCGATGCAGATTTTTAACAATGTACGCTGTACATTGTAAACAGTGGAAATTATCGGAAATGGATAAAAAAGGAATAAATCGGAACTATATTGTTTTCACTAGAAAGAAAACGACGGAAAACAAAAGAAACATATTGATAGATGATTAGAGTATTGTTTGGTTTAAAAGTCTGGGTAAGCAGGAATCAAATAGAGATTTAACCTGGACACCAGGGATTGTCAATCAGCGGCCTGAGAAGGAAGTTTCGGAATTGAATTTTTAAAAAAAATCAAGAATGGAAAATTTCAATTCAATTCTCTCACCGTTAGGATTAAACGGTTACAGACGTCACGTTACGTGAGCATAAAATTTTGATTTTTCCAAATTAGGAGAGGACCACACTTTTTGGGTAAAAGAAAGAGTTAAACAGAGTTCAGGGGTTCAGAATTGATTGTCAGAAAGCAAATTAGAATATTGGTATTTTTTCAACTTCGCCTTCCATTACTCCTCAAATGGAAGATATACATAAAATACAAGGGATCTCTCCTAAGAAGTGGATCCAGTGGGGAGAGAGAGCGCTAATTAATCACTAGATTTACGTCTCTCTAAGATCTGGCCTTGCGCCAGATTGCCCATCTTAGAGCCACTGAAAAAACCCATGTTATGTGTTGCTTCGACGGAATGTAGTCTTACCGATATACAACACTATGAAAGTGGAGAAGTAAGATATGGATAATGCAATGCCTAGAGATACCCTTTTTCCCGACGCAGGGAAATAAAGAAGAAAAGAGAAATCGAGATACACTACTTTGAAACTGACCTTTCACCAGACTGCTCTGAGCATAGAAAACGTGAAGTGAATAAGGCGTACACGAGAATTAAAGAATAAAGTCCCACAGCGTGAACGCTAGTGAACTACGAGAATTACCCCGTCCTGATTTTTTAACAGACTACCCTAGGTGTAAAAAAGCAAAGTGAATAAAGAAAACGTAACAATTGGAGAGAGGCAGAGAAAACATAAAAACATAGAAATAGCAAAAAGCGACTACTTAAATTCTCGTCGCTCTGCGTCGTGACCTTTTACCAGACCAACCTGGGTATAATAGTTGAAGAAAGCTCATCATATAACAATATTGTTAAATAATTACAAGGAATGAAGGTAAGCAAACTTGACCATAACTGAGTTTGCCTTGCATCATGCAGTTGACAGCGAGAATAGAAAAGTCTAAAATTATACAAATAATTGACTGATTGTCACTTTGTGAATGCTTGTACCATTGTTAAAGACATTTCTTACTAAATGCTAATATTGTTGTCGTCGACTTTATTATTTACTTTCTTAATTGTGCAGCCTCATCCCTCGATTAGTCAAATAGTCACGCCGATAAGCGTTTTATCTGTTGTCTGGATCTAAAAAAAAACAACGAAGTCGATAATGAATTGATCGCGTCATCCAAGGAGCGATCAGTGGGGTCGGTAGTGGAATCGCCCTGTGTTTGATGAAGGCGGGTGTACCTTCACAACAATAATCCATTAGGTCATTGTAAGAGATATATCCTAAGTTTCTCGGATGTGTATCATATTAGTGTTAAATTATATATATTCTCTAAGCATATATCGGATGATTTGAGGAAAGACCAATGAGATATTTATAGAAGGATGAGGAATTAATTATTTTCCTAGCGGAATTTTCGGCTCAAGTGCAATTGGATTACCTGAAGCTAATTCTTTTTGTGTATCTAAAATGAGTTTCTGTGGTGTAATGGTTATCGTCATAGGTATTGGACACGGCGACACGAGTTCAAATCCTGGACTGATTGCATTTTACATAGCAATAATACCCTTGGGAAAGGTATGAATCCAATAATTCTCCCTCTAGTAAATAGTAAATAAAAAAATGGGTAAATAGTAGGGCAGACTAAGTTCTTCAGCCTTGGTAAGGCAACTAGGCTGGGAGAAGGAAAACTCTGAATTCAAACCTGTTAAACACCACTTTAAAAAATTTACCTTGTGTCATATCCTGCCCGAGCGGAGGAGTTGGGTAAATATGATCTACAATGAGTGCCTTGTCAGCTGGGGCTGAAGAATACTACAACTGCACATCTGCTGGTGTCCCGAGCATAACACTCAACAGCATCTGATGGTGAGACTCGCGTACTGGATTTTAAGGGAATGTGAAATATCTCAGATCCACTTTGACCTGTATTGATTCTATATTTCAGCTATATTGATAGTGTCTTTTAGGGTCACAACTATTAATCATATAGGACTACCCAATCATTTTCACTGAATTATTATTAGTTTTTGAAACCATACAGCAAGGTGCAAATATTTACATTACGTGGAAATACTTAATACAAAGAATTAATCATGTTAAATAGCAATAATTGAAACCATATAACTATAACTATGCATATTTGGTCTTACTGCTTATTCAAAAATAAAGTTGCCTATAAACAAATAACTTACAAATCATATATATATATATATATATATATATATATATATATATATATATATATATATATATATATATATATATAAAGAAGCCAAACCATATAACAGTCGGGTTTTCTTTAGATAACCCACAAGCGTCGATATGCGATTAAATAAACCTACAAACCCCAAAATAATGGTTTCTCTCAAAATTGGGATCATGTTTGAGAAAAAATCTCATGTAATTTTTGGAAAAGAAAATTAATTATAATAAATAGTATAAAACTAATGAATATTTTTCAAATTATAAAAAAACAAAAACAAACTATGTTTATTTCAATTAAGGGCGAAATATTTGTTTGGTATTCAAACACATTAATTTTGGGGGTTGTTTCACCCTCTAAAATGTACAATGCATTGAATGATTACTTATGTCATATTTACCTTAAATTTATTCACATATTTTGTTTATTTTATTTGGGAAAATTATGTAAACCAAGAGGAAAATGATTCTTAAAGCGGTAATCATAGAACAATTACAATATTTCTACCTATTAAGCGTTTTAATAGGAAATATGTAACCGAAAATCAGTTAAGACACAGTTTTTTTAATGTTAATTTAGAAATTGTTGCTTCTGTTTTTAAGAGTATGTAAAAAATAATCTTCAGGACTCCATTTGATGAAGTATTCGTTTTGTAAATTTCTCATTGGTCTCTCCTCAACATGCCTGAAATATACAGATATGAAAAAGAGCATCATTATTTTACGGATTGGAGAAGATTATCGAAAATTTATTCCGTACAATAATTCACAAAATGTATGCTATCACTTCACTCATAGATGTCTAGGGTTAGAGTTACAAATATTTCTGAAGTTACACGTAATAACCCGGACTTTATTTCTTTGTGAATTAGTTCTTTCATATATTAAAACTTATCAGTTCTTAAAGAGTGTTCTTACAATGTCAGTTCATTGCTAAATTGGATTGCTCATGAGCTTATTAAATCAACTGTTCTGAAATATTATCATTGTTTTTAAATGTAAAAACAGACATAACTGATAATTTTCTTTCCAGAAACGAAAATAATCTAATTTCAATGACAATACCCATTTAACAGAAATTCATGACATTAAAGAATTGGGTTATTTTGTTTTAATTGATTTTAAGGACAGTGGCCGCCAGGGATAAATATCTTTAATAATCATAAATAAATAAACTTTAATAATCAAAAGTTAATAAGCTACATTTATCAAATTATAATTAGTTGCACAACTTTGTTTTATGCTAACAGCCTGAACTCTTACTTGGAGATCAGCTAAAACAATTAAAATGAAATAAAAATAGAAAAAACAGATGTAAGATTAAACTGATCGGTAACTATTTGTAAAAGTTTAGGTATCAAAATGTACATTGGTTTTAAATTACATTGACAGATATGCCTACATTATTATAAAGTTAGTCATGATATTAATTATTCGCATCGAAGAAAGTGTTTTATATTTCTTATCGTAAAAGCTGATTTACAATCAAATCAGCCTGAAAGCGGCAGTTCCTGTCAGATCATCAAATTTAAAAAGAAAGAAGCCGTTTCAGTTATAACAAAGTTGACCACATGGAAACATTGGAAATATTCTGTGTCAGACAAAGCTTAGCAAAAGTAAAGAAACTTTATGGTAGCAGCATAAATAATACGAGGAATAAACGTCTTTACCTAGTTAATCGTTGTATAAAATCAAAATCGATAATATCTTTCTCTCTTATTCATTCTACGCGAAAGAAAGATTGCATGTGTTTAATCTAAAGTATACACTTATCTTGAAGTTAGAAGAACATAGATATTTCCTTGACGCGCAGGTGTAGAGAGAAAATAATTATGAAATCTTCAGGCGAACGCACTAATTAGTTTTTAAGAAAATTTTATTAAAGTGACGAAGGAGTTCATGCTTTCAATCTTAAAATAAAAAAAAAAATTGTAACGGTTGTGCTGAAAAGTTATCGGGCAAACCAAGAAACAATGTGCAAAAATTAAATTGATCGGTGGGAAGGATAATAACAGCTACATTCGTTCAATGGTTAGACAAACTTTTTTCCCAAAATTTAGCTTTTGCGGAAGAAATGCCTTACAGATGAACTATTCGTGTAAGCATCAGTTAATTACTGTTTAAAATATCACAATATTCAACCCAAATAATACTTGTAAACTTGTCTGCTAGTGTCTACTCTCTCCTGGAAAAACTTATTTACGAATATTCAATCATCTTTGACAAAGCAATTAAAATTTATCTTTATACGATTAAGGTAATGTCACTCGGTGTAATTATTGTCTTCAAGAAAAAATTCCATATATTTATGATCGAATACTAAAGCCACATGTTGAACAAATGTAACATATTGGCCCTTGACCGAACTATCAATCAAGAAACAGGTGCATCCAGTCGAAGATATCGGGTTATCACCTTGTACTGTGGACGGGTGGAATTCGGTGCAATTGCAATGCCCACAGGAAGCAGGTGGATGTCAAAAACTTATATAACCAGGTGCCACAGAGCGTTTGGGTTAGTTGGGGTCCGAGGCAGGCAGAGTTCAGTTCGTGTTGCAGTCACAGTTCGAGTTCCAGTCGCAATTGGGGACAAGTTGCCGCAGTGAGAGCCAGCGCCAGACAGAGGGCTTGGACCCTCAGGACCCCGGTTGAGCAGCCCAGCAGAATGAGGAAGAAGTGCTGCTATAATACAGAGGAACTTGGGGTCAATATGTAGCAGTCTGTGTCAGTCTCCAACTCACCTCTCACACATACCAACATCAACCCTTTCGCAACCCTTTCAAGAATAATGTATGAGAGGTATATTTTTCTAAAGAGGTGTGTTCGTTCGTCATTATTGTTGATTATGTTTCCGCATGTTTATGTATACGTATAGTTGTATCATGGCTATGCAACACAGTGTGATTGGCTTATCAAGAGTTAGTACATATTCTATTTCATGTTAATGTATCATAACCAGATACGGCTATGTGTGAAACGTACATCGACTGTTCATAAAATATATATATAGAACATAGGAATCTCGAAACACGAAAAACACTTACGACTTCTTAGTTCAGGTACGAAACTTTTTATTACCTTTGAATTTAAAGGTTCTTCGACATATAGAAAGAGATACACATTCTTTCTATTCTAGCTTTTCCATCTGCCCACCCCCATCTCGTGCGGTTCCCGTAGAATACAAATTCGTCTGGCCTCTGCAAGCCCCGAAAATCAAACTTTCTCATTTGGTGTCTAGTTTTCAACTCAACTGACTTTTTCCAAAATCCCTCAAATATTCCGTGCGCTTCCGGTGCGTGACGTCAGCCGCACTCTGTAGCCCTGTTTCCCATCTGGGCAATTGTGACATCTCTGAGTCTGCCCGCGCACGTTACACCTGCGTTAATGTTGCACCTATGTAACCCATGCACTGAACCGAAAGGTTCTCAGCCTAACCAAACCCAAAGGCATAAAACGAAATCCTTCGGCCATTATATTACATTAATAAATATGTCACCTGATTATGTTTTACCGTCTATTTTTGTTACTTTTTTCTTTTAAGCTTAGGTATTATATTTGTATTATATCATACAGATTTTTGGAATATACACCCTGTTAATTCGTGTTTTCATGTTTGCGGATTATTAAACAGAAAGAAAATAACCAGTTTTTTTCTAACCTATTCCCACTAATCCGTTGCTTCTTTGCCAAATATTTAACGTTGACGCATTCAAATGCATGCTTTCTTATTTAAAAATCAGCGGTGATTAAATTTCGTCCCGACTACAGAGTCAACAAATTCCTATTGTTTGATCAAATATTTTATCGCATATTTAGCCTCAAGTTTTTTGACATTGTAATCATGCATACATTATTCCGTATTGACTTCGGCTCTTCAGTTTTAGCGATGTCAGTTGATCCGTCTTCATATTATTTATTAGGATTACAATTCAAAGATCGACGAGCTTTAGTAATTTATATTTGCCTTCATAATAATGTACTACGTAATTTTTTTTCGATTCTTTCTAGACATACAGCGCTTAACTTGCTAGTCTCTCTCTCTCTCTCCCTCTCTCTCTCTATATATATATACACATATACACACACACACACACTCCTATATATATATATATATATATTTCTTTAAGAAAAACAAAAATCGGTCACATTTGAATTATAAATTTATTTCCATCATGTTATGGGTATTGATATATATCAATAACGCCAAAGGAAAACTGGACTTCTTCAGATCTAATGGATAAATGACATACAGAATAGACACCAGAGGGAAGGGTAGAAGAGGGATGAAGAGTTACCTCCCCGTTTACTCACCTCCAGTTTTTTTTATTTTTTTATTTTTTTTATTACAGGTTGAAATCACAGTAAATTAAATTTTGATGTTTTTATCCTAATTATATTTCAAGGTAAACTTCCAGATTTAATAACATTACTTAATAACCTTACGTAAGTATCCAGTAATACCTATCTTCAATTAATTTCAAAATTTAAATATATATTCAAAATTTATATTCGGGCCTATTAATTCAGTTACCTTTCCATTGAAAAGTACATTCATTTGAACCTGAAATCTTAAATATTGGCCAGTCATCTCATAAATGGGATAGTAATAATATACCGCATTTTCAAGGGTCTACGACAATTTTAGATACCTGTACAAAAAAGCCCGGAAAGTTATTGAATGTACAGTGTATATATATATATATATATATATATATATAATTATATATATATATATATATATATATATATATTAGTATAAATATATATTTGAATTTAGATCTCGGCGGCCGTTTGAACGGATGTATGTAAACAATAGTAATTATGATTCATAACCGTTTAAAATGTACTTCGTAGCTAATATCTCCTCGTAGCTAAATGGTTAGAAGCTTTGGGTTGGCGTTTGAGTCAACCGGGTTTCGATCCCAGCTACGGGAAGATACTGTCTAGCCACACTGATGAGTTCTGATAGAACGAAACAGATCTGTCTGTGGATGACTATATATATAATAGGTGTTTGTTTTGTAACGGTTTATTTAATAAGAAATGGGCCTGTTTACCCAAGTTCAAATCCTGGAAAAAGATGTTTGCAATTCACATAGAGCTATTTAAACTAAGGGAATGTATGAGTACAGATATTTTTCCTCTTGGTAGGAGTAAAACATTGGACAGATTTAGCTCTTTAATGACAAGTAGTCTCGGATAAGGAAAACTCTTATATCAGACCAGCTAAACTCCGCTTAAAGAGACTTTATGTCATGCTCTGCAAGTTCGAAGGGATTGGTCTATCTCTCTGTCTGTCTGTCTGTCTGTCTCTGTCTCTCTCTCTCTCTGTCTCTCTCTCTCTCTGATATATATATATATATATATATATATATATATATATATATATGTGTGTGTGTGTGTGTGTGTGTGTGTGCTGTTATAAATTTGTATGCATTGAAATGTGTTTACAACTAAAAACAAATACACAAACACTCACACCCATACATGAACATGCAAACACAAGAACGCGCATATGCTCAAAAAGAGGTTATATACCAATATTTTTTATTCGTGAGCTTTCCAAATTAACCAAAAAGGAATATATGATTTTTTTATTGTAATTCATAAGTATATCTGTAGAACATTTTCTGTTGATTAGTTTAATATAGAATTAATGAGAAGGTGATCAGTGTAAACCTTATATTTGTAGGAAATGAAATCGGCGAAACGTTTGATGAAGCCCTTTGTGTTTCTCCTAGCGCGAAATTCCAAGATAAACGCATCACTACAAAACTTTTCCTACTGCTATTGTTTACTAGTAAGATATACTGGGTTCTTTAGCTTTCATAAGGTACGGAGACTTTGAGAAAAGGAGATCTAATTTATCACCAACCGAAGTTGACGTAAAATTTGACTTTGTGTCTTTTCCTGCACATGGTGGAGTAGTTAGGATACTAAAAACTCGAAAGCAATTTTCTTTGTTACTCGTAATGATAACTGATCTTTTTTTTTCGATTGTAAGATATACTGGGTTCTTTAGCTTTCATAAGGTGAGGAGTCTTTGAGAAAAGGAGATCTAATTTCTCACCAACCGAAGTTGACGTAAAATTTGACTTTATGTCTTTTCCTGCACGTGGTGGAGTAGTTAGAATACTAAAAACTCGAAAACAATTAACTTTGTTACTAGTAATAATAACTGATATGTTTTTCGCTTGTAAAAGTTGATTTACTTATAAATGAAAACCATAATCTATCACACAACTTGATACTAAAAAAAAAACGTTTATATGTTTATGTATCCAGACTAATTAAAATGAAACAATTGTAATTGAAACCGCTAAATGTGCTTTTTATTCAATGAAATATTCTCAAAATCAGCCTTTTCAGCGACATTTGTGGAATGTTTAACGCCAATGTTCGAAGGCTGTAAAAGGTAATATTCTTATTCTTATATATCAGAGTAATAGTCAATGAATGGACCTCTTGGCATACAGACAACAAAACATTTTTCTTAATTTTGTTTCGCACATATTCATGTTTTATATACTTTTGCATTTAATAGGGTAAAACACAATATATATGTAATCACTATTTTCTCTTTTTGGTTGATTTGATTGCTTTCTCTGTTTGTTTTGTCTACCATCAGTGCTATTGATTTGTGTATTGTTAGACGAATGCAAGTAAATTAGTTTCTCGGTCACTGTAAAACTCATAGCATTTAAGTGATATATAACTTACGCTTTTTTCAAAGGAAAATAATATTTTATTAAATGAGAAACTAATGTTTTCTATTATGTTTCCTTAATATATTCTAGTAACACTTAAGATGGAACTCCCTTCTCTATTATGCCAATATTGAAACCTCCATTGTTGAATATAAATGAAAAATTATCGGTCAATATACTGTCTGATTGTCGAAAATTGCAGGGAAAAAATGTTTGATATGATTTCTTTAGGGCAAAAAAATTTACGTAATCGGTTTGGGTCTAACAAAATATTTAATATTCAGTTTATTTTACTATAAAACGAAGAAATATGCAAGGGGGCTGTATGTTATATGATTAAGGAAATGATTGGTTTATATTCATCATTTTTCGTTTATTATATTTTAATATCTTTTTGGTAAGGTTTTGTACTACTCATGTCTCTTAGTCCAGGTGCATAGTCAGATAGTGCAGGGTTACGCCCACACAGAAAGGATACGATAATCATCATCTGTCATAATAAATCCCCCGACAGGAAATGGTGCTGGAGTGTGGATGAAGTCATGCTCAGAAGAGATGGTCCTGAGAATTTGAGGATTTTGTAAAGACAAATAGTTGAGGTCGAGAGTTGATGGTAGCAGTTGAGATTTTCGAAGGTTGACCGGCAGAGATGAATTGAGATCTGTTGGGTATCACCTACCTTTTCAGCATAATGAGCTATTCCATCTGCCATATATGGCAGTAGCAGAGATCAGTCTGAGAATAAGCCCAGAAGAGCCGTTCCTATTGTTGAAGTATATCATTAATCTATCACTAATCCAATGTTCTTATTACTAACAGTCTCTCTTTTGTAAATACTATTTCCTGTAAATATAACTATTTTCCTCACACATTGTGGTTTGTCTTATTAGTACTACTACTTGTGTTCACTAATCAGAACACAAGAAGATCTTAAACACCACAAGAGGTGCGGCATGTTGGGGATGGCGTCAGTATTGTATGGTTAGTATAGATTTTAAGAATTGTGTCTCTCTCCTCGTGTTGCCAGGAACCGAAGCCAGAAATTGATAAAATCCGTTCGTATCTGATACGACATAGTCCACCTGTATTTGTATTTGAATTACTTTTGTTATTTTATGAGTATACAACATGTATATATTTGCAAGAAAAGTTTTATCAATCTCAAATTTCTACTCTTATAACAATTGGTAATTTATTTTCTTATAAATAAGAAGCATCAGGTTGACATTGTTTGATGAAATATTACTCGGGTTTAGAATATTTGTGCAGTTTTTTTCTTGAAATCGGAGCAATATGTTCTATAAAATCTTTTATTGTGGAGGACAGGTCTTTCTGAAAATGTCATGCTGCATATATAATAAAATAATTTGCCATAAAAAGAGGACAAAATTTCCCTGGAATACAAATTTTAAACCTTAAATATAAAATAACGGATCTGTCTTTGTTACACGGAGTTTCATGTATTTTCGCAAAAATCAGAAAGGATCATGGTTCTTTGGGATTGGCCGATTACCGATAACCGGCCTAGGATAATATGTCGATTTCCTATTGCCGATTTATCAGCAAAATATCATTGTCATAAATGGTACTATAATTAATTTAATTATATATCGTAAAGACAAGTTAACTCCTTTTTTTTCTTGGCAGTGAAAATTCACTTTTTGCGACTGAACTGAATTTGAGGCAAATAGAGGTAAGCATATGGAAAATTTCTCTCAATTCACTTCCTATCGAATTAACATTATCATTTTTACTTTAAATCACAGTCAAAGAACATTATTACTCTATCTTTCAGTTTTCACGTTGAGGAATTGTACGGTGAATTGCGACCACGTGCGAACCGAAAATAAAGGATTTTTCATCAGTCATACTCTTGTTCCTCTGGTTTAGATAATCCATATTATTTTGAGATAAATCGCTAATTAGATATCAGACATAAGTAATTCAAATGCATAAAAATTAATTAAATATTGACATCAACCATTATGGCAACCAGTTTCTGCTGGAAGTATTTTGATATCAATCCCAAGAATAAGAATACATCTGCCTGCAAGTTATGTCAAGCCATCATATCAAGGAGTGGCCAATCAGCAAATCTTTTATCACGACTAATATGTTAAACCATCTAAGAAAATTCATCCAGAAGAAGCAAAAGTTGCAGATAAGAAAAGGAAACACAAGAAATGTTCAGGGACAGCAACCACGAGCCTCCAGGAAAACAACAAACTACTATAGAATCAATATTGGCCAAGAAGAAAATTTGGGATATTAATGACCACTAGTCACAAGAGATCCATTATCTGATAGGAGAAATGGTTGCTGTTGATATAAAACCATATTCTGTAACATCTGACATTGGATTTAATAGGCTTATTGCAATACTTTGTCCAAATTACACTATTCCATCAAAAAATACTTCACTGAAAAAAATAATTCCCAAAAAAGTAAAAAGTAAAAACAAAAATTCAATCGTCGCTTGATGAAATTAGCAGCATTTAATTGACGACAGACATTAGGACAGCTAGTGCAAATAATGCTCCCTTTCTATGTTTGACATGTCATTGGCTTTCAAATGACTTTGAACTGTGCAGAGCTGTGCTCAGAGTTGTTCCATTCCCTGGTACACACACAGGTGCAAGAATAAGTGAAGAATTGCACAATGTTGTGGATGAGTATAAAATATCTAATAAAGTTTGCTTAGTCTTGCGGGATTCAGGAGTAAATATGGTTGCTGGTGTCAGGGAATATAATTTAGAATCACTATCATGCTTCATACATACATACATTGTAACTCTCAATAAATGACTCATTGTTTTCTCTACAGGCTGTGAAGACAAATATTACAACTAACAGAAATATAGTCTCTCATTTTAATCGCTCTTCATTGGCAATTAGCAAATTAACTGAAATACAGGATCAGCTTAATTTGGAAAAACATGAACTCATTCCAGATATGACCAGGCAGTGGAATTCAACATATGATATGCTGAAAAGGAATTTAGTACAACGAAAAGCTCTTGTAATATATGCTGTTGATAACAATATTCCTATCTTAACAACTTACAAATAGGGACTTGTTCAAAATATTTTCAAGTTACTGAGTCCATTTAAAGAAATCACCAAAGAAGCAAGTAACAGAACTTCAACCATAACAATAATGATACATACAATTTTAGCTCTAATCAAATTAATTTCTTCCATTGGGTTTGGCTACTATTTTTCAAACATAGATCTTTCCTTGTTCGAATAGAAAATACCACTTAACCTCTCCCTATTTGTTTTTGGATATTTTTTTAGGATTATCTTTCCCATGCAACCGCAAAGAAATCGATAGAAGAATACGGTGCATAGACACCACAGAATTGGACTTTGATCAGGTTGTCCAAACCCCTAAACCAATGACGAAGAAATCGATGCCATTCATATTATGTATTAAGATAACAGACATCCTACTATCCAGTCGTTCTGGTTCAGTCTAAACAGTTTAATTGAGATTTGTAGATGAGCAAGCTGTCTTCAAGATAGCTTCCATGAATGCTGAAGCCATCGCACAAGCTTCAAGCTTGCTTCCAGGCTAACCCTAGGAATTTTCATCGCAGATTAGTCCCTCGTAATAAAGCCTACATTCACCACGCCAAACCTGAATCAAATATTCAAAACAAAGAGGAGTGTCACTCTGCTCCTTCACCTCTCGTGAAGTTTAAGCTGATAGCATATTTTGGCAAGGTGATACCTTTTTTTATTATTGTTCGTTTGTTTAGCTTTTTTGTTTTGGTTTTCTTTCTTATCAATTCTGAAGGCGTAATCTTAATAGACTACTTGGAAAAGAGGAAAAAAATAATGGATAGTGCTATGCGGTTGACATTTTGGAAACAATGATGGGGTCATATATGTTACAGAAGAGCTTTTAGAGGACCTGGATGCCACATTCTGCGATGAGATTGCAATGCCAGAGGATCTTTCGACAAAGTGAACTAATTTCTTATTGATGCGGTTTAAATTATTTTCATTTATTCTCTAAAATAAGACTTTACTGTATTTAAAAAGATTTTTCGATTTTTTCCTTAAAAAATGTCTTTGCTTCAAAGATTCCAAGAAGCATTATTCAATAAATATTCTACTGCGTAAAGTCGATCTTTTTTTCACAAGTGTTTTATGGATGTTTTTGCCAATTCATGATTTGTAGTAGTTATTCTAAGCTGCAAATTCTTAAGCATTGCAATCTCATCATAGAATGTGGCATCCAGTTCCTCTAAAAGCTCTTCCATAACACATATGGCCTCATCATTGTTTCCATAATGGCAACCATACAGGTGGGATCACTTCCTTCAGTTTCCTTAGCTCTGATACATTGTATTATCCATTAATGTTTCTCCTTTGCAAGTAGTCTATCAAGATTACGCCTTCAGAATGAATAAGTAAAATGGAACTAAATAAAACAAAGATCTAAACTAAGCAAATAAAAAACATAAAAAAAGGAATCACCATGCCAATAGATGCTGACTGCGTAAACTTCATAGGCGATATTGGACAAGAGTGATACTCCTGTTAACTTTGAATATTTGATTCAATTTAGAGTGGTGAACGCAGGTTTTATCAAGAGGAACTAATAATCACTATCTCTTTTCAAATGTTCTTTAGTTATTTATCTGACCTTTAAATACCGTGTGCAGAGTTTTCTTTTCTCATTTTCTTTCTCTGTTTTGCTGTACCGTAAGCGCATTTCTTTCACGGCGTATGTAACGCAGCCGCTAACAATACGACGTATGTAGCCTAATCGTGGTAGCAAATGACTGCGTAATGGGGTTGTGGCAGCAGATGAACGTATGCCGAATGAACAGCGCCTGATCTCTATGTAACATTTTTACGATTAACACTCACTGATATGGCTGTGTGGAAAAACGTTTTTTTTCTTTTTTACTTGGTGTAGGTAATCCATTTTGCCGTTGAACATCAATAGTTAAGTTGTCTCAATCCGTAGTTTCTGAGAAGGAGTTGTTCGATTCTTTTCCCCGAAAAGTAAGCGGGCTTACGATATCGAAGTCAAAGGTAAAATAATCGTCATGTAAAGGTTGCTGACACGAACACAGTGAATCCGAATTCACTTATGGCTTTGCTTTATTCCGTTATTAAAAAATAACTGAATATAGGGCGATATATATATATATATATATATATATATATATATATTATGGAAGCAACACTCTATGATACAACAGCTGTATAGCAACTTACCTCCCATCTCTTAAACCATCTAAGTAAGATAAATAAGGCAGGCAAGGCACTGCTAGAGAATCAAGGACGAACTATTAAGTGACATTCTCTTAAGAAACTATTCGCATAGGCATGCCAGTTCGGGCCAACCAGCAAGAACTTACCTACAACAGCTTTGTGTGGACACAAGAAGTACTCTTGAGGACTTGAAGATCATTTGTTTACATTTCTGAGATGAAGCTTGTTATCACTAATGTTCGAACAATGACTGACCACAAATGGAAGGAAAAGGAAACCATCTATTCTGGTGGAGCCAAGTTAAAATAATTGACAGGGAAGAACACTGTAGGATAAGACGTTTGAAAGAAGTGGCCCACATGTTGGGCTACGGTAGACTTCTGAGTAGAGCAAGTATAGAGATGAATTCGATTTGAGAACCATTGATCCAAAAGGATCAATAAGATAAAGAATATCATATGAGCTTGGGTAAAGAAGAATTTGGGTATGATAGTGGAGAGGAGAAGCTCATGGGTTGATGAAGACATTTCGTTTATAAGTACCGAATATTCACTCTACATTGTATGGTAAGGACACATGGTGTAGTAGATAAGGCGTTGTGTTGTAAAGTGCTTTTGAGTTATCATGTGGAGGTTACAGGTTCAATACCAATTACCGGTAAGAATAACAAGGAATACTTAACGCTTGTACCCGGTAATGGTTTACAGAATTGGAACAGTCTAACCCCCCGTGAATAAATTAAAACGTCTAGTTTGAGATTATGTGTGGGTTTCCGAAACATCTTAAGAAGGCCGAAGCAATGATCTGCCGAAATGATGTGAGTGTAACAATAAATACTAGGTCAATAGTCCGAATATTCTTAGTTATAACAATACATATAGAGAGAGAGAAAGAGAGAGAGGGTATTTAACGTTTGGATTTTCTTATCCCTGAAAAAAATTGTGTCCTTTTGATTTGTGAGCTCAAAAGCTCTCTGACTGCACCGAGATTCGATCAAACTCTTACATAGTCTTGACGATAAAAAACACTCTCTTGCTTAATCGATATTCGTTGTGACGATTTCGGACTACCTCAGGACACTGTATTGCAAATATAGTCAAAATGAAAAAAGTAATTATTCATTGTTTTGCACTTCTTATGTTGTATATTGACCTTTGAGAGAGCCGTCAACATGGGCTTTCAGGAACAGGATGTCCCTTCCGTATAAACAAAGTGATTCCCGGAAAGCAAGCGATATGTGAGTGTAAGCAGATCACACGAATGACGAACCGGAAGGAAACTTTGGAGGTTATGAAATTATATATACCAATGGATCCACGGTCAGTTACAGTCAATCAGTCTGTCCGTCGGACAGTCAAAATTTCAGAGAGCAGACACTGAGGGTTCACAAGGAGCGGGGCCCAAGTGGGCCTCGGGCAGAACCCGGTTGAGAACCTCTTGTCAAGGAAACAAAGACATCAGGCCCTGAATTTTGAATCACAGCGCGAGTATAGAAAAGAGTCAATATAGCTATCCTCCAACTGTCGGTCTCTGCGTCTCATTGTCTCTGTCTCTCTCTCTCACAGACACACACTTAAAGTTAGTTGTGACGCTTTCGAGATTTAAAGATGAGGGATTTACATTTTTGTAACCAAGTGTAATGATCCTTCATTTCTTTATGACTATACAACGCTTGATTATCACCTAGCCTTTTCCTTTGTTTGTCGACCAATCCCAATCTTATCTAACATATTCTAATGGACACGGATCTATTTTCTTCACTTCTTTTTTTAAAATTTAATTCTAGGTATCACATTAATTCGATCAGCACCTAAAATCCCTTAAATCTAATTCAATCAGACCATCTACATGAACTTTAAATAGCCTGCTTCACTGATGATTGTCCAAGATATCAGGAATTTTTGTCATTTATTTTAGCAGTGCGCTTCCTGACTGGACACTTATTTATTTATAGACCAACACTTCAGATATCCTTATCCGTAAGTCAGTCTACCAGGTTATTTATTTATTCATTCATTCAATTTTTTTTTCTTCACGTAGGCTGTGTTTTTGTGCTATTTTACCCTAAATTGAATTTCTTCCTACAAGTTTCTAACTGAAATAAACGATACCTTTAAAGAAAAACCTTTAGAGAAAAACTGTGCAATAGACAACGCCACCACATGACATAAAGAAAGAAGGTTCATCACTCTTTTATATTTATCATAAATTTATTTGTTTTACACCACATGCAATTTTGATTATTTTTTATTTTGTTTTACTCCTTTCAAGTTTTTAACACCAGCAACAACTGTAGTTATTCACTGAGGTCTCCCAACCTCAACAGTATTCTTCTTGATATTTCAGTCAATTTCAGTAGTGCTGTGGTCAAGAAAATCTTAATTCTTTCTCAAAATTCCACTCCCTCCGTCTCTTTCCGAGGTTTTTGAGTATTTGTCTAAGGTCTCTAACTGTGATTTGTATTACGATAATCTAAATACCCCGTTTCTGAAAAACTCTTAAATTTGTAATCTCGTGGAAAGTCGAAGTATAGTCATCGGTGAGTTTTTTTCTTGTAATTAAATCAACTATATCTTGTCTTCTTACCATCGCTTTTATTATCATTATTGTTATTCTTACGAGTTTTTAATACCAGTGTTAGCTGAAGGTATCTCACAGGTATATCAGCGAAAGCGAGTCTCCTCACGTCCTAGACTCTTCTCAGTATTCTGGCTGATCACAACAATGCTCTGATTTCCAATTCTTTTGACCCCTTTCCAAGCCTTTAGGGACCGTTCCAAGCAGGCTAATTACAACTGGTAACACAGTAACTCTTTCTTTTTCTTCTTCTTCTTCTTCTTCTTCTTCTTCTTCTTCTTCTTCTTTGCATTATTATTAATATTGTTATTATTATTAAAAGTTTTAAAGACCTTAGCGTCTACTAATGGGTTTTTACAGGTGTCTGAGTATCTTCAGATTACTAGGATTTTTCTGTATATTCTAACCGATATCAACAATGCTTTATTATGGATGCATAACCACCACTAGCTTTCGTCAGGTCTTTGTATTTTTTCCTCATTCCATTCTGTTCCCATATATTTTCTATTATTAATTTATCCCTCCAGCGTTAGATGATGGATTTTCACAGGAGTCTGTGTGACAACAAATCCCACATGTCTCCAGGGTTCTTCTGAATATACTAGCCGATCGTAATAATGCTGTAATCTGGGTAGTTTTCTTTTATCCTCTTATTTCTAAAATTTCCAGTCTCTTTACCAATATTTAGGGCTTCTTTTAAGAGCACCAATTACAATTGGTATCACCGTTACTTTCATTTCTTTAAAAGTTCTCTTATAAAGTTTATATATATATATATATATATATATATATATATATATATATATATGCTCCCTTTTAATATTTCTTTGTGGTCTGCAGGGACAGCAACGTCCAAAATTAATCAGGTTAACTTTTCTTTTTTGTTAACTGTCACTAGGTCTGTTTTTCTGGTCGGTATTAGGTGATATGCTTGTATATCAAAATCCCAGAGAACTGTGTGCGTCTCATTCTCCAGGAGGGGTTGGGGTTGTGCATATAACACTGGTTTGTATGGTCGAATTTTAATTTCTTTCACAATTCCCAGTGGACCATCTTCTCCACCCAATTGTGTCTAGCTTTATACTCTTTTTGCTCTGATTTGCAACATTCGCTTATTATGAGATTGTTCGTTTCCCCTCTATCAACTCATTAACCAATATTTTCAATTTTGTTGCGTCTTAGCACTTTTTGCCTTTACATTGTGGGTCCGTATGGAGTTGTTTTGATCTGTTAAGGGAAGAGATTAATTTTTTCTACAAAAGTTTCATTTTTTTAGCCATATCCAAGTTTTATCATGCAGTGTTACACTTATTTGTCACATTAAATATCCATACAGTTGTTATTCTTCCCATTTTTATTTTCTAGTTATTGTTGATCAATTAATGCTTGTGTTGTTTGTAATGTTTCTGATCGCTGTAATTTGTCTTTCTTTGACCTTTCTTTAAGTTGTCTTCGAATCGTCGGATTGATATATCGACGCTTTCTTCAATACAGATAATTCTTCTTCCACCTTCATTTTTCGACATATGGTCTTTCTATGCCATCTCTGGGATATAAAGCCTTATGAATTATCGTGAGTTTTCTTATTCTCTGGTCCATTTGTTGTAGTTTTTCCTTCGCCCATTTCAAGAATCGTTTCCACCCTGCTACATAGTTTGGTTTTGAGTAGTTTTCTTGTTCTCCTGCCTTACTCTTTTATGATTCATTCTATCGCCTCCACTTGTTTGATGGAATCTACTTCTAGTATTTTCAAGTAAGTTTCCTTTTCTTGGATCGTTCAGATCTTTTGTTGATTTGGTAGTTCTAATCTTTCTGTCATTTGTCTTTTTCAGCTTCTCATTTTTAGAATGGTATGTTTTTCAAAGTTACATTCCTCTATCCTGACTCTATATCCTCACTGTATGACGGTCTCAAATTCTTTTTCCTTTTTGATAAACACTTTGATGTCACCCATATACTTTAGATGAAAAATGTTATCTTCCCATTAAGTAAGTTTTTAGCCATCCGTGAATTTTCTAAATATGTGATTGAGAAGCATCACACTATTACAAATATTAATGCTGATAGCGCATCTCCCTGGAATATACCACTCAGGATCTTCTCCTAAGCTGAATTTTTCCTCTTGCTGTCAATTCCACAACAGTTTTTTTCTACTTCTTATGAATTTTTCACCCCAGCTTTAACTCGTGGTAATTCATAGGAATAATAATAATAATGATAATAATATCGTGCCACCAGCACGGATATCCCTGACCCTCACTCGCCACTCCTCCCTATCGTTCATCGCTTCTGGTAGGTCCTAAGGGCTACATCCCGTATCGTCACAGAGTTGCTGTATGTAGGTTCGAGCTGGTCGTGCTGCTTTTGCTCGGCCATATAAGGGGGTCCATAGGAGTACATCATTTATGATCTCGTCCCTGCTCCTCCAGTAACATCCTGCTTGACTGGTTCGTCTAACTTTGATAGTTTTCGTGATGGGAGGTAGGTGGCCGTATAGCTGGTGAATTGTGGGGTGTCGCCTGCCGGACATATTCAAAATTGCACGCAAAATTATTGTGTAGTTGCCATCACGCTTTTTCTCCATCCGTTTAGTAAGCGTCCGTGTAGTGCATCCATATAGCAGTGTCGACACGACTGCTGCTTGGAAGAAACTGCGTTTCATTTTATCGGTCAGGTCTGGCTTTCATATGACCGATAGCCTATCGATAGCTGTCTATGCCTTTGTTAGTTGCGTGTTTGATGTCTCTTTCGGTTGATGAGACACTGCTTCCTAGGTAGGTTAACTAGTCTACTAGTTTCAGAGAGCTACCACCTAGTGCGGATAAGTCGCCTGTTTGATTAAAGCACATGTATTCCATTTTGTGTGCATTGACAGAGAGGCCGATGCCTGCAGTGGCTCGTTCCAGACTATACAGTAGTATTTCGGCTTGGGCTGGTGTATTTGCCAGAATCGCTATGTCATCGGTGTAGTCGGCGTCAGTAAATCTTTTTGCGGGGTACCTTCTACTTCTTTTCTTTGTCAGCTCGAAGCCGTTTTCTTTGATTTTATCAATCGATGTTCGAAGCACCTAGTCTAGACAGATGATGAAGAGGTATGGGGCTAGTGTTTCCCTTTGCAGTACTCCAGCTACAATATCGAAGTAATGTCTCCATCCGGAGAACGTACTTTTACTTTGGTGTTTCAAAAGAGAATGGTTATTGCTACGACGATCTCTTTTGGTAGACGGTATGCTAGTAGAATTTCTTCCACCTTCCTTCTGTGAATGGAATCAAAGGCCTTGGTAAAGTCGACAAATAGTATTATCGCCTGAAGGCTTTTTGCCAGTACGCCTTCAAAGATTCTATGTATAGTCATTAATTGTGAGGTCGTTGATCTATTTCTTCGGAAGCCATGCTATGGATGTAAGTGTTATACACCGGTTGTTCTTGGCTAATACGAGGTCACCCGTTTTAGGGAAAGAGAGGATGCATCCCTTCATCAATCTGTCTATCGGTTTTTGATTATAAACTGCAGTGTCGGAGCAGTATATCGTCGAATTGTCTGGTCTTCCATACTTCTGGGGGAATTTCATAAAGCCCTGCGACTTTCCAATTTTTAATTTTTCTAAGTGCTGAGTCGAGTTCTTCTAGAGTAACCGGTCCTAGTTTAATGTCTAATTGCTTACAAATATTTCTGGTGATTGGTTCATGTGTAACTATTAGTGGGTTTCCTAGTAGATTCTCGAAATGCTGTTTCCACCGTTTTATTCTTTCTTGTTGGTTTGTAGCTTTCAATTTAGCTTTGGCTGAGCTCTTCCTTCTGCTCACTTCGTTTATCGTTTGCCACGCTATCCTAGATTGCCTATCTTCCACTGAGTCTCTAATCTTATCCATCTGATCTTTTATGTATTCTGTCTGTTCTTTTAGATATATGCTTGCTAATTCATTTTGTGCCTTTTTTTAGATTCAGGGCATTTGTGTTTGTTGGGTTCTTCTTATTGCATTTGGAGGCAGTTTTCACGTCTGCACGTTTTTCTCTAACCGCTAATGTCTCCCATGGGAGTCTAGATTTAGTTCTATGTTTTGTTGGTATGCATTTCGCTGCTGCCTCTTGGTGTGCCTTGACGAAATTCTCATATTCGTAATTCGGGATACGTATTTCTGTCTTCTGCAGTGCATCAAATTTATTTCTTCATGCTAACACATATTTATCTCTAATATCCCTGTTGTTGAGAAGGGCACACTCATAGTGTTTGGTAGTCGTTGTTCGTGTGGCATTTCTTCGTAGGCTCAGTCGTATTTTTGTCGTGACCATTTGGGGGTCGGGGGACACACCCTCGAAGGAGGAGTATGCCTTGCAATTTATTGCGCTACTTTTCCATTTCTTGTTTCTAAAGACGTAGTCTATTTGTGCTTTAGTGTTGTTTGCGTACGTGTAGGTCCATAATTTTCCTTCCGTTTTTTGAAAGTTTGTATTGAGACATTGTAATCTATTATCTATCGTGGAATGTGTTTAGATGTTGTCCATTCCTGTTTGACGAGTTGTGTTTGCTGCATTTGTGTTTTCTGTTTTTCCCGATTTGGGCATTCATGTCGACTCCAATGACGAGAAGGTTATGTTTCGGTGAGCCACGTGCTAAAGAGGATAGCTCATCGTAGAAAGCGATGAGTTCAGTTTCTTCACTTATATTGGGAGAGCTGTAGCAGGAGATGATTGTTGCTCAGGGGTTGCCATTAAAAGTAGCTAACATCATCCTAGGTTGTATTCTCTCTATGCTATTTAGTGATTTTAACGCTCTTGGTCCTATAAGTATTCCTACATCTCCTACCGTGACATTGACAGAATTTTTCCATGCTGATACAGAGGCTAACGTCCATCCATTGCCAGTATCGTCATATTTAATATCTTCACTATGTGTGTATCTGTGTTCTTGAAAGCATATAATGTTTATGTTATTTTCTACGGCCGATGCAGTCAGCTCCGGTAGTTGTCCTATTCTATTTAATGTTCTAACGTTGAATGTCGCTATTTGTATTGTTTGTTTGCATTTTAGTAATTTTTGTTGTTTGAGCTCTGTAGCTGATTTTTCGAACACTAAGACCAGGGCTCCAACCTCAGCAGGACGCACCCCTTTTTTACCCGCGTGAAGAGTGATGTGGTTTTTACATATGGTTTGTGTGTGGGTCATGGTTATCTTTCGATGTCTGTTTTTATTCTCATCCATAGAAACCACCCTTATAGATGAGCAGCGGTAGTTCCCCGATCGAACTAACTATCCTGACCGTTGAACAGTAAGATTCATACGCCTTTTTTTTTCTTCCTATATTTCATCGCCCCTGTCTTCTGAATTTGGCACTAACATGAGTTATAATTCTAACTTTTTACTAAAATAGAAGTTCACGTTCCAAAAATGAATCTTTTGATCGAGTACCAAATTTTAATTCGTGTTAACAGTACATTGTTAAAAAAAAGCAAAGTAGGAAATAAAAATTAATTTCCACCCCCCGTCCGTCAAATATTAGAGGGACTACATGTATATAAATGCCCATAAAATTAGTAAAATTATACTAAATATGGCTTTTGTGAACAACATCTGAATGAAGAGCCCGTCCATTTCGAAAAGATGTCCAAAATGGTTAGTAACTTTGTTCTATACAAATCTATCATTTAAATAAATGCATCTATGAATTTTATTCAATTTTTGTCATTGTAAAAGCCAGCAGTGTATACCATTATGTGTCTTAATGAAAGAACAATGTACTGTTTGCCTGAATTACCCGACCAAAAAGATTCACTTTTGGAACGTGAAATTCTATTTAGTTAAAAGTTAGTATAAAAACTCGTGTTAGTGCCAAATTCAGAAGACAGAGGGCGAAGGAAGATAGGAAGAAAAAAAAAAGCAAGGTATGAAATAGCAATTAATTCCACCCCACATCCGTCATACTTTAAAGAGACCACATGTATATAAATGCACATAAGATTAGTAAAATTATACTAGAGAGGTCTTTTATAAACAACATCTAAATGAAGAGCACGTCCATTTCGAAAAGAAGTCCAAAATGGTTCATAATTTTGTTCTATACTAAACTATCATTTAAAAATGCTTGTATGATTTTTATTCAATTTTTGTCATTGTAAAAGTCAGCGGTGTATACTATACAAAAATAATTACTGAAGTTACCGTTGAAACAAACAGCAGAATGCGAGTACATCCTGTTTATTTCCCAAAGTTTTGTAAGCATTTGTGCTGTGGAAATTAAAAATCCCTTCCACTCGATAAACAAAAAAAAAGAAAAAACTGTATGAATATGAATATATTTAAATGATGTTTCCGTTCTTCCTCTTTTTTCGTTCGAAAGGAAGGGGTTTCTAATTATATATATATATATATATATATATATATATATATATATGTGTGTGTGTGTGTGTGTGTGTGTGTGTGTGTGTGTATTGGTTCCAGTATTTTTTAAATATCTTATGCAGATTTAATTATGATTCTACGTGTCATCTTTATGAAAACTGACACCATCAGATTATTTTACAAAAAGCAAAAGAAGGATTAGAGCTATGAACGAATATTGCATCAAAGACAAAAGTACAAAAAATAGCAAAATTGTTACTGATCTGATTTAATCCGTGCAACAATGTAATAAAACCATAAAATTAAATAAAATATCAGATAATAAATCTTAATGTGCAAAACAGATCGGATGAAATTATTTATGACCTTGTAAGTCCTAGTAATATGAAGGGACCTTTATAATATCTCAAAGTGCGAGGAAGTTATTACGAGTTAATATCCAATATAATATCCAACAGGTTGATTAGGTTGACCTAATAAAAATAGGATTTTTTATATAGGAGATGTATATCCTTATTATTCTACCTTTTTTTTCAAAATATAAAATTCCTACAGAATTTTGTTTTCAGCAAAATATGGACACGTTGTTTCCATTCTTTTAATTGATAAACGTTCTTTCATACGCGTAAATCATGAAGAGATAAATAAAGTTTGAAAACATATTAATTTTTTTACATTTATAAAACGATGGAAAAGATAAAGAAAGATAATGTTGAAGGGGTAAAAACACCAGATATTATATTCCAGATCATTATAAATCCTTACGGATCCTGAAAATCTAAATATAAGATACATATTAAATACAGATAGAACCATAAAATCGATGGTATACCAAATGCGATGAAAAAGTTCCTAGATTGTCCTTTTTCAGAAAAAAATAAACAACGGACACTTAGACACCGGCTACAATAAGTATAAAATAATTATTGCGATTCAGCTTCACCTGATGCTTTGAACTCTCACAGAGATTTTTTTTTTACCAAAGTTCTTCATGAGTTTTAACGTAACTTTACCTTGATAAGAGTTTATTCTTAAATTTGCTGGTTAATGGCATATCAACTTTCTTGGGTTACTTCATACCAAATCTATCCCTCTAGAAGAACAGTACTAGTTCTATTTAACCCATAGCTTGGAGGATAAGAGGGCTTACAACTTTCGCATGGGTATTTGTCCGAAAGTGAACGTAATAGCACGACTGGAGTTCGAACTCGTTTACAACGATTCCACAGTCCAGTGCTTTGATAATTACACTACGAGAACATCCATCTTGAGACCAGGATATTATAATGTTCAGTGTGTAAACAAAGAAAATTAACTATGGAAAAATTAGCCAAACGGAATGTTTTGAGTGGTATTTCCTCTTCAAGAACGTTGAAAAATCGCTGGAAAATGATGATATATATTAGGGCGGTACTTAACCAGAATAACTCCCGCCAAACTTTACTCACGAGGGTCAGATTTTCCCTACCAAGCTTTTTTTTTCGGCGGAGTCTGATTCAAAACATTCGTCAGAAATGACCTGACAACCTCAGAGAGATCTGGAGGTTTAATATGAAAATGATCCCTTGATATCGTGCCGCAGAGTACAATCGCAATATTACTCAACTAAAACTGTCAAATTGGTCTTCGTGAAACTTCTGCCAGTTCTTTAAAATAATGGTCAACTAGAAGGGTCGAATTTAGATAGAATGGAGGGGATTTTGTGTAGATCGCTTAATATGCTTAATGGCGCAGATTTCAGTTTTACATTGTTAAAAAAAAGTCTACTTCATGGTGGCCAAAGTTAAATAAAGTATTGTTGAAGGTTTACCAATAAGTTTCGGAAGTCTTTCAAAGTACCACATGAATATTTTAAAAAGTATAGTAATAAAACACTTTATGACTTTATTGAAACGAGTAAAGCTGTAAGCAAGTTTCTATGTGTCCGGATATATATATTTACATATAAATTAATATTGTTGAGACGAGATTTTCAGTGATCTGAAAAATTTTTTCATACAAATTTACCAAATACTTTTTATGTATTTTCGACATAGACTTTTTTATTGCATCGTCTTTGCATCTTTATACGTATATCATTGGATATTTCATCATCTTCACCGCTTTCTTTTGAAAAAAAATCTTTTGCAGTCATCTTGCAATAAATGAGAAGATAACACAGCCTACAAAAAATGGAACATCATACCGAATTTATTTCGACATCCGTGATGAATGAATAAATTCTATCATTTCTTTTACTTCTTTTCTTAGATTTAATAAAAAAAATGATACGTCCGTCTCATGACTAAGGTAATTACCTTTTTTTTGGTCGAGCTAGAAGCTTCATCTTTTATACCTAAAAAATCATTGGATATAGAATTAACCCTTTTCACTCAAAACATTGATGAAAAATATAGATCTAGAGTTCGATTTCTCTTTATTTGATTTTATCATGTACTAATTTCGAATTAGAAAATTAAAAAAATGAGCAATTAAGAAAGTATTATTACTGGATATAATTAAATGCTTTTTATGTCTATGACTCAGGTCAATTCTTGGGTTAAATGGTTTGATAACAAAATATTTTTAGCCTCATCAATGAAAAAGACAACATCTGTTGGAAGAACCACAGATTATTCCAAATATATTGTTTTTTACTAAGCACACTGAACAATATGATTTTATACATATACGATTAGATATCTACACGATCTTGCCGATATCAATTACGTTATTACTTACCTAAGCATCAATATTACTAATATATTGGCATCACTTTTATTGACATGTTGTAAACACAATTATACGGAAGTTTTTTGAAATCACTGCGGTAAACTGAAAAAAATGGATATGAAATATCAGAAAGTATCAACGCTGCGTGCGCGCATCAACACATATACACGCACACATATGAAAATGGATACACATTAAAAGCACAAGGTCTTCTGAGGATGATTGTATGTATAAAATTATCAGTCAACGTTAAACGCTTCAGTTTTTAGACCTTCATCAGTGCGTGTAAGTTATTTATTGAAACAGAAAAGATGTTAAAGTTTTAAAACACTCAAATTCCGTTCGTAACATTCTCTTTTAAATATATGTGATGTAATTAGCGTTTCCAAAAGTATTTAATTCCAGTCCCCTACCAAATATATATATATATATATATATATATATATATATATATATATATATATGTGTGTGTGTGTGTGTGTGTGTGTGTGTGTGTGTGTGTGTGTGTGTGTGTGTGTGTGTGTGTGCAGCAGTCATTCATTTAAGCAACTTTGATTGAAAAATAAAGACATATTTTGTCTATATAATTTTATTAAGATCCTTTCAAGTTTCCCGATAAGTGTCATGGTTTTAGGTTGGAATTATAAAAAAAAATCTAGACACTTTCAAAATTCTTTAAAAATACTCTTTATAAGAGTAAGTAACTCACATAAACAAACTAAAGAAATACTAAAAAAATATGGTTTCTTCTGTATTGTATATATATATATATATATATATATATATATATATATATATATATATATATATATATATATATATATGTATATATGTATATATATATATATATATATATTCAATGATGATTATTTCAGCACATCCTGTATAATTAATAAGGATGAAAAAATCACTCATATTGGTGACATTTTTTATAAAGATATGTTTAAGAGGCTCACTATACAACGACAGTGACGAATTGATAACGACGATTTTGATGAATGTTCAAGAATTCGGGTATGAGAGGAAGTGTGGCATGTTTTCCGAATCTCTGAATAAACTTAAGATTTTTCTTGTTCTGGATGATGTTAATATAAATATTCATCGTAATTTATTATCAATACTAATGTAAACATTAATAGTATATATTTTTATAAAAACTCGTTTTGTAATTTGATATATTTTAACATTCATAAACCTTCTATTTTACCAATCATTTTTTATATTTAATTGTTTGGTTTGGTTTGGTTTAGTTTTATGGTATATAAACTACTGTACGTAATTACTTGCCAAATCATTTTAATACATATATATTGAATATACGATATCTAAACACATTTTCGAGATAATATTTTAAAAGAGACTGTGCTCATCTTTTTTCACACATTTAAATGATTTATCTTATTTCTATCAAATACTAATTATTCTATTTACTATAAATCTTCTATATGTACACAGTTTAATGGTCAAAAGTATCGTTATGTATCACTAATAATACATTTAAGCATCAGACATTTGTTTACATACAGTTAAATGATCAAACAGTTCTATTTCTATCCAGTTTTGCACAAATACACAGTTTAAATTTCAAGCAGGTCTCTTTAACCCATACATATTTACCAACCCCTCCGCTCTAGCACGATATGACACAAGGTCAATTTTTCAGCGGAGTTTAACAGGTTTCAATTCAGAGTTTTCCTTCTCCTAGACTAATCGCCTCACCAAGGCTAAAGAATTCAGTCTGCTCTACTATTTACCCATTGCTGGAGGGAGAATAATTGGATTCATACCTTTCCAAGGGTACTAGTGCAATTTGAAATGTAATCAGTCTCGTCCAGGATTTGAACTCGTGTCACAGTGTCCATTTCTTACGACGATTACCATTACACCACGGTCACCTCCTTAATCCATGGGTAGGACCCAATCAGGTGCTACCACTTCGATCCAGAGTGGAACTCGGATCGATAACAATGAAGTGGTACTCTGCATTTCTAAAAGTTGCAGCATTACTGATCTCTCACGATCAGATTGTTTATTGTCATACAAGACACTAATTGGAGGAGACTTAACCATATATAGGGATGTAGTCGATGTATTCTGCAGCTCCGGCGGACTTGTCGAAATATTTAATGCATAAATTTAATGTTTTGTTTGATCATGATGAATCATTCATATTTATTTCAGAAAGATAATTTGCTTCAATAATTATGAGCATTATATAGCAATTAATTATAGTTTCATTCATGTACTTGCCGTTCTTTTATTAATATTAGTAATGTTTATTACTATTCATTTTTAATTCAAAATAAAACGAAATCATTACGTCTTTATTAAGGATATTGTTATTCAGAAGTTAATTCCAGAGATGTAATTTGTATTTTCCAAATCATACGATATTTGAAATGTGACATATATCAACGCTGATAGGTGTTCAGATAAAAATACTGTTTTAATTGTGTTTAATAGTATTATACTCCATGTAATTTTAATGTGAAAGATTAAATCTATGAATTAATATTACAATTAATTCTAATTTGTCCCTAAAATTTAATTTATTAGTATTGGCATTTAAAATTATCATTTGCGATGGAAGGAGCCATCTTCAATTTAAGTTGCAAGCCACTGCAATTAGGAAACCAGATTACATAGCTCGAAAGCAATATCTTATCTTCAGAAAGCGATCCCCGGCATACGAATTGGGAAGGTCGAGAATGCTATTAACAGATTATCGATCATATAGAAATCTTATTTCTCTAATAAAATAAAACGAGATTTCTTCCAAGCTGTGACTGTGTCAATACAACTGTATGGATGTACCATCTGAAATCTAACGAAACGAGCGGAGAAAAATCCTCTTAGAAAGTACAGAAAAAATGCTACGTGCTGTTTTGAACAAATCCTGGAAACATCACCACCAAAAAATCTACTGTACGACTACTTTCCTTGCATCTCGAAAACCATCCAAGTAAAACGAACAACATATGATAGGCACAGCTTGATAGTAAAGACGGGTACATAAATGACGTCCTCCATTGAATTCCAACACGTGGATGCTCCATTGTTGGCTGATCAGCAAAAAATTATTTATATCTGCTTTTCGCGGGCACTGGATGAATTCTAGAAGACCTAGAACGAAAGGTGGATGATAAGAATGGATAGTGAGAGAGTGAGTGTGTTAGAAACTAGCGGTTCTCTGTGGGATGTGATGATGATGTTGATTTTCTAAAATTGTCTTTTATTCATCTATGTGTTTTTACTATTTAATGATACTGTTATTCATATGAAAAAGAAAGTGTTAAATGTTAATGCTATTACTGTCCAATCTGAATTCAAATTAACATGAAAACGTTATTAATAAAATAGTTTAATCTAGAACATAATTCTATAAATATTATTCGTCTTTCTTTCATTTTATTATTCATAATTATGTCTTATTTAAAATGGGAATTATAATCATGTAGACGTCCCTTAGGACAGATAGGTTTCTTTCCTTTTGAGCTTCGAGGTGGCACGTCATACTTCTTAAAATTTCAGAGGCAAAAATATTAGATATATTTTATAACTTAATATAATTTCTCTCTTTAGGGATTATTATGAAATATGCTAAGATTTTTGTTATGTTGATGGTCTCAGCAAAACTAAAAAAAGAAAAAAACAAAACATTCATTAGCAGGAAGAATAAAAAGCACTAAAACCATGAATGAAAACTACTCTTTATGTCATGGTGTTCATCAGTCTTCCTGCGCATAAAAAAGGGCTACGTCTTTCGTTGAGAAGCAGGTTGGGATTTAAAAAAATCAGCAACGTGGAAAATATCCTCGACGTACTTCAGTAGTTATCAGGACTTGGATAATCCCAAACCTCACCCACCAATGTTTCCACTATGAAGAATTAAAAAAAAATACAGACATAAGAAAAAAATTGTCAAAATAGATTGCATGAAATATAATAAGTATTGTTTTATAAAATTAACGAACTATCAGGGAAAAAATGCAACTCAATGAAAGTAAAACATATGGTGTGAAAGGAAAAAAATGTACCGATACACAATGAGATTCCAACATATTAATGAATGTGTGAAGATATTGTCGCATATTGAACCGCTTAACAAACAACGAAAAACTCGTAGATATATAAACATGTAATTTAAATCTTTATTCTTTGACAGCGACGTGTGCGAAGTAGGAATACAATCAGAGAGAGTTCGCACATATCATTCTTCTGTGGCGGGGGCTGTTTGTGGGTGTTAGAGTTACGACCAGAGAACATATATGACACGTTTGCTTGAGTGACCCTCCGGTCTCTCCCTTCGCTTGAGAGACCAGCGGAACCCTCCCATTCGTTTGAGCGACCAGCGGATCTCTACCTTCAGTCCAAAATTACAGATCTTATATAGTCTTTTCAAGTTCCATGCGGAAGTATAAACATCCTCTTCGCCTCACGTATTTTCTGTTTATGGCTGGTTATTAGGACTTACATACTTCCGTTTTTGTTTTCCGGTAATTTGTTGATCTTATCTGTGAACGGAAATATCTGTCACTCTATCCATAGGCTATAAATTATATTCTTCGTCATCCTCCTTTATCCTCTCTTTCCTGTGACCCACTTTGTTGCGACCGCATTGAATCTGCTAAGTTAATCGTCGCCAGCTAGTATCTTACAATATATCACTAAAGGCAACAGCTAAACAGACGCTGAAAAGATGGTATTAAAGAACTGGTAGTTCTGATATCCAAAGAAATGATATTGTCGCACATGAAATGAACACAGTTTATATTGAAAGTAATAATGCATAAAAATAATTAAGCAAAGAATGTACGAAAACTTCAATAACAGAAAATCAGAGAATTGCCAGACTCAAAGAGAAAATCTTGTCTATACAGAAAATAAGATTAAAATCGACGAAATGAAACGAAATTTAATCCGAGAACACACTAAGGTAACTAATACTGATCAGAATAATAAAAAAACAACTCATGCTGATAAAGTTGACAAATTATGTTAATAGAAGATCTGCTGTGATAATTTAAAACCAAATGTCACGCCTTTTAATGAAATAGCATATGTGACTCTTTAGTTATCGAAATTAACGTACAATTCTCTTAATATTAGAAAAAATACCTTCCAGCATTTGTAAGCCATCTTACAAAAGAAAATAAAAAGATGAAGCTTGGAAAGAATTTGGAATTATAGCAAGTATGGAAAACTTTTAAGATACTTTATATAAGAATAATGAAAAAAAGTTTGAAACATGTATATAACATGAACAAATTGAAACGTGAATATAAAATCGTTAAAAATACAAAATGCAATTGTACGCCATCATTTAAATATAAAAAAATAACCTTAGATTCAAAAAAATATCAATGCTGTAAAAGAAATTATAAGGCAGATGAATTAGGAACACATCAGTTGAAACAGCTGGTATACGAGCAACATTTTTTAACCTGTTCATTCTTTGGAAGGGAAGAGTTTGGTAGATGAATGGAAAGTTGTTACGCGGAGGATACAAAATTGTGGCTGAAATTTTGATAAGAGCTAAGGACTTGAAACTATTATTTTAGGCGTTGAGTGTTAGTAAAAGTATAAGACATCCACAAAAAAATCAGAGACACTCTAAACGCCTCTAACCTTTTCTTCACTCCCCACCCACAAAAAAACTTAACGGAATCCATGGGAAGCAGAGTGGTGGACGTAAAGGCAAGCGGATAAACCCTCTGACAGCTCAAAGCAATGCCTACCATGACCCTGGGCGTATGAACCCAACGTTTCTTCGGACAGGTTCAATTAATTCGATCGGGGAACTACTGCTGCTCATCTATAAGAGTGGCTTCTATAGATGAGAATAAAAACTGCCACTGAAAGATAACAATGACACACACTCAACCCACATGTCCAAACCACATCGCTCATCCTGCGGGTAAAAAAGGGGCACGTCCAGCTGGGGTTGGAGCCCTGGCCTCAGTGTTCGAAAAATCAACTACGGAGCTCAAACAACAAAAATTACTAAAATGCAGACACACAGTACAAATAGCGACATTTGGCTTTAGAGCCTTTAATAGAATAGGATAACTACAGGATCTTACTGCATCTGCCATAAAAAAAAAAAAAAAAAAAAAAAACATTAAATGGACATAATATGCATTCAAGAACACAGACACACATAGCGAGGAAATTAATATATCACGATACTGGCATTGGATGAACGCTAGCCACTGTATCAGCATGGAAAAACTCTGTCACTGCCACGATAGGAGGAGTAGGTATGCTTATAGGACCACAAGCCCTAAAATCACTAGTAGCCATTTTGATAGTGAAAAGTAAAAAGTGACAATTGACAGAAGGAATAAGTAAAGTTGGCGACATAAGTCGAGGGTGACCCACAGGCTTCTTTTTCAACAGCTACCACACCGAGGTGTAGGGGAGAGTGCTACTCCATTTGCTGGATTGCTTTACTTTACCCTTGATCCTCACTTTATTAGGCTGAGTGTTAAGCAAAGCTTCATCAAGTACCATTTTTTGAGTTTTTGATATTACTCGACCTGGGATTGAACCCCGGTCTCCCGGACCATTGGCAAACGCTCTACTCATTAGGTTAATAGCCCGGTACAGAAGGAATAGATCTACCAAATTAAGGAAAAAATCAGAACGCTCGGACGAAAGGAAACTTTCAAATACTTGAAAATGTTGGAAACGCACACTATCAAACAAAACCAAATGGAGGTGCCTGTGGTGTAATGGTTATCGTTGCAGGAAATGGATACGGCTCCATGAGTTCAGTCCTGTACGAGACTGATTGCATTTCACATAGCACTAATACTCTTGGGAAAGGTATGAATCCAATTATTCTCCCTCCAGCTATGGGTAAATAGTAAGGCAGACTAGGTTCTTCAGCTTTGGAGAGGCAACTAGTCTAGGAGAAGGAAAACTCTAAATTCAAACCTGTAAAACTCTGCTTTAAAAATTGACCTTGTGTCATATCCTGCCCGAGCGGAGGGGTTGGGTAAATATGATCAAACAAAACCAAATTAAAGAGAATCTCTGGGGCACAAGAAAACTTCTCGAAATAGGAAGCATCACATCAAAGGGATAAATACCAGGAATATACTACTTGTAAGGTACTTGGAATCATTTTTAATGTGAACGAGGGAAAAAAACTTCAACAAATGGACCAGAGAACAAGAAAACTAATGACGACGCATAAGGCTTTACATTCTGGAGATAACATACACAGGCTGTATGTATCATGAAAAGAAGAAGGGAGAGGAGTCTCAACACTGAAAATAGTTTTGATGTATCGATAAGATGACTCAAAAGCTGCATAAAAAAGAAAGAAGAAAGACTAATTTTTGCTACAAAACACAACAGAAACAACTTAATATTCAACAGAACAAGAATTAGGAAAGAGAAATGGGAAGAAAGATAATTGTATGAATATTTCAAGAGATAAACAAGCCAAATATCACACAAGAAAACGTATATCGTGCTGAGAAAGGAAAACCTTAAGTGAGAAATTGGATCTCTTCTAATAGTAGCACAAAATAACGCCAAAAGGAAAAACTACGTTTGCGCAAAAAATACATAAAACGAAACAAAATAACAATTGTAGATTATGTGGTGATTTATTACATAATAAGCGAATGCAGCAACTTTGTACAAATATAGAATGAGACTAAAAACAACTGGTTGGGGAAGTTGAACAGCTGGGAATTGTGCAAGAAATTGAAATTTGACTATGCGTATATGTACAACTCCCAAACCCGTCCTGGAGAATGTGTCTCAAAAAAATATGTGGGATTTTTAAATACAAACGGTTCCCTAATCCCGGCAAGACAACCAGACCAAGTGATAGTCAACAAAAACAAAGAACCTTTGGACCACAGAGTGAAAATCAAAGAAACCGAAAAGAGTGATAAGTATTTAGACCTTGCCAGAGAACTAAAAATCCGTGACAGTGAACTCAGTTGTAATTGGCGCGCTCGGACGAATCCTCAAAGATTTGATAAAGATAATGGAAGACTTGGAAATCAGAGGACAAGTGGAGAACATTCAGACAAAAGCATTCTAAAGATCCGCTAGAACACTGAGAAGAGTCCTGGGGAATTTGGATGACTTGTAGTCATTCACACTTCAGTGAAAGACTATTATCTAACGCAGTTGTCAAAAAAACCCTCAAGAAGTAACAATGATCAAATACTTTGCTGGGGAACTTAAAATGCTATAGAACTTGAAGGTGACAATCTGACAATTTATAATAGGCGAGCATGGACCGATCCTCATATCTTGGCAAGCTGGAAGAGTTGGAAATCAGACGACGAGCAGAGTCATATTAAAATTATTGCATTGTTAAGATTGGCTAGAATACGGAGAATAATTCTGTAAATTTACGGAGACAAATAGTCACTCAAATTTCAGTGAAAGACCATCAGCTACCCTTATGGGGAAAACGTCGCCACGAGTAATAAAATACAATCAGTAGCCATGATACATTAACAAAATAACTTTAAGCTACCAGAATAGAAAAGAAAGGAAAATAAATACTGGAATGCGGACGAAAAATATCCATACGTAATGAAATGAGCGAGGGTTTCAGGGTAAATTTACGAAAAAAAATAAAAAAGAAAAGAAAATATGATCTAACATCAATTCATAAGATCCCGATAAAAAAGAAATCTTGAAGCGAACGATCTAATCAAAGGCACACGGTATCGGAAGATATAAAAAAAAGAACACGATTCTTTTGACAAAACAAAATATTTCAAATCAATCATTAAATAATATATGGAGAAGCAAGAAAAGAAACAGTAAATGTAAATTGAAAATTGAAATCATTTTGGAGTAATATATGAAGCCGTAAGAAATTATAAAACAAAAATGCAAGGCCGGTTGATAATATAAAATATATTTGTAAAAAATATTGAACCGCAAACATATTAAAACAGAAGAGATTATGGACACACTTAAATGCACATATAAATGGAAGCAATCTGGAATAGATAAAAAAACAACTTATTTCTGAAATCATTAAAGAACCTGAAAAAATGTCTGATTGTTTCATTGAAGGAATAACATAGCTAATACCAAAAACAAAGAAAGCAATACGGCGAGTCCCATTAGCGTAATGGTTAAAGTCATGGAGCTTCGAAGTAAGCCACTTTTAAACTCAAGTTGAACTGATACTTTTACTTTTGGACCAATACCCGTGGGAAAGGTATATATTCTCTTATCTACTCCGTTAATTGTTAAATAATATCACTGCAGTTCTACAAGAGAGATGGTTTTGGTTTTAGATAAACCACAGGCTTTTAGATAAACCACAGGTTTTAGATAAACCACAGGATATGCCATTAAATAAAAAAAAACAACAACAAAAAAAACAATTAGATAAAGTGCAAAAGAAAAAAAACGCAAAAGTCTACCGTCCAATCAAATACTTTGCCAAAACATTAAAAATAACATCGCTTGGGAATGTGAGAAAAATTTAAATTCAGAAAATGTAAGGGCATCCTCTTTGTCCTTGTGGCTGCAAAATTCATTTTTCATAAGCATAATAATTATAGAACATTATCGATTCTAACAGAAAAGTCTAAGCATGGCTTGGATTAACGCAGAAATCTTTTAATAGCGAACACCAGAAAAAAAATTCTATTTGAAGTCAATAAAATGCAAATCACCATCAGCAGTTGCCACCATATCAGAATCATCAGCAGTAGTCATCATCTCATCATATTGCCATGCCACCAGCACGAATATCCCTGACTCTTTCTCGCCACCTCTCCCTATCTTTCATCGCTTTCGGCAGGTCCTCCGGTCTACACCCCCTATACTCAAAGAGCTGCTGTATGTAGGTTCGAGCAGGTCGCCCTGCTTTTGCTCGGCCATGTGAAGGGGTCCATAGGAGTACATCACTCATGAGCTCTTCCCTACTTCTCCAGCAGTGTGTTGCATGTCTAGTTCATCTAATTTGTATAGTTTTCGTGATGGGTATTAGGTGGCCGTACAGCAGCTGCTTTGTCGGGTGCTGCCTCCAGGACGTGTTCAATATTGCTAGCAGCATTCTTGTGTAGTTGCTGTCAAGCCTTTTCTCCAGCCGTTTAGTTAGTGTCTATGTAGTGCACCCATATAGCAGTATCGACACGATCGCTGCTTGGAAGAAACTTCGTTTCATTTTATCGTTCAGGTCTGACTTCCATATAACCGATAGCCTATTGATAGCTGTCTATGCTTTTGTTAGTCACGCTCGATATCTAGTAGTAGTAAAAAAAGGGATAAATACCCTGATTAGACTACGGAAAGGCTTACAACATAACGACACAAGCATTGATGACGGAATGTTTGAAAAATTTCAAAATAATTGAAAAATGGGCAAAAAAAATCATTATAAAAACAATATAAAACAGGCTAGTGGAATAAAGGAGAACATTTATCAGATGAACATTTACGAAGCGGTATATACTATTCATTTTAGCTGTGACTCCATATGCAATTACTACGTAGGTTTAAGTTATCTGGATTCACAAAATCATCAACTAAAGAGACCAAATAAATAAATGAATACAAGAAGTGAGAATATCATAACAGAAGAGAAAAAGAAAAACTAACTAAACTGAGAAATATTCCCTTAAAAAAGCAACTACAGACCAATGATGTTTAAGTTTGTTTCTTTGTTCAATGGCATATCAACCTTCTAGGGTTATTTAATGCCAACTCTATTCCTCTTGAAGATTAGTAGTAGTACTATTTAACCCATAGCAGGGAGGATATGGGGGTTCTTACCTTTCTCAATGGTATTCGTCCGAAAGTGAACGTACTAGCGCAACTGGAGTTCAAACTAACTTACTACGATTCCGTAGCGCAGCGCTTTAACCATTACACAACGAGGATGTTAATTATCCTAACTAGAGAAATAAGAAAATAGATTTATTTCTCTCTTGAATGCCTGGGTAGATTTCCTGAAGAACTGAAAGTATGTTGCACGAGAATAAGAGGAACTGACGGCCAATTATATATAGATCAGCACATTCTAATAGAAGTAAAAGCAAAGTGGGAAAATGTTACAATTGTATGGATAGATTACAAAAGGTCATATGACATGATTCCACTCACTTAGATAATAGAAAGTCTGAAAATATTCAATATATCAGAGGCAGTCATAAATGTCATCAAGAAAGCGATAGAAAACTGGAGTGGAATGAACAGCAGAGGCACAAACTCTACCAGATGTTAAAATCCAAATAAGCAACTACCAAGGAGACCCACTCTAGCTACGAATATTTGTAATAGCAAAGATACCGCTGAATTATATACTAAGAAAATGGAAAAGAAGCTCCAAATTTATTAACTTGCAGAAAAAGATAATTAAACACATGTTATTAAGATATTTAGAATAAAAAAGTACCATAAAGACTTAAGCGACCAATAAGAATATAGAGCTAGGATATACCAATTAAAATAGTTATTGAAAAATATTGAAAATTAGTTATGAAAAACAGGACAGAAAAGAAATTATAGAACTACTCAATCAGGAGAACGTCAGAACACAGAAATATTTCTTTTTAATAGAAACGCATAGGAAAATTAGATGCGGACACTCAAACAAACAGAAGAACAGGAAATGTTAGAAATATGTAACTCGAAAAACGCATGAACATTTCTCGAAACAAAACTCTGCCAGAGAAATCTAATTAAAGAAATAACTACTTAGTCTGATGTTCGTATTAGATAATGTGAACCATTCTTAAAATAGACAACAGAGTAACTTATATCGATCAAAGAATTAGCAAAGGGATCACAATTCATGAGACTTTATACCCAAGATTTGGCATGAGGATATTCTATGCGTTAGAAAAGGGAGAGAAAGGATTGTTTGGTTTTCGGATTAAATAGATGCAACAATTCAGGGAATAGATCAATATATAAAAAAGAACAAAGAGAAAGTGGTAACGCCGGTAAGAAATAGCAATATCAATACAAATACCTTACAGAATTAAAAGTAGAAAACAAAAACAGGAACAAAAAAATCTACGTGAATACTTCTTGAAACAGACTAAAATGGCTCTGGCAATGATGTGTACAAGGCTAAGAAGAGGTAACATCAAGAGAGAAACTGAGTCTTTTTTTTTGTAACTACAAAAATACAATAATTAAGAAATAATTCTTACAAAACAAAAACCTATAATACCCTGGGAAAAGCAAGCTTGGTTATGTCATGTCAGAGATAAATCTGCTAATTGCACAAGAAGCAAACACACAAAATCGACAGAAAATGCAAAAAGAAAGCCATGATTGGATTGTAAAATTGACCCACTATCAATTGTGGAAGAGATTGAAATTTGGCCATGCAGACAAATGCCAAAGTAGAATCTGTCCTAAAATTTCGACCATTAAATTCTCTGAAAATTACTTACAAAGGAATCGCCCTATCCCTACAAGAAAACCAGCGACTAAATCAACAAAAAATTAACTGTCCTCCAATGGGCTTTGCTGTTACTTTGAGTAATAAGATGAACATAAAAGAAAGTGAAAACACAGAAAAATAAATGGATCTTACCGACTAACTGAAAATATATCAAAAATAAAGGTGATGGTGATATCAATCCCTGTGGGTGCCTTTTAAAGTGTCCCCGAAGTCTTGGAAAATAGATGGGGGAACTGCAGATCGACAGATAAAAACAAGACCATTCAGACCACAACTTTGTTGATAATCAGCTAGAATACAAAGGGGTTTTCGAGAGAGTTGAATATACTTGATATCCCTCAGAATCCCGTGAAAAATGATCAGTTTAAACTGGTGTTAAAAACTCATTATAAGTCAAACAATGAAATTACTAATTGCCTTCACAATCCTGAAACAGTACTGGAGAAGGTCAAATTTAAAATCTTGCTGGAATTTACTATACAATTTGATCTGATCACATGTTTACACCAATAAAATTACACCTGCGAATGTAGAATGCGCCGACTGCTTCTTCGCTAAGAGGTAAGACACCCTCCTCTAAAATTTGTCCTCTATATTACACTAGATAATCTGAATGTGTAGAACCACTTCATTGACATTAGTGTCAGGTCCCCTTTGATTAGGAGTGATAATATTGTTAAAGGTTGCATCTATGAGTGTGTTTGAAAGTATTTAACTGTGTGCAAACAAAATGATTATTATTAAATTGAATTATCAGAATTAGATAGCAAAGCTTGAAACACTATAACTGCGGGAAATATAACTATTACTGCTTGATAGTAGCACTTGAAACTATTTAACTGTATGCAAATAATAGCAATTTTTGAAACAATTTAACTCTGAGAAAACAATAGTAATAAATGTGTGCAAACAAATGAGCTCAGGCTGCTTTTAAAAATGTTCCCAACAAACTATTCACTTAAAAAATATTTTGTATAAACATGATTTCGCATTGAATAACCTGCAAGAGCTGATATGCCATTTTACTAAATAAACAATCTTTACCAAAATTACTTGCCTAAGTGACCGGGGCTGTAGAATACACCAAGTGCATCTTTGCAGAGGGGTAAGACCAACTTCAAAGAATGTCCTAGATATGACTAAACAATCTGATGGTGAGTCTAGAGTTCTGGATCTTAGGTGAATGTGGAGAAGCTCTTCCGTGACATTGCTTTCCGGTCCACTCTGACTCGGAGTGATAGCACCTGATTGGGTCCTATCTATTTGTCAAATACAATTTAAACTGTGTGCCAACAAATGACTTATGTTAAATTTAATTGTAAACCACAGATCTTTGACAGTTTATCTGTGTGTAAACAAATGGCTGTATAATAGAATTGTTAATAATACATAACAATACATGGAAACAATTAACTGTGCAGAAACAAATTAATAATGTTGAAAAGTATTATTAGTGTTTAATAGCAATACTTGTAACCACTTCACTGTATCTAAACAAATGATTAATATTGAATAGAATTGTACGTGATAAATATCAACAATTGAAACGATTTAACTGGGTGGAAACAAAATTATTTACTACTTTGCAAAGAAATCAGTTTTAACTCATTTAAAAATGAAATTACTTACAATCTATTTATTTACAAATCATATACATATATCTATTTAAATGTGTGCAAACAAATGATTAATCATAAAAAGAATTCTTCGTGTTTGATAGAAATCCTTGAAAACATTTACCTGTGTGCAAAAGATGAGTTATCAACAACATATTGCACGACTTCACAATGCAATTCTATCTGATTGTATGCATTTCCATGTAAATAGATTTAGCTGTGGTAATTTTTTTTTTTTTTTTGCATTTTCTTTTTTAGTTCATCACCTATGTCAAACGTAATCGAGTCAAATGTTCAATTTTTGTGGGCAATGGTTATCTTCAAATTCATTGCAAAATGATTGGAAAAAAAATTAACGCATGGTAAGAAAGTGATGAAATATTTAGTGATATAGAAAGAAATAGGCTTTTATGACAGTATTTTCTTCCACTATGAATCTTGTGAATTAGATAATGATTTTTTATTTCATTAGTTTTATCTTTATAAAGATTTTTGTCTCTTTTCGTCACAAGTTGCTTTTGAAGAATTAAGCCAGGAATACTTTTATTTGTTTTTTCTCATTTCAAAATTTCGGAAGTTTTTTAATCATATTCCAGGAAAATGCAAATGAGGATACGAACATCCACAACATCTGAACAAATATCAATTATTGATATAATTGGATGAGGTAAAAGTTAAAAAGAAGTAAACCCTAATACAGATGATTAGTATCTTAAGCAAAGCAATTAAGATTGAAATTTGTGAAATGTGCAAAACTAATTATTAATTAGGCAAAAAAGAAACAACATATTCAGTAAGAGTAACCAATCAGGAATCAAGAGAATGTTTGATGGGAGAAAAATTATACGTACTTCAAAAGCTTTGAAAAATCTTCCTTGAAGATGAAATATAAAGTAAGGGATAAAAAAACAATTGGAAACTAATCAAATAAATATACAACTAAGTAATCTCCATAGCACTATACGTCAAAGCTTTACTGAACTGGAGAAGAGTTTATTTCGGAAACATGGACCTTAAAATGAAAAAATGAATTATTTCATACATCTGAGCAGTTCCTCGTGGTCTAATATTTATTTCAGTTTAAATTTTAACCTTTCTGCAACATGACAGTGTGTATTGACATTCCAAATGAATTGAATCTGTATGAATTATTTTGTTACTTTATCGTAGCAGCAGTAGAATGTAGTTTGGTCCTACGTTTTGGAGTTTTATTGATTAAAAGACCTTTTAATCAATGAAATATAGCTTGGTACAACCTTTCTTTTGTCAGAATTACCCTGATGATCCACTTAGGTGAAACCTTGGGAGATCTTTTCTGATTCTGAAGGTATTCGTATTTCACTCTACTTGGTGTATTGAGCACTCTTACGCTTTAGCCAAAGGAATCATGTCGGTATTCTTTCTTTTGACTAGGCGTACGTTATTGAATGATTACTTTCGAACAGTACGAATATATATATATATATATATATATATATATATATATATATATATATATATATATATATAGTCCAGTAGACATACTTCCCACATTTTAAACAATTATATGTGTAGTGCTGTTACATAGCCATACTTGAATATGTGAAATAAACATATTCATACTGGTACGCAAAACGTTCATAATGTCCATAACGCACATAACATAGGAATCCCGAAACACGAAAAACACTTACGACTCCTATGTTCAGGTACGAAACTTTTTATTACCTTTGAGTTTAAAGGTTTTTCGACACAAGGAAGAGAGAGACACAATCTTTCTATGACAACTTTTCCATCTGCCTTCCCACCACCACCACGCGCGGCACCCGACGCAAGGCCTCGGCGAGCTCCGAAAGTCAACCGTCTTCTTCGGACGCTAGAACTCAACTTTCTGACTTTTATCTAATCCCCCAAATCCTCAGCGCACGGTTCCGGTGCGTGACGTCATTTCCACTCCCTAGCCCGTTTCCTATCTGGGGTTTCTATTGTGACATTTCTGAATGACACGTCCGCTTCACGCGTGCATGAACACCTGCAGTCATGTTTGCACCTAACTAACTCATACACTGAGCCGTACGGTTGTCAGCCTAACTAAACCCAAAGGCAAGATATATAAAACGAAATCCTTCGGCAATTATATTACAGAGCAAGTGAAATTTGATTTATGGTAATGGTAGCTCCGTCAAGCTAATGTCTTACATATTTTGCCAGAGAGGATCAGATATGACTATGGTGGTTAGGACCAGTACACACAGAGCGTTTGCCGTGGAAAACATAATTTTAATACTGGTGAATATCTAGTTAGTAAACAGAGAGCTTTTCGTGCTCATTTCATGTTGTGTTGAAATGATTCTGTTCCGAGTTGAAAATCGATAGTACTACGATGTTAAATTTCACAATTGCAGGTTCATCGATTAAAAAAAATTAAAATCTTGAGGTACTCCAGATTCTAATATTGTCCATACAGTGAGATATTTTTTAAAAAATATTTCAAAAGCAAAAACAGAGTGTGCACTGGTCACTCCATGATCCTAATTGTTCGTAATTGAAATGAATACTGTGACATTATATTGATTGATCAATCATAACCGCTTACTACACTTTCACCATACAAGTTGCAGATTAAAAGTTGGGATATATATATATATATATATATATATGCTGGGAATCCAGTAGTTGAGGTTAATTTTGGGACTTATTAAAAATACATATAAAATAATGAGGTTCTATTCACATGCCGTTTTATATTAATTAAAAAAATAATTCTGATCCGAACGAATACAAGCTTACCCTTGTTTTCTAAAACAGAGAAAAAACGTATTCCTAAACCAGAAGTCAGAGAGATTTGCGAAAATATCAGTAATTGTATGATTTATTTTTAAAAAATGAAAAAAAGCTTAATGGTCCCATAGGCTAGAAAGTGATACTCACCAAACGGTGTTGATAATTGCTTGCTTATCTTTGATCTAAACGTGATCTTTCACGGTTATTGAGCTTTATATATACATCTACAGACAGACTCGTTCGTTGTATCACAACTCAACTGTGTGGGCAAACATGCGAGATACTTCAAGTTAGGACTGAAACTCTGCGGACTTTACGCCAGTCGAATATCTTGCTGCAGATATATATATATATATATATAAATATATATATATATATATATATATATATATATCTTTAGAAATGTCTTAATTGGCGTATTCTATATTTGCCAGCCAACATTTCGATTATTTAAACCTATTTTTGTGTATATACGGGAAATTACTTACATTTCCTTTGTGTTTTTTGATGAGGTTCGAGCATTCCTGACGGTTTTATGTTTTAATTTATTGTACATTTTCTATGTTTTTTACATTTAGAATATATGAAATTCTTTTAAATTTATGGTTGCCAATTTCTTTCTAATTATCCTAGACATTCCTCGCTCTATTATGACTGAAATTGGAACCAATTTATCAACCAACAATTAGCAGCATTTAATATATCTCAAATTTGCTAATTAAAATTTCACACTTCAATTTATAAAGTAAACTATGTTTTGAGGCATTCCAAAATGCCAACAATCAAACAGAAGACTCTAGACTTAAATATTTTTCTGCATTCTGATTTTTAGTCGTTGAAAAATACAAGCCATAGACAATTTACGGTAAAGAAGCACGTTTTAGTCAAATAATGTTTGCACGGGAGTTAAACATATGTTTGGCACATGGGACATGAGTTGAAAATACTGCCCATAGTATGGAAAGATAGTTAAGTAAAAGTTCCTGGCTCAGTGGTCAGTGAAGTGTTACTGTAGACAGTGTTTTTCTATTGCCAGCTTCTTAGTCAAATTTTACCTTTATTATTATATTACCCTTGTGTGTGTGGTGTGTGTGTGTGTGTGTGTGTGTGTGTGTGTGTGTGTGTGTGTGTGTGTGTGTGTGTGTGTGTCCATTACTTGTTCGATGCTTATATTCTATTTATGCAGAATCATTCAATACTTATTCGGGGCAAAAAAAATGTTTACCTCTTTTTCCATTAGTTTACGCTGTCTTCGTAATAGATTATTGAATCCGCTTTGAGGTATGTTTCATTGGATTCCTTGAATATCTTGATGATGAAGCTGTTGTCGCTAACTAATTATAGCTTATTTTGAATGAACGTCAAGAGTAGAGACTACACAGTGGCAATCATATTCATTCCGAATTGTCTTCTTTCTTAGCTCGCTAAATACCACATTACGCTAGGTATCTCTTAGCTTTTGGAACTGTTAATTAAACTAGCAATATTCCATTGAATAAAAAATTGATAACCTGAGGGCCTAGACAGTAGGGCACATATAAAAGAATTTCTTCTACTTATTCTTCACCTGACTGTCCTGTAGCCTTTTCGACAAATGGTTGGACGTAGACATTTACCAATACCGATGGTTTTCATCTTTTCCAGCAAATGGTCTTTTCATCTCGTTCACTGAGGTTGTCGTTTTCTATTTCAATTGTAACGCTGCAGAGTATCAGTTGGTTCAGGTTTTAGAAAGGTCTTCCACTGAATCCACTGAAACGTAGGGAAAAACATTTTCCTCAATGAAATTTATTTAGTCTGACATTTTGAAGGTTACCAAGGTTTCTGTTATATATTCTTCCAACACATCCATTGTTAATAGCCAAAGGCGAACTCGATGAAAAATAGTTTCCAGTATCTAGGAAGAAATGAAAGACAAGGACATGAAACCAGCTGATATTTTCCTGTTTTTATGTGGAACTCATTTTCCAAGTTTTGCAATTTATTTAAAGCTCGTAGACAACGAAATACAATTGACTGGAGGCTTAAAAATTCAATGTAGAAATTGAAAAGCAGTTTCTAAGATATCCCTAAAGTGGTTCATAGTTTAGAACCATGACATTTTGAATCTAGCAAACATATTTTTAGCAAATTTATCAGTTTAATATACTGTGGTGTTAAATATTTCTTTTCTGACTTTTATTTAATAGAAAGTGTAACAGCTTGTTCAAATAAGAACTATCATAAAAAAGTGATGCCGAAATTGCACAGTCATTAAAAAATGTCCCTAAACTCATTCAGTGATTAGAACCTGGAAGTAATATATATATATAACTTAAATATTCTTGCAAATATTTTCGTTACATTTATTTGGGAGTTAATATTTCAGAGAGTATTATGTAACCGGGCCACTGGCCTAATGAGTAGCGTGTTCGCCAATGGTCCCGACGACCGAGGTTCAATCCTAAGTCAGGTCATACCAAAGAATCAAAAATAGTAGTTGATGTATCCTTGCTTAACATTCAGCCTTATAAGGTCAGTATCAAGAGTAAAATGGAGCAATTCAGTAGTGCCCTGACGTACACCTCGGTATAGTAGCTATTGAAAAGGGAGCCTTCGGATCACCCTAGACTATGGTCGCCAACTAGTACAATATTGTAGACGGTGTAATAAAATTGATTGATTCTTAAAAAAGTAAAGAAAGCAAAGCAAAAATAACATAATAGAAAACAAAATTAGAAAGCGGCTTCTAAGATATCCCTAATATGGTTCAGAATTTAAAACCAATTCTTTTTTTATATTAGAAAGAGAGGGGGGGCAGACAGTATGTACATGTGTGTGTGTGTGTGTCTGTGTGTGTGTGTATGTGTGTGTGTGTGTGTGTGTGTGTGTGTGTGTGTGTGTGTGTGTGTGTGTGTGTCTAAAACATTATGGGCACTGATTCTATTTTTTCAGCTTCCAATAGACCCAGAATTGATTTGTTGTGTAGCCATGAAAGATTAAAGGGGTGAAGAGATCATAACACATTTCATTATAAAATATATATCTTCTTATTACTCGAAAGGTGTGGAATAGGCAATAAGTGTGAGACGGGGCCAGAGACGAAACACTCAGACTAAGACTGACGAAGGACTGCTATGATTGACCCCATACCTTCTTAACCACGGTATAAGTATATATTCAGGGCCCCAATAAACACTTTTCTGCTTATAAGCCGGCAGTGGGGAAGTTAGATCCGTGTATATTATAATCATAAGGCATACGCATACCCTCCGCTTCTCCTTCCGGCTCTCAAATCACGTGATCTACTTCCGCTGTTCTCTTGTTGACACAGTTGGAACAACCTGTTTACGAAATCCACAATAACTCGCTGTTAAGAGTCAATAGGTAACAGATTCAATATACTGTTACATTTCGGAAAATGAGCGTAAAAATTTTTGTCTAGTTTAGATTAAATTTGAAAGTTCAGTTTTCGTTTTCGTATCATTTATTTGGCTAATTGTTTCATTGGTCAAAAAAATAAAAAATTCGTTACGCTGAATTTTAAATTTTGTAAATTATGCTGCTACCGAGGAACCGTGCTTTATGTGGCAGTTATTGTAGTAGGAAAATGAGCCGAGTTCGAATCTTGCTTTAAATTGTTTGAGTTAACTTCCTATAAATGTCCCTAAGAAATGTATTAATTCATCTGTTTCTCTCCCTACCAATGGGTAGACGTTAGGGTGGATAAAGTTCCGTAGTTTGTTTAGATCAAGAGTTAAGGAGAAGGAAAACTCTTAGTTCAATCTTTATAGACTTAAAAAATTACCTTGTATTGCATTTTACTCGTGCAAAAAGAGTTAGGTAAATATATACTGATATCGAGAAAATTGGTGACCGTTAAATATATTTTCATCTTGTGGTCATCAGGGCAGGTTAATTGAGTCAAGTAATAAATAAATAAAAATCTTCTAAAGGCTTATATTTGAGGTGAGTAAAAAAAAAAATAAGTGTAATTCATCCATATAAATATATCATGTTTTCGCTTTTTTTGCATGATGGTCTTCTCTTTGCTATGTCGAGAGGATTGTCAATTTAATATTGTTTTGATTTGAATCTGGTTCCTATTAAAATTGATGATTCTGAACGAAATAACATCTTCACCTTTACTTAAAACCTTGAGAACCCATTATTCTTATTCTTGGAAGTTTATGACAGAACTTAGTATATGCTGAGTGTATCGGCTTCTGAGGGGTAAGACCTCTGGGTACGACATTAAAATGCATCTGAGGGTGAGGTTTAATTTCTGGAGATCTGAGGAGTGTTGAGTAGCCTTTTTTTTCAATATGGCCAGGTTCGCACTGGTGGAAGTGGTCGTATTTGTTAAGGTCTCATATATAGGTCAAATAGATCCGTTTAAAATTTATTGTATTTAATGACACACCGACACAAAAAAATGTGAATATGAATGTTTTGTGAACGCGATTCCATAATCTGTAGGCATAAAAAAACACTAAAATCAATTAACACTTCAGAGAAAAATAAGTCTCACTTTTAAACTCTATAATAGAACACATAAACATATATACATATACATATATGTTTTCATATGCATATACACATTAATGTATATAAATATATCTGCGTAAATATACGTTACTGCTCATTTTACTAGTGGCTCGGGAGACCGAGGTTCAATCCTAGGTCGAGTCATATATCAAAAACTCAGAAATGGTACTTCATACTTCCTTGCTTAACACTCAGTATTATAAGGTACGTATCAAGGGAAAAGTAGAGCAATCCAAGGAAAGGAGTAGCACCCTTTATTACACCACAGTGAAGTAGCTATCGAAAAAGAAGTCTTCGGGTCGCCCTCAACTTGTCTTTTATTTTTACATATATGTATTTCTCACTATCTCTCACTCTAGATAGATAGATAGATAGATAGATAGATAGATATTGTTTAAAAGAAAAACACAACTCTGAACTCTCAAACTATTCCCTGACAAAAAATTTAATCAAGCGATGCAGGTATTTATCTCTTGACAACAGTTCAGAATTTTTTATTTATGATTTACAACTATGTTTAAGTTTGGTAATTCCATACTTTTAAACTTTTCTTCGAGGCATTGATTACACCTTTCGGAACCATTATTGTACACATATTGTTTCCTTAATATTTTATAACTTATCTATGGTTCTCTCTCGTTTTTTTTTTTTTTTGTTGTTTTTTTAACTTTACACACCAGGAACATCATATTATTCTCAAATTTTATATTTCTAAACGAAGATTTATGCTTTTTAAACCTCTCCATAATATTTCTATTAATCTGACGTAAACCATCTTAGTTCTGATATAGACCTGAAGAGTTCTTAGATTTATTACATGAATAAAAAAAACATTCCCTTTTAAATGGCATTCATTTATCCTCCACTTACAGATGTTTATATTCATCACGTATTTTATTCACAAATCTTGGTTGTGTTTTTGTTTGATAAAGATAACTTCTTTCCAACCTTGATGTTTACTGCTTCATTTTAGTGGGATTAAATCCTATTATATGCCTCTTTCAGGGTTTCTGTAGCAATAACATTCAATATTTACAAGCGTTCTTTTCATATATTTACACTTTTCTTATTACTTTCATTTACTGATAGTGTATTCTCGAGTGATACCTGTACTTCTTTGAACACTGTCGTATTTTTTTGTTGCTTAATTGCATATAACCTTCTTAGATTATTTAATGTCAAATCCATCCCTGTAGAAAGATAGTATTGGTACTATTTAACCCATAGCTGGGAGGATAAGAGAGTTCATACCTTTCCCAAGTGTATTAGTCCGAAAATGAACATAATGGCGTGACTAAAATTCGAACTCACTTACTATGATTCTGCAGCCCAGCGCTTTGTCCATTACACCACGAGGGCACCCAAAATACTGTCGTATGATAACGGGACTAACAATTTATATAAATTGTTTTTGGATAAAAGGGAATTGACCATGCGTTTGGCAATCGGATTTGATGAATCAGGTTACTGCACAGAATTTGATTATTGCTGAACATTTTAGAAAAACTATTTTGAAGAACAAGCGCCAGAGGCTCTGTGCAATGTGATACGTAAATACCAGATTCCTAAATATGTTCAGAGAAGCTAGCAAGATGAACTTCAGCGGTGGATACGAAATAAATGACCGTTACCCTACCTCGAGGAAAAACTTGGTATCCCAAACGACACAATAAAAACAAGGTATGTCTACTTATGGACTACCTAAGATTCAATGGTGATACACACTCATTTATGGTTAATGCTGACGTCTGTTGTGGTTAGTTATGATCAGATTTTTTGTTTAATGGTATATCAAACTTTGTGGGTAATTTAATGCCAAATACATCCTTATAGAAGTACGGTGGTAGTAATATCTAACCAATGGCTTTGGACATAAAGGTGTTCATACATTTCGCAAGTGTATTCTAAAGAGAACCTAATAGAGCATCAGAAGTCCTGACTCGCTTAGTAGGATATGTTTCAGCGTGATACCCATTATATTAGGAGAGTTTAAGTCAACTTACAATAAACGAAGTAAGTAGGAGGAAGAGCACAGCCAAAGCAAAACTGAAAGCTGCAAGCCAACAAGAAAGAGTAAAACTGTGGGAACAGCATTTCAAAAATCTACTAGGAAACCCACCGAAAATAACGGATGAACCGATCACCAGAATTATCAGTAAGCAATTAGACATTAAACAAGGTCCTTTCACCAAAGAAGAACTCGACTCGGTTGTTAAAAAAATAAAAAATAGGAAAGCTGCAGGGCTCGACGAGATCCCCACAGAAGTGTGGAAGACTAGACAATTCGACGATATACTGCTCCGGCAATGCAACGCAGTCTATAGTCAAAATAGGATAGAAAGATGGATGAAGGGATGCATCCTTCCTTTCCCTAAAAAAAAGGCGACCTCGGATTAGCCAAGAACTACCGAGGGATAACACTTACATTCATAGCAGCAAAAATCTACAATGCCCTACTACGAAACTACATAGAACCAAAAATAGACAACATCCTTAGGAAAAACCAAAATGGCTTCCGGAGAAATAGATCCACAACCTCACAAATATTGACCATCCATAGAATCATTGAAGGCGTTCGGGCAAAAAACCTTCAGGCGACATTACTATTTGTCGACTTTACCAAGGCCTTCGATTCCATCCACAGAGGGAAAATGGAACAAATTCTACTAGCATACGGCCTACCAAAAGAAACCGTAGTAGCAATAATGATTCTCAACAGAAACACAAAAGTGAAAGTACGTTCACCAGATGGAGACACGGAATACTTCGACATTGTTGCAGGAGTACTACAAGGAGACACGCTAGCCCCATACCTCTTTATCATTTGTCTGGACTACGTGCTTAGAACGTCGATCGACAAAATCAGAGAAAATGGCTTCGAGCTGACTAAGAAAAGAAGCAAAAGGTACCCCGCAAAAACAATCACAGACGCCGACTACGCTGATGACTTGGCGTTACTGGCGAATACGCCTAATCAAGTAGAGACACTACTGCATAGTCTGGAACGAGCCACAGCAGGCATTGGCCTCCATGCCAATGCATACAAAACTGAATATATGTGTTACAACCAAACGGGCAACATCACCACACTAGAAACTAGTAGACAAATTCACCTACCTAGGAAGTAGCGTCTCATCAACCGAAAACGACATCGACACACGACTGACGAAAGCATGGACGGCTATCGATAGGCTCTCGATCATATGGAAATCAGACCTGACCGATAAAATGAAACGCAGTTTCTTCCATCCAGCCGTTGTGTCGATACTGCTATATGGATGCACTTCATGGACGCTAACTAAACGGCTGGAGAAGAAGCTAGACGGCAACTACATAAGAATGTTGAGAGCAATATTGAACAAGTCCTGGCGACAACACCCCACGAGACACAAACTATACGGCTACTTGCCTCCCATCACGAAAACTATACAAGTTAGACGAGCCAGACACGCCGGACACTGCTGGAGAAGCAAGGACGAGCTCGTAAGTGACGTACTCCTATGGACCCCCACATATGGCCAAGCAAAAGCAGGACGACCAGCTCAAACCTACATACAGCAGCTATTGTGAAGATACAGGATGTAATCCTGAAGACCTGCCGGAAGCGAGGAATGATAGGGAGAAGTGGCGAGAGATGGTCAGGGATATCTGTGCTGGCGGCACGACATGATGATGATGATGAAGTCAACTTAAAAGAATGACACAATGAATGTCCGAATGTACCGCTTCTAGAATTGAGGAAGGCAAATTTTCAGTTCGTATTTACGAATTATAGAGGCCGTATTAAACAGAAGATAACCAAAATGGGAGATAATGCTTGACGCACTCGGTATTTGGTCTCGGCCAAGCTATTTTTGAAACCGTACCATTTCAAGGGTTCAAAGGAAATAATGTTCGCCAACATCACCGACATCTTTATCAATCAAAGTGTTGCTTCGGTGACATATGTTACGGAGCATTTGTCACACATCGGACTGGACAAAAGTGATCCAATTGTCGGAAGGAAGGGACAAAAGTACTGAACCGGAAAGTCTGACGGAAAAGGATTGCTCCTTAAGACAGAAGCATTAGACGCGATTCCCGATATTTTTGGACCATCTACAAGACAGAAAGTTTCCCCTTTGTGGAAAGCTTGTTTTACATTTCTCCGTCAGCAGATGATTCAGAGTGGCAACCTGATTTATGAAAATCTGGGCGAAGTCAATTTCCCACAGATGGGTGGAAGAACTGATTGATTTTCTGTTGAAGATGATATTGCAAGTCGACGTGAATTCTCTTGCGACTGGAGTATCACTGAAAATTGCTCTTTTTGCTCGTATTATTGACTTAAGAACAGTTTGACTGAGAAGGAAAATGTGCGCTTCTTGACAGAATAGGAAATGTTGGTGGGGAGTAAGGTTTAATCATTCGCGCAATTAGTTGAGAATATTAGGTTGTCACTTGATGGGATATTATTTAGGTCAAAGCAAAAATCAACATGGGTGTCATTTAAGGTTTAAGGGCAATAAAAAAGGGAGGAAGAGATAACATCGACGGTTTTGCATGCTACCCTGAGTGAGAGGCAGATATTGGACATTCACTGTATAGCAGGAAATCCTGAAATAAGGCGAAGATCCCCCTTTGTAAGATGAGTTAGTCCACCTGCAACAAAAGCAGCTGTAAAATTAGTAATTAAATTTTTGGTGGAATATCAATCGATCGAAACCTAGCACCGCGGTACTGGTTTTTATGGAAGCTAAATGTGGATAGCAATTGGAGCAGGTTGGGATTGACTCTTACCCACTACCTATTGAACAATTCTTCAGTTTCATTACTTGTGGACCAACCCGATTCAGATCATGGTGGTCCATTGGATACCAGAGCACAGCTAGTATGATTTATAAATTGTAAGCTGTTTGCTTGCGAACAGGGTTCTCGAACAAAAATCAAACTGTCAATGGAACTACTTTTACTTGCAGGGACTGAAAGTTTGGGTGTATAGCTTTGCTTTCGAGTGCTTATGTCACGGCTGGGAGTGGAATCACCGAAAGTTATTACAAAACTATGAAAAAAACATTGCAGCCTGGAAGCAAAGCGCAATACAGAAAGCGATATACTGGCACATTATGACTCTCAGGACAGTATTTAGCGTTCCTCAGCTCTGGTTGATACGATACACATATTCTATATCAGATTTAAAGAGACTTATAAGATCCTTCCATCTGAACCACATCATGAAGAAACGTAAAGTTGGGTTTACATTTCTAGATCAATGTTACGAACGGTGGATACATCACAAATTTTAACAAGGCACTTGTAACTGGAGTAAATAGTCAACACTCAGTGGAAGTTTATCAAATTCCACATGAGGAAAAAAAGGCGTGGGTCTTTTCTCTGAGCAATACACATCGGCAAATGAGAGCACCTCAGAGGAAAGTTCAAGTCTGATCTTGGCAAGATCAACATCTTCAAAACAATATGCAGACAAGCCATCTTTACCAAACAGTGCTCCCCTCAATAGCCCTCAAGTGTCGGATACGAGAGCGCCTCATTAACGCCTAAAAATCTGCTTCTTTTATGTGCTATGTTAACGTAATAAATTTTTGTAAGGGAGATATTAATATTTATATCAATCTCGATTCTATTCCCTCAGTTACCCATTTTTTCCATATGCGTATATTGGATACGTTTTTTTTTCCTTGTTTCACAATTTATTTCTATGTTCTTTTAAAAAATTAGTCTATAGTTTAAATTCAGCCTTATGAATGATTTTCTTGTCCTGAAGGAATTACTCCCAACTCTAGTTTAACTGGACCAAATAATACTGTATATATATATATATATATATATATATATATATATATATATATATATATAAACGGATGCGAGTGAGAGTACATCAGGGTATATATGTATACATATATAACCTTACTATTTCTAGTAATGAACTACACTTTAGGGACTCTCCATGACCATTGAAATTATATTAGTAGTTGTTTAGAAAGACTGTTTTGATTAATATCCTTATGCACTAGATGACCTTGTGTAGATAATCAGAAACCAATTTTGTATTTCATACAGAGAGAATTGTGAAAAAGCCAAGACGAATCTCTCATCTCATCCTAGCGATTGATTGTAAGATGAGCTTGTTGCCAATCTGTCTTAATCAGGTTCATCAAAACATTCTTCTTTTATTCCTTAATTGCTACAATTGATTTTACACTTTTTTTTTTGTATTCTTCCTGATAAACCTCGCTTTTAACAATGTGTTTCTGTTATGAAAATCACGAACAATTTTTTTTCTGTTTTGATAAATTTGTTTGTCCGTTAGGTTTTCATTAAAAAATTTTACCAATCCATTTTATATTGTGGTCATTGTTACAGAAGCACATATCGTATTAAACGCCCAATTCTGGAATATCGATTGCCCAAGAGTAGATTTCATAGAAAAAAGAATCATTTTTATCACTGTTTATATTTTAATATATTTAGAAACTAAGCAAAGATAGTGGAATTGAAACTTAAATATTATACCCTCGGTTTCTTACTTTTAAGAAACACAAGCATTCACCCCCTTTATATATATATATATATATATATATATATATATATATATATATATATATATATATATATATATATATATATTGATTTCACTAATTCCAGACGTTCTATCACTTAACGGCTGTCATCTCTCACCCAATCACTCTGACAAAAAGCTTAATTCGTCTTGGTTCGTACATTCTCCTACCTGAATGTAAGACCCTTGACTTCTTTCGTCTCAACGTGCAGATGTTAAACTCGGGGTCATATATCCGCTGTTAGTTTCGACATTAGCGTCCAACTATTTCATGCAAGCTATTGCATTTAATACAGCATGAGACATCAATTGTACAGATCATACATTTTACAGTGAAATGTTTTATCATAATACTAGAATTATATACATGTCATACTATTGAAATTTAATGCACTATCACAAATTTTCTATTTTATAGGTGAATGGAAAATACATTTCAAATTCATTTTCAAGTAATAATAAAATCTATTACTTAAAACTTATATTTTGATAAACTTAAGATTAAAGTTAGGAAGACTGTTTTAAAATATGTTTTCAATTGTCTTGTGCGCTAAAAAAAAAAAAAAAACGCTTAAGAAATAGCAGGGCCTAAATATCAACATGAATGTACAATAAGTAACATTCCCTGACCAATACACGTTAAATAGCCCGAGATGTTTTGCCATACGATTAAGATAAATGAATTAATAAATCGTTCTCATATTAAAGTGATCTAATTAATGAGGAAATAATGGAAGATGCACACTCTCTACTTTAATGCTATTGTTGTCCAGCTTAGAAAGACGATCGCACTTATGTATAAGAATATAATCTGTTTCTTTTTTTTTTCTTTAATGACCCAAAATAATCGGATGGGTAGAGTACGGATAGTTGAATACGGCTAAGCTGCACACACAGGGGCCGAGATACGAATCTTCCGTCCACCCCTTTTCTTCTTCCTTCTCGGATCGAAATTTATATATATATATATATATAAGGTCCTCCACGCCAACGCAAATTCTTCGGGTTTTATCTCCTCTTGCCAGTAGCTTACACATGGACAGACCTTTTCCTACCATGCTGCCCACGCAATTTACCCGTCGTTTCCACCGAGAACACCAATGTCCTGTTTACTTTAGGTGTAAGGTGCAATGCCAGTCCGACTTTCGCAGCTGCGTTGACAGATATAAAAAGGGTCTAGTAAATATCCAACAGTACACTGCTACATTATGGCGAATTTTATTTAAATGTTTACAGAAAGTCTTTTTTATGAACTATTCATGACATTCAAGATCTGTTCATATTTTGAGTCAGAGACATATTTATTGTTTAATATGAATTTGTCTGTAAATTATTTTTATTCGATTGTCAAATAATTCTGAAGAGAAAAATGTTTCTCCGTTGCATGCATTTTAATATTTTCAGAAAATGGGTAAATTATTGCCTCAGGCATAAGTAAATGTTTACTGAAATCAACTTAGGTAGATTAATTTATGTGTGATAGATCTGAATATAAGGACTGTATATTTCTGACAAATATCCGATCTTTCCTTCTATTTGAGACGGCTACAAAGAATGATTTATTCCCATAAGAAAAAAAGAATAATTAAAATAAAGACATTCAATAATATACGCAATAGTTTTATTAATAATCTAGCTACTTTAATTATCCACATGTCACAGAGATTACATATTTGCGTTTATTCTTTTGTTACGTTTTTTAATTGAATTAATTAACTCACAGCATATGAGGGCAGAAATTATTAATCAGTGATTATCTAAAATAATTCTGAAATTTCCAGTACTAAATTATCAATAGAAGAGCCATAAGGATTCCAATATAAAGCGATTCCCTGTATGATTTCTATAAATTTGGTTTGGTTCTGTTTGTTTTTTTATTTTTAATTGAATACCGATCTTCACAGAGCGAAAGCCGCTTGGTTACTGTCAGTTTTTAGAAAGATAACATTAGCAACACATTAAAACTCTGTAATCTTCGCCTAGAAAAAAAGAAATAAACATAATGACCTACCCAGAACTAAGCATAATCATAAACAAATTATCAGAACTTATATACAAATGCAGGCATAAAAACATTTTCTTACTTGGCCACTTGAAAACTTAAGATTCCAAAATGTAATCAAGCAAAATATCACTAAATCCAGTCGGAGGAAAAATCCAGACCTTTGAGGCTACAGCATTCTTTAGATCGGTCAGAATATTGAGAAGTATCCTGGAAACCTGAGAAAATTCATGGTAACTCAAAACTCCAATGAAGGACCACCAGTTAAGACTAGCAAGAAAAAGTCACAAAGAGTAAGATTCTTCAAAATCTTAAATGCAGGTTTTGTGGTGATAGAAACGAAACGAACAATCATATAATACGTGAATTCAGTAAGTGTTGAGGCCGTGAAAAGCTCGAAATTAATAACACAAATAGATGTAAGGTTTACAGCAGTATATATTTACGGAAAAACAGAGAGTAACGGTTACCGGTAACTGACAAGACCCGCTCATTCGTTTATCGAGTCAGTCACTATTTATAGTATCACGGAGAGTCCATGAAGTGAGGTCCTTGGATATATCACCGTAACAGTAAGTCAGCTCAAAAAGAATATGAGACAAGACACGACTGGGCGGAACATTTGATCCACATGGAATTGTACAAGAGGTTTAAATTTGACCATAAGAACAAATGATATATGCACAACCGTTCTGAAAATGGGACGCACAAAATTCTGTGGGATTTTGCGATACAAACGGATCGTCCAATCACGGCGAAATGACCAGACCTGGTTATAGTCAACAAAAATAGGAGAAGCTGCTAAATTGTGGACTTTACCGTTCTTACTGACTAGTGGGTAAAACTGCAGGAAAACAAAAAGAAAAAGAAATCCATAGACCTTGCTAGAGAACTGAAAAAAATACAGAGTACGAAAGTGATGATAATCCCCATTTGAAATGGCGCCTTTGATACAGTCCCAAAAGGGTTTGGAACAGGTGCTGGAAGCCTTTGAAATTTGGGACGTGTGGAGGCCATCTAAACTACAGCATTGTTGAGATAGGCCAGAATACTGAAAAGCATCATGGAGAGTTGAGGAGACTTGCTGTCACTCAGACTCTATTTAAAAGCCCTCAGCTATCGCCCGTGTCAATAACTCTCAAATGAGAAAAAATAACGAAATGCCGGAGGAAACTTGCTGTCAATCATACTTCATGGAAAAAACATCTGTTAAAACCGGCGGAAAAAAACCCTCCACGAATGAAAAAGAAAAATTAATAAATGAATGAACGTAAACACAAGAGAATCTGACTCAATTATAATAGAAAAATATATTAATAAATCATAAAATAATAAGCTACAACCACGTAATTAACCTGGCAGCAGAAAAAATATCCGTAGATGTAAACAAAAATGAGTAGAAACAAGCTAGCCTTTCCCAGAATGCTCCTAAATGAGATTCCGCTTCTCATCCTTCCAGCGGCAATGTATAGAAAGGAATATCAACAACATGACTACTCTTAGCTCTTTGATCACAGAGGCTAGAAAGTAGCAGTCACCAATCACCATGACTTCAGCGTTTACACGATTCAAACATATACATTTATCATACACAGACACACAGAAACACATACACGACCATATCCAGGTACGAAGTGCATTCAACAAGTTTCCAGACTTTTTTGTACAGGCATTTAAGATTGTCGCCGACACTTGAAAATTCAGTATGTTATTACTATGCATCTTATGAGATGACTGACCCCTTTTTATCATTCCAGGTTCAAGTAAACAGCTAAAGCAGGAATTGGAATACATCCTTTCAAAGCCTGATTGTCACTGCTGGTGAATTTTACAAATGCAATCTGGAAGTCAGGACACTTCAGAAGAACGATATACAATAAAATTCTGTTTCAAACTTGGAAAAAATGCCACAGAAACGTATGGAATTGTTCAGACTGCTTTTGGAGCATATTGCATGAATCCACCATCAGTTTTTGAGTAGCATAAGAGATTCAAGAAAGGCAGGGAGTCTCTGAGGGATGATGAGAGGTGTGAGAGGAGAAAGGACGTCAATACACTAGAGTTAATTGGCCAAAGTTTTAGGGTTAGGGTTGCTATATTGACGTTTTAAAGGAGTTCAGGAAGAGATTCCGTCGGAAGAGGCGAGCCCTCTTCAAATCGGGTCAGTGGCATTTCAACCAAGACAATGCTCCAGTCCCCAACTCAATCCTTGTCACAGAATATCTGACTATTATAGGTATCAAGACAGTTCCTCACCCTCCCTATAGTCCAAGCATGGATCCCTGTGACTTTTGGTTATTCCCTAAGCTCAGAGGCAGTCCTTATGAGGCAATTGAGGAGATGAAAGAGGCTGTGGTGACGGTCATTGACACGCTCATACAAGAGGACTTCCACGGGGCCTTCCAGAAGTTGTTATAACGGTACATCAAGTGCATTGTAGCCGGAGGAGAATACTTCGTAGGGGACTAGAGTTTCATGTGCGTACTATCTATAAAAGTACCCATACAAAAAAGTATAGGAACTTATTTAACGATCCTCGTATATATATATATATATATATATATATATATATATATATATATATATATATATATATGCTTCCTCCAGGGGATTGAGCACAACTGAGAAATTATCGGCTGCCACAAACATCTGAATGCAAAATCCCACTCATAAACTGAGCACTGCGGCAGCCGAGAGCGTATATGTAAAAGAAAAAAAATATATATTCGTAAAAATGCCTTCGCTTGCACTTAAAATGACGATAGATCTGGGGTAAGATATTCGACTGGTTTAAAGTCAGCCGGTTTTTTGTCCTAGTCTGAAGTATCTCGCATGTCTAGCCACGCTGAAGATTTGTGATACAACGAAACAGTGACTCTACATTACAATATATATGTGTGTGTGTGTGTATGTGTGTGTAAGAATGTGCTTTTCTGTGTCTTTCTCTGTGTTTGTCGGTGTATATTAAATGGGAAATAATATGAAAAAAATGTTTTCTGAAAATTGTTCCGATATATTTAGTCCGCAGGTGTGTCTGCAGATTATAGTCAAATCTTTTGTAGGTATTCACATCCAACGCTTTACTGTGTTAATTAAAAAAAAAGCAAAAAAAAAACAAAACATACAAACAAAAAAACAAAACAACCAGGATTAATTTGACATTTAAAACACAGGTGTTATTGATATCTTGACTAAAGTGAATTATTTGAATTTTGAAATGTCTATATTGAGCACTCACCGAGTGACTATTTTTTTGGTCAGATTGTTATCGAGTTTTTCCTCGATTACACTATTTATGCTTGATAGAACTGTTCCTCTCAATAGTCTGACATCACAGCTGACAATTTTCTAATTAAAAGAATATCACAAAAAAAAGAAAATTAACTGTTTGATGATTGAAAAAAAAAAGCATTACTTTTCAATCAAGTTGTAGTTTTATTGGAATGGACTTTTCTTAGTATTGTAATTCTGGCCTCGTAAAACGGGAAGAAAGAGAAAACCTGTTAAATTTAGACAAATAATGACAGAATATGATCTGGACCTGTTTTTTTCTTATGGAAGGGACAAATCAGAGGAGCAGGTCGCTACTTAGTTCTATTTTTGTTACTGTTCATCTAATTTCTTCTAGAATATTATGCTGAATCCATACTGTATAACATATCTTCTTATATATCCGTATAATGAACATGTAACAACGCATATCTTTATAAAAATATGTCTCTTTATTCTTTCTTTGGGTCGAAGCTTCCGTAAGCGTGTAGGAGAGACACAGTGACAGGAAGACGAAGACACACGGAGAAATTGAAGGACTTGGACACGCTGTGGGTACCCGTGTATAATTTCATAACACCAACGCATTTCCGGTTCCCCACTCGAGCTGCTTACACCTCCGCATTTCTGATTTCCTGTTTACGCCGCTGCATTTTGCAATCACTTTGTTTACACAGCTGGAACATCCGGCTCTCTCAAGGGTTTAAGAGCAATTAAACTAATGTGTTTTAATCAAAATGATAATTCTTCATTCAGTTGCAAGCCTGGGCAATTCATAACTTAGTTCAAATATCTCATCATCAATATTTCCTCTACAGCAGACAATGTTAAAATGCACACAAATGAAGCATGACCTACTGATGACAGGTTTTTAATCATAACGGAATCTGATATATCCGATTAAATAAAACCAAAATCATTCCAATGTGAGTACCATTGCCTGGTTGTACCATTTTGACTTGAGCAAAAAGATTATTGAAAATTAAATAGGAAACACATGACGATGCTATGTGATGTCTTGAACCAATCAAGGAAATAGCAAACTACAAAACAGCAACTCTACCGTCATTAACCAATCATCATAAAAAAACATAAAAAGGCGAGGAAGATATGCTAGGCACTGTTTGTTTAGTAAGGACGAATACATTCATGCCATTCTCCATTGGACTCTTACACATGGACACACCAGAGTTGACTGACAAGCAAAAACTTACATTCATCAGCTTTATGAGGACACTGAGTGCCGTCAAGAAAAATTACGCGGTGCAAAGATATATAGTGACAGATGGCGAGTGTGATTCAAAGGAATCCGTGCTGTCACCGTGTTTTGAGGATGATGACAATAAAGAAAAGTTGCAAATTACTACGTCTCATATGATTCCTCAAACTAAATTTGTAGTATTGTCGATAATTTACAGTAAGTTAACTCTGTGTGTGTGTGTGTGTGTGTGTGTGTGTGTGTGTGTGTGTGTGTGTGTGTGTGTGTGTGTGCGAGAGAGAGAGAGAGAGAGAGAGAGAGAGAAGGTAGCCCTAATAATTGTATTAAACTAAGATATGAAGATTGACTAAAATGGATTTTCGCCAAATGTCTCAGTACATTAAAAACTGAGAAAGAATGAAGAAAGAAAACATTGAAAATTGATTGTTATTTTTGACAGTGAGGAAAAACAAAGATAAATTGATTATTTTGACTAAATCCCGAGAAATTGACAAGGCGAATTTTATTTAGTGAAATATTATTTTGATTGTTCTTGGCTGCCGAAGTCGAGAAGCGGGTTCACTCTGGGGTCAAAGCCTGACAATGATGACTGGCAGGTGAACTGACATAGTTGCTGTTTGGGCAACGATAACATTTTCGTATATTTGTCTTCCTCAGTTCGAAGTTGTAGGGGAAAATGTTGATGCTATAATGAGTTTAAACGGTTGTTGACGCTATTATCTCACGACGGAATTAACTGCCTATCAAGAGGGATAATGTTAACGTGAAATATTTTGGAAATCGGAGAAAATTCTGGCCCCTTTTGGGTGAGGGTAAGAAGAAACCGAATTCTGAAATTGGGGGTGGAATTGAAGGATGGAATTGATAATTAAAATGCAAATTAGGAGAGATTTATGTGATAACTGATATTATGAATTCATCCCCAAAACCATTACCCCTGGATGGAGCAAAGAAACATATAAGCTGAAATGTTTGCTCATTGTCAGAGACCTGAATGGAAAAGCTAAAAGACTCATGTTACTCAGCGTCCTAGGGGACCGATAAAACCTACCGTAACTGATACTTAGGATCGCCATAAACAATACTATCAAAAGTAAAAGCAATGAAAGCAAAAACTTTAAACGTTAAATTATGGAAAGAGACCTTGTGCCTTACTCTGAATACCAAGACATTGACAGACTGTTAAGTCGTGAGGTAGATCTCAGTGTCACATGACTACTAACCATCAGGAAAGGTGAATGCATGTACCATTTTAGAGACATTTTTTATACAAAGTTAAATATAATTGTTTGTTACAAACACATGTCCTGTTCCTTGTTGGCTTTCGACAATATTTTTTACTTTCTTCACTGTGTGGTCTCATCCATCCATTCATAGATTGACAACTCTGACTAGCGTTTGATCTGCTGTCTTGATCGAAATCACAACGTGGGCAGATTAGTAGATCGACAATGCTGTCCGACGATACAAGCCCAGCGGGGTTGAAGAGGAGCTTTCAACGATTGAGGATGCCGGGTGTTGGGGCACATAACCAGACATGATACATTTTTATAAAACCGTTGACATTGTTACTTCTAATCTTGATATGTGCATGTCTTATGTGGATTTTTTTGTTAGAGTGCGTTTGATATATAATCACTGATCTTTAGTTAAAGTCTCCGTTTCAGAAAATAATGTAACGTAATTGAGCAGCTAATAGAAAATTGAATAAATTGATAAATAGATGAATAAAAAAATAGACAGTCTCCGAACAGCCGGGTTCTTGTTATTAGATATAACTTGGGAGGACTGTGTGGTGAAGCGGATGTCCCTCCTGTCGACACTTTAGGCGGAAGTGAGGAGATGACTCGTGACTTTTCGAGATTTGTCGGCGAGAAGTGATAAGGTTAAGACGTCAGTTGAACACAAGCCATAAGGATATAAGGAGAAAAAAAGTTTACGAGCCCTAAGTTGGAGGTGCCCTCCAAAGGGAGTATTACACCTAGCGGACAAGCATATTAAAAGCAGGAAAAATTCAAGGTCTGTGTCAGCTCATCTTCTTCTCTCTAATAATTGTCTACTTAACGTGGTTATTTCATATTTCGATACTCCATATTTCGATACTCCCTTTCTTTCTCCCAGCTGCTATCTCCAAGTAATTAGTCAATAAAGCTTTAAGTAGTTTAAGAGTGGTTTCGGGTTCGTGAACTTGTGAATACGACGAAGTCAAGACGGGGACGAAATATCTCTTTATACTGCAATTGTACAATTTTCCCATCTTTGATTTTGGAAGACTTCACTGAACAGTGTTATGGTATGAAGAGCTGAGAGATATCTACATATTAATAGCTGCAATTATCCACTTGTCTTTTCTTTCAGCATTCGACATAAGTCCCACAAAGGATGGAAAGAACAGATATACCGAGTTAAGGGAAAGGTGATATCAGGCAATTGTCTTTCAACTATACAGTTGAGCGGGCAGGAAGGGTTGTGAAATTAATTCTTAACACTTAAGCTTTCTTCGTGATGTCCTCACCAAACGTTCTTTTATCAAACTCTCTCGCTGCAATAATACAATACTATACGAAATGTATATGTCAGTTACATTATTCTTAATTAAAATCAATATCTTAATTAAATGTACTCAAAAGTCAAGCTCGCAAACATTTCAATTTCTACGTAGAGAAGCGCTATCGATGCAGTTAAATAAGATGGAATGCAATAAATATCAATATTTTCTATTGATTTAATTGTGAAACTTACTTTTATTTTACTTTTATATATTTGTTATATGTAAGTGAAAATTGTGTCATCCATTCATGTAGAATGCCTGGGAAGTTATTGTAAAACTGTAGCAATCCATCCAGATGATATTCAATAGGATTGGACATTTTACTTTGTTTTTGCTCTCAGTAATATTCGTAATATATGAGGGCCGTTCAATGAATCAATGTTTTTTTCTTTTACAATCAAAATCATTTTTACATGAATATAAAATTTGCAGTATTTGAAATTGTTTTATAGCAAAGATTACTTCAATCTCGCGAAGATTTTCGCTTGGACACTTTTCAAAATGATAATAATTCACACATACTTCTCCAGGACTGAGCTGAATTCTTTCAAAACATTTTTAGAGGCAGAGAAATTTGAAGTATAAGAAATTTACAAAATAATATGTAATATATACTGAGAAGCATGATTTAACCTTAGAATGTTAACAAATCGGCTCAACGTGGTTTTGTCACTAATTAAGGGAGTGGAAACACTGGCACAAAAAAAAGTTCTTGGATCAGCTGTCAGTAAAAAAAAAAGGTCATGTTGACAGTTTCTTGAGACAAAAAAAAATCAATGATTTCCTTGAAAAGGGTTCAACAAATAAACAGTACTTCTTATTATCAAATCTTTATGCTAAATTCTCGTTATTTATTGAACGACGCTCCTATTTATGACCGACACATAAATGATTCGACTTTGAGTCATTCAAATATGTTCAGTATGTATTACAATATCTACATATGAGCATGACATAATTATATCAGAAGGCTATTTTCTGAAAATTAAATGAAATTGGTAAAATCTCTTACATAGATATTTATGGTGTTAGAGAAAGTCTATTTGAAAGTTCTTAAGCATTCAGCTTAACTCGCTTACCATAGGAAAATCCGAATGTTTCATAATTTATATTGAAATATTATATATATATATATATATATGTGTGTGTGTGTGTGTGTGTGGTTTACCATAAAATGTGGCGGTAAGAGAAAAAGAAGACAATACGGAAATTTAAATTGACATATACTACGACAGCGAAAGCTTCATTCAAACTGAATGTGCATTTCGCTAAAACACAGTCTATTCTAGTAAAGTTTGGCTGAAGAGCTTCTCTTTTGGTGTCAACGGTTTTTTATTTCTTATGTTGATCAAATTTTGAACCAGATGATAGGAATTTTCTTGAATTGAAACTGTTAACCGATTGAAGATAATCAATGTCATGATTTTACCACAGCACCCGTGATTCTTTTGTTTATCAGAATTCTTTACCATGTTGTGATTTATGTCGTTTGAACTTGACTTACGAAGAAGGATTTTCAAATTTTCAATCGAATTTGATATCATTCGTCAGTTAATTCAAAACACATATCCTGGTCTCTTTTTCATGGATCTTTATTTAATGCCTGATAAACATTCCTGGGCTATTTAATGCCTAACCCATCCTTGCAGAAGAACAGCAGTGATACTCTTTGAGCCATAGCTGGGGGGAAGATAAGGGGTATTGTACTTTTCCTAAAGGAATTAATCTGAAAGTAAGATATTGGTAGTGTGTTCTGTGTTAGGTTTTATGAAATTTGACCTCAAAACATTTTTAAAGACTTTAGGAAGATAGGAAATACCTGCAGTTGATAGAAAAAAAAATAACTATTCGATAAGTAGTCATCATCATCATCATCATGTCGTGCAGCTAGAACGGATATCACTGACCCTCTCTCGCCACTTCTCCCTATCCTTCATCGCCTCTGGCAGGTCTTCAGGACTACATCCCGTATCCTCACATAGCAGCTGTATGTATGTTCGAGCAGGTCGTCCAGCTTTTGCTTGGCCATATGCGGGGGTTCATAGGAGTACCTCACTTATGTGCTCGTCCGTGCTTCTCCAGCAGTGTCCTGCATGTCTGGTTCGTCTAACTTAGATAGTTTTCGTGATGGGAGGCAGGTGGCCATATAGTTGGTGCTTTGTGGGGAGTTGCCGCCAGGACTTGTTCAATATTGCTCGTAGCATTCTTTTGTAATTGCCGTCTAGTTTCTTCTCCAGCCGTTTTGTTAGCGTCTAAGTGGTGCATCCATACAGCAGTATTGACACAACCGCTGCCAGGAAGAAACTGCGTTTCATTTTATCGGTCAGGTCTGACTTCCATATGATCGATAGCTTATCGATAGCTGCCTTCGTTAACCACGTGTCGATGTCCTTTTCGGTTGATGAGACACTGCTTCCAAGGTAGGTGAATCAGTCCACCAGTTTCAGAGAGGTTCCCTCTAGCGTGGAAATGTCGCCTGTCTGATTAAATAATGTCCGGTTATGATAATAAAAAAAGGACATAAATTATTGGTCAGTATCGCAACACGCCTTTCTTTCAACAGAAGTTGATAGCCTGTTTATTGTAAGTAACATATGTGTGTGTGTGTGTGTGTGTGTGTGTGTGTGTGTGTGTGTGTGTGTGTGTGTGTTAGGTATGAGGTTTAATCCGACAGATATGTTGTATAAAGAAAACAGAAAGAAAATACATATAAATAGATGAGAAAAAAATTACTAATTAGTTCCACAAACGCGTTTCGACATGGATTATTTTAGATATGAAATAATGAAAATTTATGGTAGAAAATGTTTTTTTGTCATCTTTAGGGTGGGAATTATGAATTTGAAATAGCAGTTTTAAAGAATACAGAAAAGAATATTCGAAAAAATATTCGAAAAGGTTACTTCGTGAAACTTAAATTTTAGAAATATGTAAAGGAGAAAGATAGTCTATAAAAAGTCGGTTTGTATGGGTGGAGAGTGCAGAATGCAAGAAAGAAGAAATGAGTGTTAGAAGAAAGAAAGAAAGAAAGAAAGAAGGAAAGGAGAATATTAAAGAAAGGGAAAATTGAAATGTCTGTTTAATTATCGATGTTAGTGTCAGTTGACATCCTTCAATATCATCATCATCATCATCATATCGTGCTGGCAGCACGGATATCCCTGACCCTCTATCGCCACTCCTCCCTATCGTTCATCGCCCTAGGTAGGTCTTCAGGACAACAACCTGTATCCTCACATAGCTGCTGAATGTACGTTCGTGCTGGTCGTCCTGCTTTTGCGCGGCCGTGTGTGGGGATCCATAAGAGTACATCACTTATGAGTTCATCTCTGCTTCTCCAGCAATGTCCTGCATGTCTGGTTCGCCTAACTTGAATAGTTTTCGTGATAGGGGGCAGGTGGCCGTACAGTTGGTGTCTTGTGGGGTGTTGCTGCCAGGACTTGTTCAGGATTGCACGCAGCATTCTTGTGTAATTGCCATCTAGTTTCTTCTCCAGCCGTTTTGTTAGCGTCCATGTAGTGCATCCATATATCAGTATCGATGTGACCGCTGCCTGGAAGAAACTGCGTTTCATTTTATCGGTTAGGTCTGATTTCCATATAGTCGATAGCCTATTGATAGCTGTCCATGCTTTCGTTAACCTCGTTTCGATGTCCTTTTCGGTTGATTCGACGCTGCTTCCTAGGTACGTGAATTTGTCTACTAGTTTAAGAGGGGTTCCTTCTAGAGTGGAGATGTCCCCCGTTTGGTTATAGCACATATATTCCGTTTTGTGTGCATTAACATGGAGGCCTATGCTTGCTGATGCTCGTTCCAGGCTATGCAGAAGTGTTTCGGCTTGGTCAGGTGTATTTGCCAGTATCGCTATGTCATCGGCGTAGTCGGCGTCGGTAATTGTTGTTGCGGGGTATCTTCTGCTTCTTTTCTTCGTCAGTTCGAAGCCATTCTCTTTGATTTTGTCAATCGATGTTCTAAGTACGTAGTCTAGACAAATGATAAAGAGATACGGAACCAGCGTGTCCCCTTGTAGTACTCCTGCTACAATGTCGAAGTATTCTGTGTCTCCATCTGGTGATCGTACTTTTACTTTAGTGTTTCTATAGAGAATCGTTATTGCCGCTACGGTTTCTTTAGGTATGCCGTACGCTAGTAGGATTTGTTCCATCTTTCCTTTGTGAATGGAGTCGAAAGCCTTGGTAAAGTCGACAAATATTAATGTCGCTTGTAGGTTCTTTGCCCGTACACCTTCAAGGATTCTGCGGATGGTTAGTATTTGTGAGGTCGTAGATCTATTTCTTCGGAAGCCATTTTGGTTTTTTCTAAGTATGTTGTCGATTTTGGGTTCTATTCGGTTTCGTAGTAGGGCATTGTAGATTTTGGCAGCTATGGATGTAAGTGTTATGCCTCGGTAGTTTTTGGCTAATCCGAGGTCCCCCTTTTTAGGGAAGGGGAGTATGCATCCCTTCGTCCATCTATCTATCGGATTTTGATTGTATACTGCGTTGCAGTGTCGGAGCAGTATGTCGTCGAATTGTCTGGTCTTCCATACTTCCGGGGGAATTTCGTCCAGTCCTGCAGCTTTCCTATTTTTAATTTTTCTGAGAACCGAGTCGAGTTCTCCTTGTGTGAACGGTCCAAGTTTAATGTCTAATTGTTTGCTAATTATTCTGGTGATTGGTTCATGCGTTCCACCAAAAATAACGCATGAAGCAATCCTTCAATATAATTTTTGTTAAGTAAGGTGAAATTTATAAAATCTTGGTCTTTGTTCTATTGGGATATAATGTAAAATACGGAATATTCTACGTTTGTTTTAATCATGAATGAATGCGGTGATGTTTGAATGTTTGAAGTTAATATCGTTGATTTTAAAAATTTTATAAATAAACGGACAAAGTTGGAATCGTCATTCTGAAAAAAAAAAAACAAAAACAGATTACCTCAATAAAATGATGGACTTATTCAGAGACAACAACACCTACACTCCTACATCTCTAAACATCTATAACAAAAATAGAGATATCTTTAACAAATCCCCCAAAAAATAATTTTAAACGACGACAAATTCTGGTCTAGACTAATTAATTACCATTCCACCATTCCCACAATTTTTGATGAACCCAAAATGCCAAAAGAAATAATATCATGTCGCGTTGCGTCCCATATTGTCAGGAATTGGTACAGCATCTCATATTATAGAAAAATCTATAGCAAAATGATAAACATTTCTCCATAGAACTATCAGCTCATCTCAGTTAAAAAATTCTGGTGACCTCGTTAACATAATAAAAAAGCAAAACAAAAGGAAAGACAGACATTCAATCATTACATACCAATGTCCCAACAAAAAAGCATCGACATTTTAAAACGTCTTTTAGAAAAGCATAAAGCTCTCTCCCCTAACCTATTTTCCAAATTATTCAACCAGTCAAACTTTGTACCAATCACTATTTTTTGAAGTATGATAAACACTTTTATAAACAAAAATCCGGACTACCTTTGAGTTCCCCAATCAGTGGTATTCTAACCTGTCTTTTTTCTGGAATTCCCGGAAAACGAACCTTTGAAATATATCCTACACATTGACATCCATTTCTTTAGATATACCGACGATATTCTAATAATCTATCCTCGGAAATACAACGTAGAAACAATCACCAATAAACTAAATAACATAAAACCAATCATAAAACTTACTCATGAACATAAAAAAGATAATTCCTTACCTATCCTAGATATCTTATTAATAAATAAAAAGGGTAAATTAGAATTCAATGTCCACTACAAAAACAATAGTATAAATCTTTACATTTATTATTTCTATAACCACAGCGACAAAATAAAAAGCTGTGTCCTAGTAGGCTTTTTCCAAAAAAAGACCTAAGTATTTGCGCTCTCAACCATTTAAACCATGAATTTGGTTATATCATAAAATCTTCCTCTGATCTCAAATTCTCAGATACAGTAATACACCACGCAAAAATGAAGACCACAAATATCTACAAGCACACTTCAAATAAAATAAAAAAAAAAAATCAAATCCCAAAACGAAAATAAAAGAAAAGATATATACTTCTACCTCAGAATCCCACCAGCTCTATTATTGAAAATAATTTAAACCGTTTTCGTCTAAAGGTGATCACACGAACTTCCAGAACAACCAAATATAAACACACACCCAAACATACAGACACACACACACAAATAAATACACACACACACACACATACATACATACATATATATATATATATATACATGCGTGTGTGTGTATGTGTGTGTGTGAAAAACTCAAAAAACCTCATATGGCGATTATACCTTTATTTCCGTTAGCAAATTATAAGAGCAGCCAACCTGTTCAGATGGCCACCACGCAATGCCGAGAAAAAAATAGAAAAATATTCTTTCGATGGATTTTTACTCATTTAATAAATAAATAAATAATGCTGATGTGGGGACAAAGATTTATTGGCTAGACAATTTCTCTTACAAGGTCTAGGTACTGATCCCTCTTTTCACCATCTTTTGATTTTACCCAGTGGTCTGTTAGAATGGCAAATTACACTATTCAGCAGGTTCTCTTTTTAATTGTCGTTTCGCACTAAGTCTTGTCATCTGACCGAGATTAGGTGATGTATTTCTATCTCAAAATTGCAAAGGATATAGTGCATTTTTGCTTGGACGGATTCCGGGTTGTATACATACCATTTGTTCGTATGGTAAATTTCTTGCACAATTCCCAGTGGATCACCTTCCTCACTCACTCGTGTCTAGTTTTATAATCTTTGTGTGCTACTCTAATACATTCACTCATTATGTGATTAGTCGTTTCGTCTTCATCATTACATAATCTACATCTGCTATTTTGTTGATCTTGTCTGTTCTTGCTTTGAAATAATTAGTCCTTGTGTCGTTATTTTTGTGCTGCTATTTGAAGAGATTATGATTCTCTCTTAAGGTTTCCCTTTCTTAGCTAGGAACACGTTTTCTCATGTAAGATTTCGTTTCTTTGTCGCTTGAAATATCGAAAGAGTCGTTTTTCTTACGGGTTACTCAATTGTTTCAAGTTACTTGTCCCTGCCTTCCGATTCATGGAAGCTAGTCAAAAAGGGGTCACATTCTTTTTATTCCAGGGATTTTCGGTCAGTAACCTCCCACTACTCTACTCCATGTGTTTGCTGGTTGCCGCTAAGTGTATACGTAATACCTACATCGTAACAAACGAAACAGAGCAAGCTAGAATAAAACAGAAAATATTCTTTTATATCACATATTTTTTTTCTATTTTTCTTCATTTGTTTTCCTCGAGACGCTCTGCACAAAATCCCTGCGCTTACATAAAGTCCTTCGTCTTCTTTCTTGGGTAGCTGTTTCAATTAACTTCTGAAGTCAAAAAATATTTCCGAATTTCCCGATTTAGAGAACAAATTCAGTTTCGCCTCTAAATCCAACCACTTATCGTGTTGACCTGTTACTGATGCTGCTATATGTTTTTCTCTATTCCGGTATTTTTTTTAATATCAATATGGCATGATTGATTTTTCTTTCTGTGATCAGGGATTGAGACAAAGTAATTTAAGTTATGTACTTTTCTCAAAAATGTGTATGATCCTTCGAATTTCGCCTAAATGGGTTAAGATATCAGATGAAGTAGTAACAGTACTTCATCCTCTATCTGAAAATCCTGTTTTACTGCATTCTTGTCATTATGCTTTTTCATTCTGCCTTGTGCCGGACACATGTCTTTCTTCGCGATTTGATTGACCTTCTTACACCTATTTCAGAATATTTCAACATAATTTGGCTGATCTTCTGGGTTATGTGTATCTTGCAAGCTCTTCGCCTTTAATAATTTCAGTGGTCTGCTCGCTGAATATCCAAAAATCAGTTAAAAGGGCCTAAAACTTAATGATTCCTGTCTCGCCTCTCGCACAGCAAATATCAAAAAGTGCAGAACTTCGTTCCCGTCCTTTTGCTGATCTAGGAATAAGTTTTCCACATTGTTTTGTGAGTTAAATTAAATCTCTCAAGTGCCCCTTATGATTGTGGATGATACGCACTTGCCTGCATGGAAGTAATTCCAAAACATTTCAAGGCCTGCTGGAATATTCCATACTTGATGTTTGATCTCTGGTCTGTCTCTATCTCCTTCAGTTATCCAAACTTTATGAAGAAGTTACCCATCGCCCCATTTATTTTCTAAGCTGATATACGTCTGAGTGGAATAGACTCTTGAAGTTGAGCATAGGATTGTAAGTATGTATTTGTTACCTTTTTTGTCTTCGGTAATGGTCTGACGCAATCCACAATAATTTTGCTGAAAGATTCATTGAATATGGAAATAGGTTTTAACGGTGCGAGTGGGATTTTCCTATTAAGCTTCCCGACCATCTGACATGTATGCCATGTCTTAAATAACTTAATCATGTTTCGCTTCATGCCAGGCCAGTAAAAATATCTCGACATCTCGTGAGTTTTGTTGATTACTAAATGCCCCGCTAATGGTATTTCGTGTGAAGTTTTTCTACGATGACACTACCGTAGTTCTTTGGTATTATCTTTTTCTCACTCTTTCGCTTTAGTTGTTGGTCGCTGGGCTGCATTCATTGTTTTATTTTTATTCTTCAGAGGAAATTTACCTATTCCACGATCTTCTTTAGAAGTTTTAATTGGGTCTTCGCTCCTTGTTTCCCACTTAATAATTTTTTTTTATAACAGGTAATAAAAATGGTAATGGGTCTATAACTCCGATATTCCACTGTATCGGAAATTATTTTTGACTGCAATTTAATTCAGTTAATGGGAATGTCTTTCCGTTTATTTTCTGTTACTCTGGTCTACACTCGTCTTCTCACGGCTGAATTTCGTCCTCTGAGTAAATATTTCCGCTTTAAGAGAGATTAAGATTCTCCAGTATCTCTTAATATATCTATGCTCCTGTATTCCTCTCAGTCCTGGTGTGCAAATTTATCTTTGGATGTAAATGATCTATATTCAACCATTACCTTTCTTGCGGCAATAATGCCTTGTGGCTAGATGTGAGTTGTTTTTTTATGCATAAAAACATACAACAAATTCTCCTTAATAATGGGTTCCTTAACAAATTTTTTGAGGAACAAATTAAATGTATAATTAAAAAATGTTTGCTAACAAAATAAACACTGCAACACTCCACCCAATAAACAAGCATTTATCCAACTTTTTACAGCAACGAAATGCACTACAAATATAAATTAGATGAAATATTTAAAAACATTGGTTCAAAGAAACATAATCACCACTGATCTTAATAAAAAAAAAATAAACTTATCATATAATATAATAAATTCAAAACCCCCAACTTAGTCATTTATACACATTTTTTCCCTTGGTTTTGCAAAAATCTAACGTTTATATCAATCTAAATATCCTTTTGGAGATTGGATCTCTGAATGCTAAAATATATACGTCGGTTTAATCTCAACTGCACAATCGAGAAGTCTTACTCTGCATCTTTCTGATAACAGTTCCATAGCCCAACATTTAAAAAAAAAACTTTCATGCCTAAAAGTGAATTTCGGAAAATTGTTACTAAAAAATTGAACAATAAAACAACAAGCAAAATCTGCAGGTTCTCTAGACGCTACATATAAGAAAACTTAATAAAATCAATTTAGTATCCAGCGCTAATGTACTTAAATGTCTTTAGCTACTGACGCTATTCGTAGACACAAAATTAGAAAAAACTAAACGCAACAGATTTCAACAATATAATCGGTCATTCTTTGAAAGTCGTAATGTACATGGAAAAGTTAAATCACTTTTGAAGTACATGATGATGTCATAAGATTGGACAGAAAGTGCAAGGTTAATAGTTAATTATGGAAATTTTATTAACCAATTCCACTCGGATATCATAAATTGATACGGAAAATCGAAAGAATTACCAACAAATATGTAGACAAAAATATCTATAATGTTCAATCAAATATGTATCAACGAAGAAATGCTGCCGAAATGTATATATATATATATATATATGTGTGTGTGTGTGTGTGTGTGTGTGTGTGTGTGTGTGTGTGTGCGCTTGTGTGTGTGTGTGTGATGGAAAGAAGATAAATGAATCCGATGTAATATAAATATGAAGAACAAAACATTCCACGGATGCATTTTTTATGTGAGATATTATGCCATGTTTTTATGTTGGAATGCCATGAAGGAACGTAATGCATCATTTCAATTTTTTTCAAATGAAAAAAAAAAAACGAAAGCAAAAACTGAGAAAATATATAGTATTCTATTACCGTTAGTAGAGTTCTTTTCATGATGTGGTGACATAATAGATATTCGATTTTTTTTGAAAGAAAGACGGAAATTTTTTAGATTTAAACAATTTTTTAAAGAGTGTATGAGATTTAGAAATTTTTTTTAGATTCTTAAAAATAATGTATGCCTGTAGCATTGAACATTTTTTAATTCGTTTTTTTTTATAAATTCATTTTAATTCATATAAAGAATACGCTATTTGTGGTTTTTACAAGAAAAATCTATTTTAGAAACTCTTTTGATTAGTAATATATTTAAACTAAAATTTAATATAATAATAATAATAATAATAATAATAATAATAATAATAATAATAATAATAATAACTTTTTTAAAGATTAAATAAGGTATATTGTAAATATTTAAATAAATAATGAGATTAGATAAAATATTCTATCTTTGCTAGTATTATAGATGACAATATTGTAAATTTAGCAGAATTTTTTCTATTATTATTTGATTATATTATCATTTCAAAATTTTGAAATTATTGTCAATATACATAATTCATTTTTGATAAAAAGAACTGCAACACGTTAAAAATTACCGAAAAGACTTCCAACTCTAATAACATTAAAAAAGATTGTGAAACAGTATGCTATTAATGGTAATAGATGGCTACAGATTTTCTAATTTTCTTTTCGTTTTGAATTTTTTATTTAATTTTAGGTTGCTGAATTGCATTTCAACTTCACCCTAAAAAATGTTTTTGTAATAGAATGAAAACATTAAATACTGGCATGGAAACATATACGAATTAATAAATCCTCTAAACATTCTGCTTTTATACATATATCATCATCATCATAATCATCATCATCATCATCATGTCATGCGATCAGCACAGATATCCCTGAACCTTTCTCGCCACCCCTCTCTATCGTCCATTGCTTCCGGGAGGTCTTCGTGGTTACATACCGTATCGGCACAGAGCTGCTGTGTGTAGGTTCGAGCTGGTTGTCCTTACTTTGCTCGTCCATGTGACGGGGTCCTCAGGAATACATCACTTATAAACTTGTCCCAACATCTCCATCAGTGTCTTGCATATATATATATATAAATATATATATATATATATATATATATATATATATATGTGTGTGTGTGTGTGTGTGTGTGTGTGTATATATATATATATATATATATATATATATATATATATATATATATATATAAACTCTCAAAAAATTAAAAATTGAGTAAATAATACAACTGAGAATAGTTAAAAGGGACAGAAGGAATAGTAAATTGGAAATACATTTTTAATAGATGATCATTGATTACAAGAAAGCTGTAATTACACATCTTGAACAGTTAACAAAGGAACAGGGAAAAGGAAAATTAAATTAAAGTTAGACAAGAATTTTCGTATATCAAGATTCCATGAGGGAGCGAAGGTAAGTGTTTTTGAAAGCAGTTGGATAGAAAACAAAATTCCGAGACACTAAAATGTCTTGAAGTTTGAGTTATTTTGTTGTAGGAAAAAGAAATTGTTATTTGTCTTCTATCTTCGGAAGGAAAACAGAACATTTTATTGTGTTTATTTATTTTTATGTTGTTAATTATTTGTTTAAAAAAATAGTTACATATCTTTCAAAATGGAAGCATGAGATTTTTACTCTCAGAGAATAATTTTTTTTTTCTTTTTGCTCTTTTGTATGCAATTATCTACTTTAACGTTTACCTCGGCTGTTGGAATAAGTTTTGTAATAAAATAATAATTTCAACTTCTCGAGATTTATTTCTTGTTGCAATTGATTGATTTTTGTGAACAACGTCTTATCAATTTATGTCGTATTTTCTTGGATAGTCTTTTTTCAAAACAACATTTGGTTTGCTGCTTTATTTTTGGTGGTATGAAGGGATAATCCACATCCGACCAACCTCCAAGACTGTAGGTTTAGGGAATGTTGAGTACATCTTCCTTGCCACTTTGATCCAGAATATTATTACTTGTTAGGGTTACATCTCTGTCCTCAATTAAAAAATGATAAGTTATCAGTTAGATGGACATAAACGCACTTACCAAAGTTCATTTGCACCCGCAGCTGCAGTTTAAAATATGGGTGGTATTTCTGTCGCAATCTGTATGCTGACTGTACGTTAGGTTGGTTGATGGTTGGTTGTTTGGGTTTTATGGCATATAAACCTTTGTAGGTTATATAATGCCAAATCCATTTTTATAGAAATAATCAATTCAATTTAAAACAATTCAGTTTAGCATAAGTATGCAGTTTACATGTAAATACACAGTTTAATTCTCAAAAAACATTTCCAGTTCAAGTTACTCAGTCAGTGTATTCTACTGTCCAGCCTATTGAGCAAGTGTACATTAGGCTTTAACGATTTAGCTTATGGTGTATAAATGGATTGACGTGTATTAGGAAATTATGAAGTTGTTGACTGACATTCACTTTTTATATTCATTTTTTTTTGTTGAAGCTGCAAAAGTAATGAATGACCAAATAAAAGAAACAGGGGTATTTGTAAATTCAATTTTAGGTAGAAGGCTATTTTTCCTGAACCAGTAAAAATAGCCGAGACGTTAGAGGAATATCTGCAATCCTTTTGGCAAATCGTAAATCATTTATTTAGGGTATAAAGGGTTTTGATGGTCCAGTGTATGTGTATGTTGTCAGTCTATGTGTTCAGCTTACGCTTCAACGAGAAGGGGACATCACGCACTGTTTGGCGAGACATGTATATTCCAACTGGCTGCTGAAAAAAAAAAGAAACCGTCAGTCTCGCTCGAATCGGTAAAGAAATCTCTTTTTGGCTCCGGGAAGCAATTATTTTCTGGCATGCTCGGATTGTTCTTCCTGTCAAAGGCCCCTGAGAGATTGTTATTTTTATATATATAAATTTTAGTTCATGTTTATTTCCTTTTGACTTTTTTATGTATTTTCTTTTGCCAACATCCACAAGCTACACCATTTTATAGTTTAATGTCGTATCATGACGACGTCTGCTTGTATAAATTCGAGAATAAAATCCGCATATTGTTTGTTTGCTTCTTTCAAACACAACGTGGGCAAAGATGGAGTTGATAAACCAACAAGCAGGAAATGCATGTAGTAGTAACGGAAATAAATTCAATTGCCAGCATAGGACCACAATAATAATTTACGCTGGATGTACGGGGTAGGGGATAGAGCTAAAGGAAGTTACAAATTGACAAACACCCTTCCATCTAAGAGCAAGTCCAGTCCTTCAAAAGTCTGAATTCGATTTTTTTTTCTTTGTCTTTTGTGGCACCACAAAGGATTCTGTGTAATAAATAGAGCATGGAATAATACTAACCAGTGATCAGATACACCGCCGAGCCGAAGCGTGTCGACACACTGATCGAATCTGGAATTAAAATTATCAGATGTCAGTTACAGGGAGCTACCATTTACATATACCGAAGTTAATTTGCATCCTCCAGGTGAAGTTTAAAATGAGGCTGGTATTTCTGTATAATAATTATGTATGTTATGCATTAAGCATATTGATAAAGTATCCGCTATTATTTATCGATATTTAAACTATTTTCATATGTATTTGTATTTCTTATGACATGTTTCTTTCTATTTATATAACATAAATATTTGCATTTGTTAACTTCTTTAAAAAACCTAACCTCAATAGTTATGATAGTTATCAGGACGTTATATGACCTCATTGCTACTTTTCTCACATCTGTTAGGATATTTTGATACTCTTCTTATTCGGTTAACTATATTAGTTCTCTTCCAATTGGAATTTCAGAAAAGGCTAAAGAATACGCCGACTGCCCCCCATAACGTGTCATGGACATGAAAATAAGATAGCTGATGGGTAGTCTCCAGTCTTGGAGGTTTGGTAATTTGGCGTAACCCTTCATTACAACTCTATCACTGACTATACTTGCAACTATACGGTTTGTTGGTTGTTTGGGTTTTATGGCATATCAACCTTTGTAGGTTATTTAACCCCAAATCCATTTTTTTGAAAATAGTTCTATTTCAAACAATTCAGTTCAGCATAAATATGCAGTTTACTGTCAGTACAGTTTAATTGTCAAACATTTTCTATTTCAAGCTATTCAGTTTAGTGAAGCAGTTCTAATTTAGCTTATTCAGTTTACTGTAAGAACAGATTTTGTTTACACACAGTTAAATGTGAAAACAGTTCTATATTAAACAAATCAGTTTAGTGTAAGTACATTTTCAATGTCAAAAACAGTTCTATTTCAAACAATTCAGTTTAGCATAAGCCCGCAGTTTAAATGTAAGTACGGTTTAATTACCAAAAACATTTCTATTTCAAGCTATTCGGTTCAGTCAAATCATCAGTTTACCGTAAGTATGCCGTTAGTTCTATTTAATCCATAGATATGCCCCTATCAGGTGCTACCACACCGGGTTAGAGTGAACCAGGAACAATGGCAATGAAGAGGTGCTCGACATTCCTCAAAGTCCCAAGATTACTGGAACCTCACCAGCAGATTGTTTAATATCATATCCAATACACTCATTGGTGGGTGTTCTTACCTCTCTGCAGAGGTGCATTCGATGTATTCTGCAATTGGTCAATTGCAACTATACGTCTGTATGAAACTAATAGATTAATATTAAATAGTATCATGATTATTAGCTATCCTTGAAACAATTTAAGTTAAAATAGAATTTTTAGTGTTAGATATCAATACTAGAAACCATTTACAATTATTAATGTTAACAACACATGTAACAATTTAGCAGTGTGCAAACAAATAACCGATGTTAGATCAGTCATTTATTTGCTCACGGTATCATTATTTATATATAACAAAACTCTAAACCATTTACGGGTGTACCAATAGAACTGTTAGTGTTAGATTACAGTACTTGAAACCATTTAACTGTTAGCAAACATGTTATGGCTTGCTTAAAAATGATGTTACCAACGAACTCTTCGTTTACAAATCATATTTCGATATATATATACATATATATATATATATATATATATATGATTCGAAATTAGATTATAAACGAGCGTTGATGTGCTATAAAACACAACCTCCCAATAAACCAAATAAACATACTTTATATATATATATATATATATATATATATATATATATATATATATATATATATATATATAAAATAGAATATAGAGAATACTTAGTCCAGTTAAACTGGAGTTAGGAGTAATTCCATCAGGACAAGAAATTATTCGTGAATGAATATTTAAATCTTCCTGGTAAAGAGCTCAATGTACCAATTATACAGAGCAATAATTTCATTAAGAAAAAACAACGAAACCAATCACAAAGGATTATAAATTTATTTCCATCATGTTACGCATTTTTGAAATTTTCAAAAACACGAAAAAAAATTAACAGGACTTCATCAGATCAATCTAATTGTCCTGTTAATTTTTTTTCGTGTTTTTGAAAATTTCAAAAATGCGTAACAGGATGGAAATAAATTTATAATCCTTTGCGATTGGTTTCGTTGTTTTTTCTTAAAGTAATATATATATATATATATATATATATATATATATATATATATATATATATATATATATGATTCGAAATTAGATTATAAACGAGCGTTGATGTGCTATAAAACACAACCTCCCAATAAACCAAATAAACATACTTTATATATATATATATATATATATATATATATATATATATATATATATATATATATATATATATATATATATATCGCTTTCATTACTATACTTTCTTCTCATGTTTTCTATTATAATACGAAGCCATAATTTCAGTAATAATTTTTGGAAGGTATATTTCCATAGAAGCAGATATTTTGAAAAAATGATCAGGTTTAATGTTTCAGGATCATCTCAAGAAAAGTGCAAAAAAATTTTTGAAGGAAATTAGATACCTTTTGAATTCTCAGAAGAGCATGAAACGAAACATTCAGATATGCCTCATAGCAATGGAACCCCCATTTTTCTTCACCGGAGATAAGAAATTGATATTTTAAGATAATAAGAAGTACATAAAGTGGCTGTTGCCATTCTGTGAGATAGCGATTCTATCAGTGAAATTAAGCATATAAAGAAACATGAATTTTTTGGCTTTAATGAAATAAGACAAACTTATTGTCCATACACGGTGGGTTTTAAAATATGGGCTCTGAATATACTTACGCAACCTCCATGACATGGGCAGGATGTGATACATCATTAATTCTTAAGCGGAGTAAAGTTGATTTGAATTCAGAGATTTCTTTCTAGATTGATTACCTGAATATGGCCACGTTGATGTTCAAATTATAAACCGGTTGATTCCAGTTCTGTGTAACAGGAAAAGTGCCACAAAGTTAAAATTTTCTGAAAGAAAATTTACTCTTAAAGTGCATTATTTTGGGGAGAATTTTTGTTGTATAATATCAAAAAGACGGATTCCGGTCATGTTATTATATTTACTTTCAAATTAATACTTTTGGGAAAGATATGAACCCAATTTACCCACGGCAATAGGCAATTTAATTCACTGTTGTTGTTCTACAAGGGTCGCTCTGGACTTAAATAACCTCTGAAGATTGATATGCCTGATAGAATGAAAACGAACTAAACAAATATGTTAAAGCAAATCATTAAAACTTAAGCAAAAAAGACAAAAGAAAATACAAAAGCCCTCCTCTTAAAGTGACAAACATATGTTTCAATCCCCAACATGATTAGGTCACTGCTGATCACATGAAGAATCATTAATATCTTTATGTGCGTTGAACTTTCAGGACAGAATTAAGAAACTTGCGATCAAAGAAGCTTTCTCGCGTGATCAAGACCTTCTGGTTTTGTTTGGTTTGGTTTGGTTTCATGGCATGACAACCATTTCAGCTTATTTAATGCCAAATCAATTTTTTTAAAGTTTACTTCTATTTAACCCATAGTCGACCTGGAATAGATGGCAATAAAGTGGCACTGTGCATTTCGCAAAGCTCCAGCATTAGTGGAACCTTACCATCAGATTCTTTAGTATCATATCCAGGACACTCGTTTGGGGAGTCTTACCCCTCTGCAGAAATGCAATCCGTGTATTCTACAGCCCTAGCCGACCGGACCCATATGATATTCTAAATTATATCCTAACCGTCCATAATAAATTATTTCTTTAAAGATTTAATACCTATAATTTCAACCATTTACCTATGTTCAAACAATAGTAATACTTGTGTGAAAATGAATTAGCCGTGACTCATTTAAAAATAATATTACCTACAAGTCATTGACACACATATCTTATATGCTTAACCATTTAACTATGTGCCAACAATTAAATGATGTAGAATCAAACTGTTTGTGTTAAATTGCATTACATTGAACTGAGCGGGAAAAGGATTAATATGAAATAGAATTTTCAGTGTTAGAAATTATTGAAAACATTCAATTGTGAGCACACATATGAGCTCTGGGTTATTTATAAATATCATCCACAAACTGTGTCTACAAATCACATATAGTAAGTAAAGTTGGGGACCGTAGTAGAGGGCGACCCGAAGGCTCACTTTTCAATAGCTACAACAGCGAGGTCTAGGGGAGGGTGCTGTTTCTTCTCCCGGATTTTTCAAATTTACACTTGATAAGTACCTTATTATTATGAGCGTTAAGCAAGGAGGTATCAAGTACCCTTTTTAAGTCTTTAGTATGACCGGACCTGGGACTGAACCCTGGTCTCCCGGGCCATTAGCGAACACTCTACCTACTAGGCCAATAAAAGAGGATATCACATTAAAGAAAGTACAAGGACTAATTGATCAAACCCCAAGAAAATTGAACGAACCCTAAAGAAATTCAATTTTCTTGAAACCGCTATCTGCTGCTCTAAAAATGAAATTGACAACAGACACCACTAATGCAGCAACGGTCAACAAAACCATATTGCGACTAAAATGACAGCTTCCCTACCAGAATGTATAATAGAGTTACTGGAAAAGCTCAAAACAGATATCAGCAAATCCTCAATATAAACAGGAAAAACTAAGATCTATGAATAATTCGATCAAAGACAAGAAGGTCAACATACCATTAATGTAATCTTGATAACAGCTGAGGGCTCAAAAATATACAACGACGACACAATGATCTGGTATTGCGAGTAGAGCAAACGATATATCTGATTACTCTCTCTCTCTCTCTCTCTCTCTCTCTCTCTCTCTCTCTCTTCACACACACACACACACAGATATATATATATATATATATATATATATATATATATATATATATATATATATATATATATATATATAATAATAAAGCACGGAACATTAAGGGCAAATAACTAAAATTATCTAGTTCATCTCTTCAACTAAATAACAGCAGCTATATGATATCACATGGAATTTAAGTGATTCTTGAGTTGTTTTATGTGTATGGCAATCGAAGTAATTCCTGAAGTTACGGTAATTGAGTTGTGTATGCTTAATGAAGTCTGCAACTTGTCACATAAAAGTTCAGTGAGGTTTAAATCTCTCGACAACTAAGAAAAACTGAATGCTTGTTAGCTTGTATAGTATTTCTAAAATAAGTTTTCTCTCATTTGAACACAATATTGAGGAGGGTTCTGACTCGAAGTTAGAACCATTTTGGGTACCATCGATGTGTTTAACGGACGTTTTATAAAAAAAAAAAGCATGATTGAAATACGTGAAACTATATGTGAAATATTTTTTCATGAATAATGGTTATAGGGATTTATAATTGTTCACAAATGTTTATTATCAATAGCTACTTTACACACATTTAGAGGTGTACTGAGGGAAACGGTTATCGTCGGAGAAAATGGAATCGGAGCCTTAAGTTTAAATAATCGTCAAAGCAGTGTGCGTTTTGCTTTGCTCTAATATCCTTGGTAAAGGCATGAATCTATTTCTTCTTCATCCTGCTATCATAAATAGTAGGGCCTGCTGGGCTGTCCGTACGCAACCAGTGTAGGAGAAGGTCAACTCTGAATTCAAACCAACTTTATTCCCTTAAAAATATCTTGTGTCTCATCCTGTCTAAGTTGCAAAACGTATAATTACTTGCAAATATCATTTAGCTTTAAATAACCCCAAAAGCTTGACATACAATCAATCAACCAACCAACCAACCAACAGATCAAACAACTATTAATGTAAAGATATGAATTTCTGATAATGTGTGTGCTTGTTTATGTGTGTGTGTGTGTGTGTGTGTGTGAAAGAAAGAAAGAAATAAAGAAAGAGAGTCTTTACGCGTGTACAAACTTGCTAGACTTAAATAACTATTGAACAAGGTCATTTGAACAATATGACCTATACACTGACGTAAACTTTTTATCGCTGTACGTTTTATCAGATAAATTCATTAAAAAAATCATTCAAAAGGGCATTTTTTCATTACTATTCTAAATTTGTTAAAGTATTTTTTTTTTTACTTGTGCTTCTCACATGTGATGGAAATTTACTATGTGTGTAACACTTTGCAAAATATTCACAAAGGTCATGTGTTAGACTTAAGTGAGAATGTACTGATGCCAGTTGGTATCACTGAAGATATTTGAATGAAAACATCCGCAGAATGTCACTCACTAACAAAATCAACTGTAATACTTACTAATTTATTTTCTATACATTTCCAGTATGATAAGTTTTGTAAATTGTTTTTTCATACAGTTATTTCGACGTGGCTACAATTTTATTGTATTTTTGATTTCTGCAGCTGCTATTACCTGAAATTTTCAGCTGAAATAATTTATTGTATTCGATTAAAAAAATGGTTTTAATGTGATAAAACATACAGCTATTAAACGTTTTTAGAAGTATAAACTTCATGTGTGTTTAAGTGAACTCGTTCAATAATTATTTAAGTTTTGTGAGCGCATAAATGTTTACGCACACACACACACACACACACATGCACACACACATACACACACACATGCACACTCACACAATCGTACAGAGACACCCGTGCACACACGCAATCGGGTATGCATAATTTATAATATGAACATTCTCATCGTATGTTTCGACCGTTATATCCTCCGGTCATTTTCATTTATCTCTTTTATTTGGTAAAGCTTCGGGAAATGTAGGTCAGATCTCTATATGAAAACGGTTCTCTAAATGAAATATATTTGCAACAGAATGTTAATGAAACCTGGAGAAAATTGTACGGTAAACGTAAAAAAATATTGTCAATATTGCACTCAAAATGGGTTCACTTATTTGTTTTGATTATGTTTTTGCATATTTTTATGTTACTGTTACCAGTAAAAATTTTAAATAACGTAATTTTTTTGTTAAAGCAATATCAGTAACATACTTTAACTTAGAGAATAGATCCTAATCCAACCAGCAACTTAAGAAGAGAGAGGGGCTTTTGAGACCGCAAATTCCAATGATTATATTTGTTCAGTTAATATAACAATAAAATGCAATAACTAAAAGTTCACATATTTTTTCCTCTTGTCTTTGAATAGGCTGACTGTATCTCTTGCAGAAAAGCCCCTCTAACCCCTTAAAAAGGAGTGTCCAATGTATGACAAAACTGCACCTTATAGTTGGACTACATTTCCGAAAATCTAGGGATTATAGCCTAGTCCATCATTAGCATAACTCCCAGATGCAATCTGATCTGCATCAGCTGCATTGTTCAGAATCCCATCAATGGTTCAAGTACATCAATTTAATTTGGTTTGAGTTGGTTTGGTTTTATGGCATATAAACCCTTTTAAGTCATTTAATGCCAAGTCCTTCCTATACATATATTAAATGTAAAATTTCTAAATACATTTTGAAGATCACATATTTAATCAAGCCGGCGCTCATTTTTTATACTCAGTTAAATGATTTCACTTGATTTCCAAAAAAAAATATTTTAGCATAATTAAAGCTTTTTGTTTTCACACTGTTAAATGAAAAAAAAAAGCAAAACAATTCAGGTTAGCATAAGTACATAATTTTTTTGTTTATCCACAGTTAAACGATCAAACAGCTCTATTTCAAACAATTCAGTTTAGCATGTGAACTTAATTAAATGGTTCTAAGTATTGGTCTGTTTCACTAACAATTTAATTTGTGATTTGTTTACACAAAATTAAATGTAAAAACAATTCTATTTCAAACAATTTTGTTTAGCTTAAGTACATTTTTTTTTGTTTACACACAGTCAAATATAAAAAGAAATGTTCTATTTCAACTATTTCGAAAAAAAATCATTTTAGCATAAGTACTCAGTTTTTGTTTTCACACAGTTACATATGAAGACAGTTTTCTTTCAAACAATTCTGTTTAGCAAAAATATACAGTTTAAATGTCAAGCACATCTAATAGACCGATAGATAGGACCCAATCAGGTGCTACCACTCCGTGTCTGAGTGGACTGGGGAGCGATGATGATAAAGGAGTAGTCAGCTATCCCTTGGATCCTCTCCATCAAATTGTTTTGTGTCATATACATGACACTCGTTCGGGGAGACTTACCCCTCTTGATAGATGTAGTCGGTATATTTTCCAGCCCCAGCAAACTGGGCTGGGATCTATTGGAAAAATGATTCATATCTGAAGGGAATACTTCATGCTATATAACAGTAATTTATCTGTATTAAAAAAAATTGAAACTACAACGCTTAACTAAGTTTATTATTACCTACTTGAAATCATATAGTTATGTGTTGGAAATGATTATTAATAAACATATATGATTATTTGACACTATAAAATTCTTAGTATTTGATAAGATTGCATGAAACCATACATCTGTGTTTAGATAATCTGCATATGGAAGAACACTTAATATGATTTATCTATGTTAAAATACAAGTAGTTACATAAAGAAGGTAAATATAACAGTACACTGAAAATATTTACCTAATCTCTTAGTATTTAATAACACTAGATGGGTTGACATGCCGTTAAAATCAATTATTCACTTAAATTTGAGTAGATATATTCAATTCATACAAATATGAATTATGAATATGTTGAGTTTTGGTAATACGTATATTTGCCGCCAAAGGAAACTTTAAGTGTGTATATTATTTTGATAATTCCTCATGTCAGATATTTGACTGTTGTCTGTATAATCGCCGAATCATTTCACGCTATCTGTGATCGTGAATAATAAAATGAGTTCATATTGAGGACATAAAATCTAGAAGACCCCAGCACTCTCAGCTGATATATAATGCATGAAAATTCCAAGTAAATAAAGTTGGTTATGCTCGTAAAAATATTTTGTTACAATTAATCTTAGTATTAACGTGTCTTTAGCATATTATTTTCTCCTAGCTAAGCCTCTGAGTCAACATTAATTTATTTTTGTGAATTGAAATACCACGACCAAAAAATCCGGCGAACAGTTACGCGCGATACACGGAAACGCAGAGCAGCTGTTTCGACCTTATTAAATCTCACCCGCAGCGTATATCGTAATCTCCTACACTGGAGATCGAACCAATGACCACAGAATGCCGGGCCGAAACTCTACCACTGAACCCACAATCCACATCTCACACGAGTGATGCATGATCAACAAGTCATAGTAATTATTATACCCTCAAGGGCGAGGATATAGATGTACATTTTCTTTTTTAAGTTGAAGAATTATATTGTGAATTGAATTACGCGGATGCGTATTTCCATTCCTCTTGGGGACACGTGGCATTGGAGGTGACCCTGTCGTCTGTAAAGAGTACGGATTAATCTTGCAAGACAGCGGCAGTTTAATTGGCCGCAAAACTACTATGACTGGTTGATTTGGCATCACTTGTGTGCAATGTGGACTGAAGTCTCAGTGCTAGAGTTTCGGCTCTGTACTCTCTTGTTCGATCTCCAGAGCGGGGTATTCACAGTATACGGTGTTGATGAGACCTAATAAGGTTGAAACATCTGTCCAACGTTTCCGTCTGTTGCGCACAAGTGGTCGGTGGGTTTTCTGATCGTTGTAATTCAATTCACAATATAATTCCTCTACTTAAAAAAGAAAAAGTGCATTAATATTTTTCTCCTTAATTATTTTTGTGCAGTGAATAAATTTAGTTTTTGCTGAATTGACGTAGAAATAAGATATATAGTTTATTTTTATCAGTCGGCCATCAATTTTACCAATCACACATATAAAAGTGTATATATATATATATAGACTTTTATATGTGTGTTTATTTAGTAATTTTTGTCGTTGAAGACATTCTGGATTCGTAAATATATATATATATATATATATATATATATATATATATATATATATATATATATTTTGTAATATTCTTACGAACAGATTGATATATATATATATATAAATCTTTTCGTAAGACTATCATAAATCATATATATATATATATATATATATATTTATGTGTGTGTGTGTTTATATATATATATATTGTCGTCTTTCATTAGTGTGTTTTCTGGTTGGAAAAGAAATTGTATTTGTTGGCCTCGACGGAAAAAAACAATTCATCAAATTCAACTCCAGACAATCAGAATACTCTTTTGTTTAATTCATAGGTTTTTAAGACTTACTATCAGAGAAAATTATGAGTTTAAATAATAACGATAATGTCTGCAAAATTGTTGGAACCAAAATTCTATGCTTTATTTTTGAGAGTTTTTAGACATTTTAAAATCCTGGCAAGAAACTGTCGTCTTTGAAGCAGATCTCTCTGTCTCTCTGTCTGTCTCTCTGTCGCTGTCTGTCTATCTGTCTCTCTCACTTTGTGTGTGTGTCTCTCTCTCTCTGTCTTTCCATGTATATATATATATATATATTTGATCTCTATCACTCAGTTAAGAAAAAAACATGTGAACGGCAGCAGTGCTTATACAAGCGATTATTTTCGAGTAGCTAAGTCTTTTTGGAACATGATATGTTAGGTCTACGTTATAAATTGAACAGAAGACTAATTTCTGGGGAACGAGGCAAAGAAGGAAAGATAAAAATAAAAAGCAAAAAGTCTAGGGAACAGTCAACTGACCTCTAATGAGTCAGTCCCAAGCACTCGATTTAAGTCAGGCCGTCACGAGTGCATTGCTGCGGAAATTAAGAATGACGAGAAAAACCGGTGGTCCCAATTGTTCGGCGCATGTGTGGAAACACCAGAAATGAATATGTCCTCCCTCCGAAACCAGGTGGGAGTAAGGAGATGACTTGGGTTTGAACGTTAGATGGCAAGGAAACGTGACGTGGTAAAGACAAGAGTGAACACGAGCAAAGACAATGTAATAACAGCCGTCGGTTGCTGCCACCATTTTCGGGGTGAGATCGAAAAATGTGTCACACGCCAGACACGCAGTAGTGTAGAAGTAAGCAGCAAAGAACTACGTTAGAACTTCAAGAGAAAACCAGAAAAAATTCAAGGTCTGTTTCTACTCCCTCTTTATACCCTCATGATATGTTGTTTCTCTTTGTCCAATCAACGAGCGTGACTCATTTTCATACTAAGTTTGTTTTCTCCTGACAACTACTTATAAGTGTAATGGTAAATAAACTTTGGTGTAAGTGAACTAAGAAGGAACTCTGTGTGTTCGTTACCTTTTCCCACAAGGAGGTTACAACAGGGTCCAACTACCACTTAACACGTTGTGATACACTCATTAACCCATTCGCTGCGTGGGGCTACAGACGTGTATTTTGTACCGTTGTGGCACATTTTGTTGGATGAGCTCTATGTTTGGATTAGCTCACGGTAGAATTATGATTCTCCTAGACACATCAGACCTTTTACATTATTAAGATAACGGATTCAAGTCTGCCCTACTAATAAGACATTGTTTGTGGAACCATGGAATTCGTGACTTTACTGATGGTATTATATTTATATTAGTCACATTTTAGACCACTATTCAACTCTATAGATATAAATTGTTATAAAGAAGTTTATGTTGTATAATTTAGAGTATTAGCGTAAAAAAGTTTTAATTGCGGTATTATGTGAGATATACGCAATTATATTCACAATGATGCGCAAATGATATGATGCGAGAAAAATACTTCGGTTCATTGTGAAGATTTTAACAATAATAAGTTTTTACCGGCTTCTTCAGAGTCGTCAAAATTGTACCGGAAGCATTCTTATTAATTCGGTTCATGCGCAATGTTGTCCTTATTTCAGAACCCGAATACATGATATGATGTAATTTTAAAAAAGATTTTGGGAATCATTTTCTCTAACGGAGATGCAGATTCATTTGCATCGACCTTCTTGATGTTTACTTTTTTATCTTATTTTAAGAGTTCATATTTTGAATTTTAGCCTGCCTTCAAATGACTAAGTGTATGCAAATGGCTTGCAACCGAAATACTTTCGAAAAAGTCACGAAGGAAGAACGATTTATACGCCGAATAAATCTCAAGAATGAATATCCGTGAAACAAGCTAATTTACACTGCGAAAATAAATCATTTTAATATTTAACTGTTAATGAAATAACGAAATTTCCACGTGACTTATTGTTGCATAGAATTTACGTCTGCATAATTTATAGACACTTATTGTTAGAATTGTTCAATTAAACGTCTTGGATAATTTTGTGAATACGTTCGGTTTTTGTGTGTGTGTGTGTGTGTGTGTGTGTGTGTGTGCGCGCGTGCGTGTTTGAGTGTGTGTTTGTGCATATATGTGTGGCGGGAGGCGTGTTTGTGTGTCGGGGTGTATAAGAGATAAAGAGAAAAAAATAGAGAGGAAGACTGTGTATATCTTGGTGTATCAATAACCTAAATACTTTACACCACACATTTTGATTTATCACCTTTTTATACAGTCTGTTTTAATCATTAATCAATTTTACTTCTGTCTTATTAGACCTTAGAGAGGGACATTTTCAATTAAAATTATGCGTCTGTCTACGGACTTTTTAATCAGCTCTCTTATAATAGTTTGTAAAAAAAAAAAAAAAAACAGAATCGGTATTTCATGAATCAATTTGAAACTATTTATTAAAGAACAATCAATGTCTAAAGCATTTGTATATTCTCTTTTATGCATAATCAGAGGTCGCACAATATTACTCATCTTTTGAGAGTAAAATTTTAAAATTCTTTATTTACAAACTTCTTGAAGTATGAAAAAATATACTTTGAGATTTGAGATATTAAAACGCGAAGTTTTAAACTGAATTTTATTTTAAATCTCTACTTCAATTTTGTAAAAATGTAATTGAGTTTTTGAGATTTTGAAAACCAGGAAATCAAATTGATTTTATCATCCAAACCTTCTGGAAGTGGGAAAAATATACTTGAGTTAATAAATTTTGAAACGCAAAACTTTGAAATTAAGTTCGACATGATTTAGAAAATTTCCTTTTATTAAAAAAAATGCATTGATGTTGATTTATAAATATATTATGCAACAAAATATTTTGGTAGGTACCATGTTCCTTTGGTTAAATATTTCAGTCGTTCATTATTGCCTATATATATATATATATATATATATATATATAACCACTCAGCTATGCTAGTAGAGTATATCGACTGCATCCTTGAAAAGGGTAAGACCCCTCCCCAACGAGTCTCCTGATATGATTCTAAACTACATCTCATGATTAGCTTTGAGGAATGTTGATAATTGCTGCATTGCCATTACTCCCACGCCCACCCCAGCACTGAGTGATTATACTTGATAGGGTCCCAAATATAACCATTTGACTGCTCAACTGTGTGAAGACAAATGACTGTTGTAGAATTTAATTTATGGTGCACAGAATATATGGTCGTTGTTGGTTATTGATATCTTATTCCATCTTAATTCGCTGGCACCTTCTTGTCAGTAAAAATTGCAAAAGAAAGAAAAAAGAAGAAATGAAGTAGGTGGGTAGAGTAGATATATTTTGAATTTCAACTTTATTTCGTTTTGGTTTCCACACGGCTACTCGGTAACGAGGGACGTCTATTTGATACATTTGAGAATCGTTATTTCTCCCTTTTCAGACGTTGAATTATATTAGTCGTCACTGGTGGTTAATATGTCCAAATACAATCTCGTCATGTCCAGTGGTATTTTCATGTTGCTTGCTTGGTGTGCCGGCTCGCTAGCAGTAGACACCACCTGCAGGCGAAGTCTACGGGACTAAGCAGCCGATTGAAGAAAGTACTTTCAGTCTGAAGGGTTCTAATGAAGAGTGAATCTCTATCTTTCACAACGATGGTTCTTTTTTACGTACATGCTTCGTCCAGTTTCCAGTCAGGAGCTTCAGGGATTTTCTGTGTCTTTTTAATTTGTTTTTATTTTATTCTTTTTACTCCCTCCCATATTTTTTTAAGAATATGAAGGCTGATTTATTGATTGAACGGTCGTATGTTCTTCCTTTCTTTGAATATATAATTACCTCCCTTGTTTTTGAATTTCAGTAAACATCTATTGTTGATCTAACAAAATTCGGTATCGTCTTTTTTAATGTTCTGATGATGTCATATGCAAACCGGAACGGTTGCGCGTCGACTTTCTTTCGCAATAGATTATTCATTTCGGGTTACTTTTTTTCAAATATATATATATATATATATATATTGTTCAAGCCCTGTTAAATGATGAGCAGGAAGTTCAAAATGTAATACAAATAATATCATTCAGTAACAGAAGACTTTGTGACAGATATGATTTCTTTCTAAAACTTTGTCTTAAGCACCGATAAACACGTTGATCGACATATTGCAATTGCAGGGTGGAATGATAAAATTGTCGTCCCAAAGAAAACAACACTACAGCTTTATTTTAAAACTTTTATTGAAAAAATCAATTCAGGTAACTTGGAAATTTACTAAGCTTTTTTGCTTAGATGTGGCACAACGCCATATGAAAGGGGCACCCAATGAGACTCGAACTCACTCGTGTAGGTTTGCTAGTCGAGCTTGCTAACCATTACACCACCAGAGGCGCCTAATTCAGGTAACTTGATTATTCAATGTAGTTGCCTTCAGTCTCAATCATCGCCTCTATACGGATCCGGAACTGCTTGCATGCCTTTTCTATAAGCGCCGAGGGTGGATGGCGGCGATCAGGCTGGCTTTGGTGTTGTGGGAGGTCAAGTTGGTGATGTTCTCAACGTATGACAAACGAAGTAGTCCAGCGGATTCAGGTCGCGAACGTAGTGGTGCCAGTGAGAGAAGGGTGCAAAGTCGTAGCACTCTGTCTGAAACCAAGCGTGGGTCTCTTTGGATTTGTGGGCCGGGGCCCAGTCCTGCTGCCACAATCAGGGTCTGCTACCGACCACCTGATTGCACCAGGGAATCACCACGATCTTCAGCACATCCAGGTACACTTTGGTGTGGACGTTTAAGTCGACTTCGAAGATATGAGGTGGCATGATGTGGCCCTCACTTGAAACAAAACCAAAGACCATAACCGTAGCAAGAAACTTTGTTTTCATCACCCTGGACACGTCCCTATTTTTCGTGGTAATCCAGATTTGAATTTTGAGGGTGCTGGCAATGGTCCTGTTGTCATAACTTGGATCGGTAGAGAGCATGAATTGTGGAGCGGCGCATCTCCGATCTCGCTCGTTAAACATTGTGTCACTTTCAGACATGATAGAAGGCTCCTATCGCTCTTGGGATTTGTACACAACTGACCAACTAGTAGATGGTCTGCGACAAAAAAAGAAAACCGGTTTTCATTAAACGGAAATGGAATCATGCTGTCTTTTCTTGGACGACAATTGTATCGTTCCACTCTGTAATATTTTTAGTAAATTTTAAAGACGCACTGAAAGCGCAAGTAACAACATCAATTCTCTATGATAGTGAACAGTTTGTAATGGTAAACTTGACACAACGGCTATGATTCTGTTACCAACATTTTCTACAACCTCATCTGCCCAACTTTCAAAAGATTTCTTGACAGAAAGCTTTCTATTCTTGAGTACCAATCTGTTAACTTTTTCCCCCATTCGTGGTCTTCTCTTATGGTAATATCTTATGTTGAGACTTTTTTTGTGGGGGAGATAATTTATATGCTAATTTAGTATGCTTGATAATTTACATAAATGTAACGTTGTAGCTGGTACTGCTGATGTATCGCATCGGGCCCCAAAGGAATTAGAGTTGCTATGATGGTGAAGCAGATAGATGTACTAGTATCTTGAATGGTCTGTTGAGTTAGCGTGGGCACTTCGAAGAGTGGTTTGAAACACACACACACACACAAACACACACAATCCTTCGGCTCTTAAACGCCGGACTTTCTGCTATTTCTGCAACTTGTTTGAATTTCTGAAGGGGCTTGAAATCCTAACCTAGATCTCTATCTGTGTCCATTTCAGTAATATCATTATTTTTCAAAAAGAATGTAAGCACCTATACGAATCATTTCTTGATTAATGTTTCTTGCTCGCCACGTAAAACGTACACAAACGCAGGGGTTTTCATCTTTATTGTTTGACCGTGGATTATTATTTTTATTTATTTGACCGTAGATTATCAATTATGACTGATATCAGAGCAAAAGAGAAAGATGTATATATATATATATATATATATCACACTTGCATGTCTGGTTCGTCTAACTTGGATGGACCCCCACATATGGCCGAGCAAAAGCAGGACGACCAGCTCAAACATACATACATCAGCTCTGTGAGGAAACAGGATGTAGACCTGAAGACCTGCTAGAGACTACGGACGATAGGGAGAGGTGGCAAGAGAGGTTCAGGGATATCTGTGCTAGCGGCACGACACGATGATATATATATATATATATATATATATATATATATATCATACATCTTCATTGATGCATCGGGATGCGTCATCAGTGAAGTATCCTTTGGGTTCACGGGGGATGTTTCGGGTCTTGAAGCATCAGAGCCTCTTGCCCAAATGACCAAATCGGCATTAATCTTACTCCAACTCCATTCTGGCAGCTAAACTGCGTATTTTCCACACAAGTCAAATGATTGTAGAAATGGCTCTATCCATGGGTATCACTTATAATTTTGCAACAGCTAATCAGAGCATAATATATATAGAAAGAGAATGACGAACATATCTTTCTTTGAATTTACCTCTCTTACCGAAGTAGAGTTCAATGTCCTTTGAGACCACACACCTTTTGTCAGTGGACTTCCACGGATGAATATACACTCCTTGACTGTCGCTAACTCTGACTAAGTTGTGATGTGATCCCTTACATATAAACAAAAAATAATTAAAATAATTATTGACTCATCCATTTTTGTTTTCGTATTTCTAACTGCTTTATTTCAATTTGACACCGACTAATCTTTTTTCTTCGTTAATGTTGTGACGTTGCATACATAGTTATCCCAGGACGACAGTCCATTTTATGCGCATATAACGTCGAGGGCAGTCTAATACTTGACACTCCGCCAAATAAGTCCCAGTCAAGACTCCTATTTCGGGCATATGGTAAACCAGCAAATAATGTGGAGGTTAATTTGGGGTTACACGGATCTCAGAAGTTCGTAAGGGGGTGCCAGTTTACTTTCACATACACCACCAAGTCCTTTGTTTTACTACCCTTCAGGTAGCAGTAGAACGATCCTCTGGGTTAGAAAATATTACTGTAGCCAAATTTCCAAAATTCTCTTGTAATGTCTTAAGGAGGCAATAAGACGTTTAGTGAGAATTAATGAAAGCGATATGAGACTGAAACAGATACGTGCAAAAGAAGACAAATCGATAGCGAAATTAACATAACCAAAAGATTTCAACAGAAGGGTGCACTTAAAATACAACAAAATTTTAATAGGCGACGACCAAACAAATAATGATGACATTTCAGAAACAGTTCTTTTTCTTTTCTCTTTTCTTTTCACAATATAACAAAATGTTAAGCCAAGAGGAACGCCTCAAAAAGAAATGTCTCTCAACAGTCCTTTTTCTTCTTCCTCTTTTTTTCCTTTCTTTCTTTTTCTCTTACTTGAGAAAAGTGCCTAAGTCGTCGGACTGAAGCATATAACAAAGTTCATTCACTGCTTTAACCATTGATGAAACAGAATCTTTTCCATTTCTCTCTTTCTTTCTTGAATACATAGAACTTTCCAATATTTAGGAATTGTAGAAGGAAAACGGTTTAAGTTATACTTATCTTTGACGGGTTTTCAATGTTCAGATTTCTTTCTCTCTTTTTTACGGGTGAGTGACCTTTCCAGAGCTAGTTGACCGCAGCGATCTGCCTCTGTCGCTGGCTTTTTACGAACTAAAAACTCCTTCAAATGTCTCTAACGCGTGATGGTCTTTTTGGCGCGAAGAACCTGTGAACCAATCATTTGACTTTTCCTACTTCCACCACCAAGTCACGTCACGCCAACTTGATTGATCTAGACTCCTTCCGTTCAACAGGCTACAGGTCACAGAATGCGGGTAGCTTGACCTTCATTCCTATATCATTTAAACGGCCAGTCTTAGTGCCTGTTGATTCAAATAAAAGGAGGGTAAGGGGACTGACATCCCTTTCCCTCTCTCTGAAGCATACCACGTCACAATGTTAAAAAAATCAAATTTTTGAATCGAGGAATCTAATAAGCATTCCATGATTAGTGTTAGCTCGATCTTTATTGGGATTTCAGAGCTCCTGCCTTGACTGATGGTCACCTAATTGTGATGAGTTTTATTTTATCTATATGTCCATTAGTCAGTGATGACATTGTTTATTTATTTATTTGTTGGCACTCAGTTAAGTTTCTTTCGGTTTGCCACGCTATTCTATTATGCATTTCTTTATCTAAAACAATAACAAAAAAAAACCAATGACTACCATCACATTTCTGAAATGATAAAACGTTTCTCCATTGTCATCTTAGAATAACGGTGTTTATTATCTTAACTTACATTGGCATATTTCACTTAAATGTCTATTCCTCACCATTGCTGAAGACATCTAATACAGGGTGACACAAAATAGATGCAACCACGGCCAGGTAGTATATGGCTTGGTCTAACATACACAGAGTATATAACATCGATAACATTGTTGATGTTAAATTACGAAAGGCCTCAAAGCTAATATTCAAAGAACTGTATCCTAGTGACAATAAATAAACTATTAATTTGGCTATTGCCATTTTTCACACGAGACAACTGTTGCCACTTGTGAGAGCTATTTTCCTGATTGAAATGACATGTCAGTTTGACATGTCAAACAAATTCATATGCTGGTGGACAATAGCAAATTCAAAAAAAAAAGAATACACATCTAATTTTTGAACAATGCAGTACATTTTTCATGAAGGTAAAACAATTTCCTCAAAAAAATATCTGATTGGGTTGAGTCTTTGGCACAGACTTTAGATTTTTGTCTAACAAAGCAAAAATTCAAATCTTTTTTTGTAACCTTGAGAGCACAGACTATGCTTATGCAAGCAATTTTAGAGGAGAGATATGAGTACATTTTCAATGGAGATTATAAAGTGATCCACTTGAAAACAGATTTTCTCAGTATCAACTGATGAGTGGTGGTAGGTATTTATTGATCCACTCTGAGTCCTAAATACTGAAAAAAAAAAATGACCTGTCGGTCTCTTTTAAAAGAAAACATCAACTTTTAGAAAGAAGGTCTAAAGCCAGTCCAAAAGAATGATAATTCAATACTTCTTGACATTTTGGCTCAGCATGAATCGAACAAATATGAAATCTCTTCGTCTTTGTCAACTGAAAGCTATGGGTTAAAGATGACCACTATTGTTCCGCTAGGAGAATGGCTTTGGGATTAAATAACCTCCAAAGGTTTACATGCTATTAAACAAAGAAACAAAACCAACCAAAAAATTAAAGAAACGTTTTCAATATGAAATGTGTCCCCTTGTAATGGTTGGCAATCATAGTGATAATGGTACGGAGAGGCAGTATTTTGACTAACTTTCTCGAGGGGGCGTTATGGATTCATCTCGTCAAATGGCAGAGTTTGTTTGTTCTTGTTTTGCTATATGCGATTATGTAGATAAATTCATTGCTAGACATAATCAATCCCCGATAAGAAAGTCTGCTGAAAGAATTTTGGAAACTTATTTTCAAAATATATTTTCTACTTGTGAACAACACCCCGAAAAGGGACTCAAGTTTGCAACAACATTTTTCTTGAATATATCATACAACAACAAACAAAAGCTTGCTTTATAGGAAGTTCGAAAACATCCTCTAAGATGTTTTTAAAAAAACAGAAAAGGTCAAAAGAAAATTGATTTGTAGAGAAATTTTACGTATTTTTTTTTACTAGTATTTGTTTAGTATTGCCACAACTTTTTTTAATAACGATTTTTACTTGTTTACAATGTTTTATTGTTCATTTCTGAAAAAAATAAAAGTTTGTATATATAAATAAAACAGGCTGTATATGCGATTAGTGAGACAAGCGCAATGGTGGACATTTCAAACACGTCCTGCAAGAACTGCATCCTCTAAGATACAAACATCAAAACAATGTTTTAATTGTCATTATATCTGCTTCCAAGATATTCATTGTTTTTTTAGTTTATTGCCTTAATAATTGGTCATTATCATATTACATCAATACTGAGACAGTTTTGAATGATTTTTGTCTCCAAATACGTCGTGACGTAAAATATTTTTCCTCTCTTGTCCAATCATAGTGATCGAGGATTAATAGTTTTCATAATATACTATTTTCATATCTGAAACAAAATGAACACATCATTATTACTATTAGCAGTCACCTGGGTCCCATGTATATTGACACACCCTATTTTTACCTAAACTAACACAGAACTTTTTTTAGATTTTATTTGAGTTAGTATCCACTCCCTCAGTTAAGAGTAGATATTAACATATAATTTATTTATCTATTTCCTTTTATTCATCATCAAATCATTCGAGCGCTAAACCTCTTCATTTGGCACACTGCAGACATATCTGCCAAAACATCCGCTAATCTTAAAGCAGCTTAAATCTTTTAGCAAATTTTAACAAAAATATTTATCCTGTCATTATTTTTTCCTTTTTTCTACCATTCTTTCTGTTGTGTCCGTGGGTTTGTGGTAATACTCTGTCCTTCTTCTGACGCATCTTTAACGCTTACTTCTTTTCTTTCCCTGTATATCTGGATAACTGACTTTTCTTTTTTTATCGCTTGCCCTTTTTTTCGTTCGTACACTATGACTATGCATATGTATCTCTCTCTTTCATATCTTTAATTGCTCAGTCGGCTGTAGAATACAACGACTGCTTCCATGCAGTTGGCTAAGACCCCCCACCAACGAGTGTCCTAGGTATCACACGAAACAATTAGATGGTGAGGTTCCAGTAATGCTGGAGCTTTGGGGATTGCGGTGTACCCCTCCATTGCCATTGCTCCCAGGTCCACTCTGCCCTGGAGTTATAACACCTGATAGGGCCACACCTATGGGTCAAATAGAACTTAATTGTGTACCAATGATATACTGAATTGTTTAAAATAGAACTGTTTTGACATTTAACTGTTTGTAAATAAAAACTATACTTATCCTAAACAGAACTGTTTAAAATTTAATTCGACTTTAAATGAGCCGAAAATGGTTGATACGCCGAAAACAAAACAACCAACCAACTAACAACCCTGGCAACCTTACTTTAAACTACACATGGGCGAAATTAAAAAATCCTTCCGCTGAATAGTCACTCGATGTCTCGTTACTTTTACCCTAGTGGGATTTTCTGATTGTACGTATCTCTATCTCTGCTATACTTTTTCTATCAGTCAAGTTATCAATATTACTCCTATTTCAAGAATTGGACAGTTTTGTTATTAATTTTTCTCTTAGATATCTTTTGTTGTCTCATTATGATATAACGTTCTCAAAATGAGCATCCGATTTATCATTGAATTCAAGGAGTTTTTATCTCTATGTTCCGTCCGATAGACCTAATGTCTTTTTTATCAAAATCACCGACGGAAACCTCAAAGTCTTATATTCCTTTGTATATGGCTTTCTCTGCATCTGGATCATCTCCTTTTTCCATATTCTCCGCTCAAATGTAATTCTTTATTACCGTGCATGTAAGCTTGTTTTATTTCGCACTCTTCTGATTTCTATAGTCGCCTAAGTCCTCTGTCAAATTAATATCATTAGTTTTTTGAAATCTATAAGATTCAATTTCACTTGCTTTAGCATTTTTTCTTTGTTTTTTTTTATTCTTTTCTTTTGTCGGTTTGCTTTTTTACCTTTCCGTCGGTTGTTCGTAGCGATTAGAATTGATGCAATTTAACTCGTATCTTGTATTATCTATTTTTACATACCTGTCCCTATTTTTAAGGCGTTCAAAATTCGAAATATATACGCACTCTATTTTAGTGACACAGATACTGACTAAGGATTATATTTCATTTTAAGTTTTACAAGTAACTAAATACGCGCGAAAGAACCTAGTTTAGAATACTAATTTCTAACTGGGTCTGTCCAAGTACATGTAGTGGAGTTCAATTCGTGATTTCTAAATTCATCATTTCCTTATTTTCTTTAGGATGATCCCTCTCGGACTTGTACACTCATCTAGGTAAGACGGAAACTTTTACGCCGGTATCTATCAGAGCTCTATAAGTTTTTCCACGTAACCTATTCCTGATAGAATTAGGTGTGTCCATACTATTTTTGCATCGATGCTTTTTCATTCCGTTCGGGGGTTCTTATTCAAGTTGGCATTCTTCGATTCCCTACACTTTTCTTAGGGTAATTTATCATTACAATATTCCTCTTATAGCATTTCAAAATTTCTTTAAAACTATATCTATTGCTTCTCACTCTCAGCATACTTCTCTGTTGCACTAAAGAGATCCCTCAATTCCCGGGCCTGCTAAACAGTGCATTCATAGGCATTCTCCACCTTCTAGCGTGACAAACTTCCACAAGTTCAGAATCAATATCTGAAGGGTGTACCTATCCTAACTCACCATCTATCTTTTGATATCCATACCTCTACATCTCTTTGTTGCCTAATTTTTAGCCTCTAATCCCACAAACCCCCACGCGTGTCATGCCTAAAAATAAGTATCTGCAAAATAATAGGGTTGAATCAATCCCGTCATATTTCCTAAAATTATACGATACTTCTACATAGGATATATTTTCATAACATCTTATAATTTTCTGAACAACGCTACCTTCTGTCCCATCAGTCATAGATAAGTTTACTTGTCACTTGTTTTCATTGTTTGTCTTAAAGATGGAAAAATATTTGTCCATCTTCTCTACTCAGACGTCATACTTGCAATCGTCTTTTTCTAGTAAAAGAGTTGTACTTTTAAGGTAGCTTTCGTTTTTTAACAAATTTGAGATTGATTTTGCGGGATCTACCAAATTCTCAGTGAGGCCCTGGAAAAATTATCTGAATCTTTGTGATTTCTTTGTTTTTTTTGTTTTTAAATCAGGAACACGTATACAGAGAGCATGAAATATAATAAAAAATAAGGAAAAGGGTCGGGGAAACAAGCTTATTTTTTAGTTCGTTTCCACAATACTCGATTAAAGGTTTCTTTCGTTCTCTTCATTTGTTTTTTTAGAGTGTACCTGTTTGTTTTTAATCTTTTTTCTTCTGTCTGGGAAGCTGGGGGTTAATAGCTGTTGTCTTGTCTGGTTCTCATGGATGACATTTGCCGTGTCTATCGTTCCTTTCCTCAGGTATTTTACTATCTTTTCGATTTTTATCTACCTCTCACTACGTTTTCTGGGACGTTGAACGTTATTATATGTTGCATATCTTCCAACAAATAATAATAATTGTTTATTTCATTTTCTCTGTTATCGAGTGAAAAGTTTGTTAGATGTTCCCCTTTAATTTTTCATGAGTCCTGATAGAAGAATTTGTTGTTTTTGTTTTTAACTATTTGAGCATTCATGTCTCCGAGGATTATAGGAACGTTATGTTTGATAATACAACAGACAAGGGAAGAGAACTCATTTTAGAAGATGATTAAGTCTGTTTCCTCATTGGTATTGATGGGACTGTTGGAGGAGATGATTGTTGCGAAGTGTTTGATGTTAAATGTTGCAAGGTTTTTTCTCAGTTGCATTTTCTTAATGCTATTAAAAGATTTTTGGGCACGAGGAGTGAGTAGCATTCTTTCTTATGGCAGAATTAACGCTTTTCCATGCCGATACTGAGACAAACGTCTATCCATTACCATTATTGTAGTATCTTATTTCTTGTTCGTTAGGGTAGGATATATTTTGATGTATGCATACAATGTCTACATTGTGCTCTGCGGCAGACGCTGTCAGCTCAGGTAGCTAACTTATTTTTTCTAACGTTAAATGTTGCATCTACGTAATTTTGGCTTGGGATTGACCTTGAATATTGTTGCTGATTTTTTAAAATACTGGAACCAAAGCTACAACTTCAGTGGAACGTGTCCCTTGTTTACCTACGCAAAAGACGATGTGGTTTGGACATATGGCTTGGATTAGAGTTATAGTAATCTCTCGATGGCTATTTTTTCTCGTCCCTTTATGACACCCTCATTGATGAGTAGCAGTAGTTTCCCGTCAGAACTATTTAATTCTGGCCGTTGACCTGTTGGTTTCTTCCAACCAGCATCTTGTAAAACTCATCACTGACCCAACTTTGGGTTTATCCGCCTTAATGTTGCTTCCCATGTCTTCTGAGGTTATATATTTACAGTAATAATTTTGTATTTGAATTTGTTAAATTTTAATTCACTTAAAGTCCAATTATTCCCTTTCGCTTTTTCATTCCCCGACCACAATTTCCATTGTAGAATCCGTGCTACCAGAAGCAGATAACAGGGAGCATTAGCCTCTATGTGAATGCAGACAAAAGGTTGAATATTTGTATTAAGAAAAAAGAAGACATCTCCACTCGAAATGGCGGCTCTCTGAAATTAGAGGATAAGTTTATATACCATTGTAGTAGCGCCTTATCAACTGAAAATCATATCATCTGGTGAAGACGTGGACTGATATCGATAGGCAATCGATCAAATGGAAGTCTGAACTATCCGATAAATTAAAACAGAATTTCCTCCAAGCAGCGCTTGTCTCTTAGTATGCAACACATGGACACTGGCAAAACGTACAGAGAAAATCTAGACGGGAACTGGCAATATTTATCACCTGCTTTATATTTACATCTTTTATCTCCTATTTTGATCTGTTTCAAGAATCGGAGATGTGTGTTTGCACCAATACGTATGGAACTTAAAAAATGTTCAATAGAATTAAGTAGAGTTATGATTTTTTATGACAACGGAGAAAAAAAAAATAGCTATCGCTTCCAACAGTAATCCTAATGAATTACTTAACCAAACGTCGTAAATACTTAATGTTTGAAGACATAAAAAGGCTTGTTTACTTGGCAGGTAAAATACATCTTTTTATGTTAATTTTTATTATTCCTGGTGGCCTTTTAGTCAATAAAATATAGTTACGTCTAACCCTTCTTTCGTCATAATCAACCTGGTGATCTGATACGATGGATCTATGTAAATTTCTTCTGACTATATATATATATATATACGCATGTGCGTGTGTGTGGGAAGAGTTTGTGAGTTTGCGTGCGTGCGTGCGTGCGTGCGTGCACGCGCCTGTGTGTGTGATGAATTTGTTTGTGCATGAATTACGACCTGAATTGAATAAAGAGAATAGCAAAATTCATTTACGTAAATCACACACACATACATAAACAGTCACTCATGCACATACATACTGTATGATACTGAGAGGCCGGAACTTCAGAATATCCTAAATGGTATTCAAAAAAGGATTTTGGTGATCTCCAGAGCTGAAAAACAGAAAACAGCGAAAGAAAAACCGTCAGGTCCAGAGATCATTCTACTCAAATCCTTATGCTTTCGCAAAAAAAAAAAAAAATTGGAATCAAAAAGTGGCAAGCTTGATGTACCGAAGGAAGAACTCGAAAATCATTTGAGGTTGACATACTCTGATGACTTAAACGTTATCCTAATACCTCCTCTAAGAGATTTACCAAAACCCCAAGATCCAATGGTAATGTTTATGATAGCGGGATAAAACTAAAGGAAGTCCGAGATTTCATCCATAAGGTCTGCGTAGGTAGTTGCCCGGGTTTGAATGGTGGTAGGCCGATGGTATTTGGATACCAGAGGAAATGCAGTCAAGAGGTATCGCAAATGTTCGACAAATATCCCTCCTAAATGTAGAAGGAAAAATATTTTTTGGCGTCCTTGCTTGCCGTATGACCACCTTTCTGATGAGCAATCATTATATAAATAAATCTGTCCGGAAGGCGGGGATACCTACCTGCCCCGCATGTCTGGAGGAGCATTCACAAATGATATGGAAGTCAATACTCTCAGCTAAAAGGGACAAAACAGAACAACATGGGATCTGGCTTGATCTTGCCAATGTATCCGATTCCGTTACGCACCTTTTAATTCGAATGGCCCTCGAATTTTTCAACTTCCCAAGCAATGTTGGGAAATCATAATGAAATAGTTCAATTCAGCTTTCATGAAATTTACCGTTAAAAACTATATCACCAAGTGGCAGACACTTGAGAACGGCATCGTGATGGGCTGTGTGATTTCCCCACGTCTTTTCGGTCTTGCCATGGAACTCATTTTACGAGGTGCAGAAAATACGTCGAAAGGAGTAACGAAAAATGAACATCTGACTCTTCCTCCTTCGAGAGCTTTTAGGGACGACATCATCGTTCTCGTTCCGTCCTAAATCGCTGCCGATGTTTTACTACAAAGGTATTATGACCTTTTCACATGGGAGAGAATAAAGGCTAAGTCAAAAAAACGTCGAAGCCTATCGTTAGTCGGAGGATCTGTCAGGGAGATCCATTTAAAAATTGGGGGGTGATAAGATTCCAACAGTCAGGGAGAAGCCGGTAAAGACTCTCGGGCGTCTTTATTCAATCCCACTGACTGATCGTCATAGCGATTGGGAAATTGGGAAAGTACGCCTTCACATGATGATGAAGAACTCAGTCGACGAGATCATTCGGAAGGCGTATCCAGATATAAAATCAGGTACGAAGTGGTCGGTCGTTAAGGCCGACCAAGTGGCAGAATGCAGCCAACGAATCAAAGACATCATAGGCGTCACACAAACCAATCGAGCTGGGCTGGGTAGCACGAGTCAAAAGTTATTCTCCAAAGTGGTCCCAAAAGGAAAAAGAGACATGGTTTACCGAAGAAGTCAGGATGTTTGAGGAAGAGCAAAGAAAAGTCAGTGCTGATACTCAGGCCAAACAATATGCTAGGACAAAATGGAATGATATCGCAACAAGTGAATTATCGTGGAAATCCTTAATTGCAATGGAACTACTGGCAATATCATTCTTTCTTCGCTCTATTTATGATCTCTTACCAAATTCGACCAACCTAAAATTATGGGGATATACTGATTCGGGCCTTTGCTTGTCGTGTAAAAGTGATCGAGGTACTTTGCACCAAGTACTATCTGCATGTCTACAATCGCTTCAGATGTACTCATGGCGACATAATAAGGTTTTTGAGGTGATAATAGAGTTGTTAAGAGCACAATGTGAGACAGCAAAACAGCAATCTGTTACAGCCGAGGAACCCATAAGTCAGTTTCTCAAGGAAGGTGAATGTCCTGTGAGGAAACAAAATATCCCAATATGAATCTACTGAACCGAGCTTGTGACTGGAAAGTTTCAGCGTATCTCAATACATCTCTACAATTTGAAGTTCACATTATTGAAACAGAAAAGCGGCCGGACATTGTAGCATAGTCAGATTCAAAGCAGAGTGTCCACCTCATTGAATTGAATGTCCCCTGGGAAGAAAACCAGGCAGAATCACACAAGCGGAAGAAAAACCGATACGAGATACTGCGTGCCGACTGCGTGCCGACTGCGTGGAAAAGGTTTGGATATGCCATGTGATTCTTATTGAGTTTGGGTACCGTGGTTTCTAGGACACTTAGTCTTTTCGTTTCTTTCAAAAATTGGAATCACTGGCTGCAGTTTGAAAGTTGCCTCAAATCATCATCAGACCACGGCGTAATATGCATCAAGTTGGATTTGGTCGAAAGCGAGAAGTTTTCAACGTGAATGAATTACACGCGGAACCACCATTCATGTGTTATTACGTAAGAAATGGTTACTGTAAACGCGTAATAACATCAACGGCCAAAAGTAAACGCATTTTTTTAAAATCACAAACTGCACACTAAAAATGAAGATTAACGTCCAATGTTGTCTCTGCTCTTAATTGATATATAGATATAATTCAGTTAATACGCAGTCCGGTGGCAAAAAGCTGGTTGGTAGCACCAGGTGTGGCAGTACCACCTTGAGCTACCGAAACTGTGTTATCACCACCTGGTTAGCAGCTGATGAGTGCAAGGTATCACACGTGCTTTCACACATTGTATGATGAAAAAATAAAAATAAAAATGGTCGTACCACTTTGCAATACCAGTGAATCTGATGTATGACTGTATGACTGACAACAAAAAATCAGTCATGAGAAATCTAGAGGCAGAGGCAAGAAATTCGTTCGCACGAGAGCAAGGGATTTTTGAAAAGTGTCAATCATTGAGGTACTTTCAAGGTGAAAAGAGAATTTCTGAGCTAGTTAAAAAAAAACCTCCACATTTACAATGTAATTAGATTTGTCAACTTAGAGATCATTCTTTCATCTACTCGAGAACACCTCTTCACATCCTTTAGATTTATTCTTGACGGTTTTAGCCGATGAGTTTTTCTGCTTATGTTATATTGTTGTGATCCTTATAAAAAAACAACCTTAGGTAGAAACACTGCAAATCAAAGAAATCATTCACTGGTCTTCACAATTAAAAGATTTCGAATTTTTTTTACGATTCTAGTGGCAGGACAAGAAATGTAATTTTGCACTGCGCAAAAATAGATAGATAGATAGATAGATTAATAAACGAATAAAACATGTTGTAAAGAGAAAAAAATCAATTTTTTTCGGTTTAACAGCTGCAATCCTAGATTCAAATTTATGGGTCACAACTCTTTGATATTAGTTGAACAACACTTCCAGTAAAACGGTCAAAAATTTAACAGAGATGCAAAATACACCAGCATAAAAAGAGATTTACACGATTAACATAAAATCAATAATCGAATAAAACGATGACTAAGTCTGAAAAAATGTGTGCCATTTTGGTTTAATATGAAACTTAATCATCCGACCAAGTATTAAAAGTTGACAGTCATAAACATCTAAGTAAACAAATAAACCAAATTATAAGTCACTGCTGATTTGAAAGGCTTACCCACCAAAACAACTAAACTACTCCCCTGAAGAATAAAAGTGAACCGTTACCAACATCCAGAGAAATAAACAAGTAAGATGGGCAATTCACGGATAATTTGAAACGCATCCATCCCAAAGCAAATAGAAACACTTTAGTCATGTCTATATATTTATATATATATAGACATGACTAGAGTGTATATATAGACATGACTAGAGTGTTTCTATTTGCTTTGGGATGGATGCGTTTCAAATATATATATATATATATATATATATATATACGTGGTGCCTTCAATAGGTTTCGTGACATTTTTGTACTGGCATTTAAAACTGTCATAGAGTCTTGAAAAATAAGTATGTTAAGCTATACATCTTATGAGAGGAATGAACAATTTTTATGATTTCAGGTTCAAAGGAACAGCTATAGCAGGAATTGGAATACACCCTACAATCACAGCTGGTGAATTTCAAAAACGCAATCTGGAATTTAGAAGAACGATTTGCAATAAAATTCAATTTTAAACTTGGAAAAAATGCCTTGCGATGAAAGCTGGATCTAGTTCAATGACCCAGAGATCAAGAGACAGAGTTCCCAGTGGAAGTATGCTGGCTCTCCCAGACCCAAGAAGGTGATTCAGAGCAAATCCACACACAAACTTTTGATTATCCCTTTTTTTGACCGCACTGGAATGATATACATGCACGGGGTTCCCACTGGAAAGACAGTCAACAAGGAATACTATGTTGAGGTTTTAAGGGAGTTCAGGAGGAGATTCCGTCGGAGAAGGCGAGCACTCTTCAAATCGGGTCAGTAGCATTTCCACCTGGACAATGCACCAGTCCACAACTCCATCCTTGTCACTGACGATTTGACCAAGATGGGCATCAAGATAGTTCCTCAGCCTCCCTGTAGTCCAGACCTTGCTCCCTGTGATTTTTGCTTATTCCCTAAGCTCAGAGGCTGTCGATATGAGACAATCCAGGAGATGAAAGAGGTGGTGACGAAGGTCATTGACACGCTCAAAGAAGAGGACTTCCATAAGACCTTCCAGAAATTGTGGGAACGGTACAACAAGTGCATTGCAGCCGGAGGAGATTATTTTTGAAGGGGACTAGAGTTTCATGTGTATACTATTAATAAAGGTGCCCATAGGAAAGAAGTTTGGAAACTTATTTAATGATCCTCGTATATATATATATATATATATATATCATCATCATCATGTCATGTTGCTAGCACGGATATCCCTGACCCTCTCTCGCTACTTCTCCTAATCGTTCATCGCCTCTGGCAGGTTTTCATGGCTACATCCCGTATCCCCCCATATATATGTTCGAACTGGTCGTGCTGCTTTTGCTCGGCCAGATGAGGGGGTCCATAGGAGTACATCACTTATGAGCACGTCCCTGCTTCTCCCGTAGTGCCCTGCATGTCTGGTTCGTCTAACTTGGATAGTTTTCGTGATGGGAGGCAGGTGGCCGTATAGTTGGTGCCTTGTAGAGTGTTGCACCAGGACTTGTTCAATATTGCTCTCAGCATTCTTGTGTAATTGCCGTCTAACTTATTCTCCAGCCGTTTCGTTTGCGTCCAAGTGGTACATCCATACAGCAGTATCGACACGACCACTGCCTGGAAGAAACTCCGTTTCATTTTATCGGTCTGGTCTGATTTCCATATGATTTATAACCTATCGATAGCTGTCCATGCCATCGGTATCCGTGAGTCGACGACTTCTTCAGTTGATGAGATACAACTTCCTAGGTAGGTGAATCTGTCTACTAGTTTCAGAGAGGTTCCGTCTAGTGTGGAAATGTTGCCTGTTTTATTATAGTACATAAATTCAGTTTTGTGTGCATTAACATGGACGCCAATGCCTGCGGCAGCTCGTTCCATACTATGCTGTAGTGTTTCGGCTTGGTTGGGTGTATTCGGCAGTATCGCTATGTCATTGGCGTAGTCGGTGTCAGTAATTGTTTTTGCGGGGTACCTTCTGTTTCTTTTCTTTTCTGCTCGAAGACGTTCTCTCTGATTTTATCAATCGATGTTCTAAGCACGTAGTCTAGAGAGATGATAATGAGGTATGGGGCTAGCGTGTCCCCTTGTAGTACTCCTGCTACAATGTCGAAGTATTCTGTGTCTCCATCCGGTGAACGTACTTTCACTTTAGTGCTTCTATAGAGAATCATTATTGCTGCAACGGTTTCTTTTGGTAGGCCGTATGCTAGTAGGATTTATTCAATCTTCCCTCTGTGAATGGAATCGAAGGCCTTGGTAAAGTCGACAAATAGTAATGTCTCCTGTAGGTTTTTTGCTCGTACGCCCTCAAGGATTCTACAGATGGTCAATATTTGTGAGGTCGTGGATCTATTTCTTCGGATGCCATTTTAGTTTTTCCTAAGGATGTTGTCGATTTTTGGGATTTCTCGTCGAGCCCTGCAGCTTTCCTATTTTTATTTTTTCTAAGAATCGAATCGAGTCCTTCTTGAGTGAACTGTCCTAGTTTAATGTCCAATTGCTTACTAATAAGTCTTGTAATTGGTTCATGCGTAACTTTTGGTGGGTTTCCAAGAAGATTTTCGAAATGCTGTTTTATCCTTTCTTGTTTGCTTGGCAGTGCTCTTCTTTCTACTTACTTCGCTTATTGTTTGCTAGGTTATCCTAGATTGCCTATCTTCCACTGAGTCTGTAATCTTATCCATCTCATTTTGTATGTATTCTGTCTGTTCTTTTAGATATATGCCTGCTAATTGATATTGTGCCTTTTTTAATTTTATGGCATTTGTGTTTGTTGGATTCTTCCTATAGCTTTTGAAGGCAGTTTTCACGTGTGCTGGTTTTTCTCTAACCACCAACGTTTCCCATGGGACTCTATATTTAGTTTTAGGTTTTGTTAGAATACACTTCGCTGCCGCCTCGATGAGCGCGTTGACGAAATTCTCATATTCGTCATTTGGGGTACCTTTTTCTGTCTTCTCTTGTAGTTTCTCGAATCTGTTTCTCAATTGTAATTCATATTTGTAATTGTCTTTAACTGGAATCATTTTGAGATGAGGCTTCTTAATCTGAGAATTAATTTTTTTTGTAGTTGTCTTTAATTGGAATCATTTTGAGATGAGGCTTCTAAATCTGAGAATTAATTTTTTATTTATTGCGGACTTTTTTTTCCTCTTCTTGGTAGAAGAAACAACACACAAAAAATAAATACCAAGATGAGGACAAAAAGTCCCCAATAAATGAAAAATTAATTCTCTAATTCATATTTATCTTTAATATCTCTGTTGCTAAGAAGGGCCCAGTCATAGTGTTTTGTGGTCGCTGTTCGTGTGGCGTTTTTTCGTTGGCTTAGTCGTCTTTTTGCCGTGACTATTCGATGATCGGAGGACACACCCTTGAAAGAGGAGTATGCTTCGCAATTCATTGCGCTATTTTTCCATTTCTTGTTTATAAAGACGTAGTCTATCTGTGCTTTACAATTGTTCACGTATGTGCAGGTCCATAATTTTCCCTCCCTTTTTTGATAGTTTGTATCGAGGCATGTTAATCTATTTTCTATCATGAAATATGTTAGATGTAGTCCATTTCTATTTGACGTGTTGTGTAGGCTGTATTTGTTGTTTCCTTTTTTCCCGATTTGGGCATTCATATCTCCGCCAATAACTAGGACGTTGTGTTTCGGAATGCTACGCACTAGTGGAGATAGCTCATCGTTGTTCATTTTCTTCACCAACATTGGTAGGGCTGTTGCAGGAGATGATTGTTGCTCTGGGATTGCCTTTAAACGTAGCTGCCATCATCCTAGGTTGTATTCTCTCAATGCTATTAAGTGTTTTTGACGCTCTTGATCCTCTAAGCATTCCTAAACCTCCTACCGTGGCATTGGTATAGTTTTTCCATGCTAATACAGTGGCTAGCGTCCATTCATTGCCAGTATCGTCATATTTGATATCTTCGGTGTGCATCTATCTGTGTTCTCGTATGCATATCATGTCTATATTATGTTCTACGGCCGATGCAGTCAGCTCTGGTAGTTGACCTATTCTATTCAAGGTTTTAACGTTAAATGTCGCTATTCGTATATTTTGTTTGCATTTTTGTAGATTTTGTTGTTTGAGCTCTGTAGCTGATTTTTTAAACACTGAGGCCAGGGCTCCAACCTCAGCAGGACATGCCCCCTTTTTACCCGCGTGAAGAGCGATGCGGTTTATGTATGTGGTTTGAGTGTGGGTCATGGTTATCTTTCGATGGCTGTTTTTATTCTCATCTATAGAAGCCACTCTTATAGATGAGCAGCAGTAGTTCCCCGGTCGAACTGATGATCCTGAGCGTTGAGCCACAAGACTCATAAGTGCAGGACCAGGTTAGGCGTTGCGTTTAGCCGTCAGAGGGGTCATTCGCGTACCTTTACGTCCACCATGCTGCTTCCCAGGTGTACGTAGAAAAAAAAATGACGAAATAACTTGTGTTCCCCTCCCCAAGTTGCAGACTTTCCCAAATTTTATTTAAATTCTTTAGTGACTAAAAGGTAGAGCAGAGCTGGAGAGATGAAGATATAGCTTGTGCCACCAGAAAACCAAAGGTTCAATACTGGTTAGTATAATGTCTTTAAGTCCTAATAATTTAAAATGCCGAAAATTCTACAAAATTGTATGCTGTTTCACGCTTTGTAAAATGCCGCTTGTATAGTGTGTTTTAAATGTAAAGACACTTTTACCGTAAATCCAAATTGAATATATGACCCTGGTCAAATGTGCTAGCATGCACGACACATGTTTCTGAATCTCTTCTAAAAGCTTAGAATGACAACTGCTTCCCACACCCTATAGTAGTTTAGAAGAAAACAAAAAACAAAACAGCCTAAGTAAAAGTCCCAAAGCCACAAAAAAAGAAAAAAAACCCAAAAAACAGGTTAATAGTTTAATAGAACTGTTTGGCATTTAACCTGAGTGTAAGCAAATGCCTTATGCAAACTTAAATTGTTTAAAATGTACTGTTTGATAATTTAACTATATGTAAACAAATGACTGCTGTTTAATTGTTTAATACATTGCGAAACTTGGAACCATTTAAGTCTGTTGAATCATGAAAAATTGAATAGTTAGAAGTAGAACTGTTGGATATTTTATCACTGTGTGTACCTATAAAATATGTTTAAAAAATCATACATATATATATATATATACAGAGGATTTGGCGCTAAATAACCAAGAATGTTTGATATGCCATAAAATAAAACCAATTCAATGTTCTTCAACTATCTATGTGCAAAATGTTTTACAGACAATTCTTTACCTTACCAAAAGTATCCAGTTTTAGGAGAAGGGGAATTCTATATACAAACCAGCTGTTCTTTGCTTACCAAATTTTCTAAAATTCTGCAACTGGTAGACCTGTTATAGTTTTTCGGTATATTCAATAAATGTACACGGAGGTTAAGATAGCTGATTTAGGTTGCTAAAGGGAGGTTTTGGGGTCCGATCAACCTCGATTGGTTTGCCTAAGATTGGAATGTGATGGTAAAAGACATGAAATTTCGAAGGACACGAGGAATATTTCATCACTGATGATTCTTCGATTGACAACAAAAATAGGTATTTTGTGAGATATATAAAATGCTGCCTGAGTATAATATGATTTATTTATTTTTCATGTAAAGATTTTTTAAAAGCGGCACGAAACCGTTAGTCATTGTGTTTTAGACACCAATAAAAGAGCTTTATTTTACACGAATCCATCATTTACAAATAATATGAAATAAGAAAATAATTAATGATTTAAACCTTAAAATTCTAATATGCGAAAGTACCAAATGCCACCATTATCATTAAATGTATGTATCAATGTATCAATCTATCTTTCAATCTATCATATTTACCAACCTCTCCGCTCGGGCAGGATATGGCACAAGGTCAATTTTTTAAGTCGAGTTTAACAGGTTTGAATTCAGAGTTTTCCTTCTCCTAGACTAGTTGCCTCAACAAGGCTGATGAACCTTGTCTGTCCTACAATTTATCTATAGCTGGAGGAAGAATAATTGGATTCATACCTTTCCCAAGGGTTTTAGTGCTATGTGAAATGCAATCAGTCTAGTCCAGGATTTGAACTCGTGTCGCCGTGTCCATTTCCTGCGAGGATAACCGTTTCACTACGGGCACCTCCTATCTATCTTTGTATCTATCTGTTTATCAATCTCTATTTCTATCTCTATCTTTCCATCTCCCTCTTTCTCAATATAGATAGATAGATAATCTTCAATTTTAGATATGTTTAATAAATATGACATGCACTTCCTGCTTACCTATTTTAGCTTTGACCCGCTCAGGTTTTTTATGGGTCGTTTGACTTCTGGATGGAATGAATTTAGAGGACGCAGTATATTTTCAAAGTACTTTCAGCTTCAATATAAGCAATAATCGGGGGTAGGAAATAAGGAACTGACAAACACGACGATTCATATATATCTATGTAAAGGGTAAAAGGAAGAACAAATGGCGGGGGAATTTACGGAAAAAAAGGATTTTACTTGACGGGAGAAGTGTTAAAGGCATTGTAGAACGTGGCTGTTATATTTGAAGTTTATGTTCTAAAGGAAAGTTTTTATTTTTAATTTTTGTATATTGAATATCAAGAATGTGGAGTGTTTGCTTGATTTTTTCTTTGTGTATGGATGTCTTTTTAGTTAATTTTTTTCTGTATTTTTCTTTTTCCTTCCTTCCCTCTCTCTTTATATATATATATATATATATATAATGTAGTGGAATATTCAACTCTATAAATGTCGAGATGGTTTAGTTATAGATTTGCACTTTTGTTTGCTTTTATCAAAGAATACAATATAATTTTGTTTTTAAATGACCAAGTAAAAAGTCATGTAATGGAGAAACACTTTTTTTTTTATTTTTTAATTCAGAGCTCAAAACAAAATAGAAAAAAGCAACTTAAACATAATAATGGTGAGGGTTTCTGCTATATTTCATTGAAAAGGCTATTACTCCTGGAAAATTCAATTCATCTGCACAAAGTACAGAGAACAGAAATTCTATTTCAGTGAGTGGAAAATGAATAATAAAAAAAAAGATTAAACAGGGATTGATAAGAAGTTTGGTGTAATTTGCTTTACTATGCCAGGTTCTTTACATTTATACCCGTGGAAATTGAGTAATATAGGACAGACTGTTGCTGCGAACGTTTTTTTGCAACATCAATCTTCCTGTCTCGTGATAAAATATGGACAATATAACAAAATGAACGGAAATCACAAATATCGATTAGCTTGAACCAGCGTACACTTGTTTTATTACATTGAAAATTTTCAAACTTCTTCGAAAACAAAATAAAAACTTATAATTTCTTACATTATTTTTTCACGTCAAAATAACAAAACTATATGCATAAGATGTTTTATTTTAAAATCTATATAATTTGAAATTCAACGAAAGAAAGGAAAATGCAAACAAGTTTTCGGCTTTTTTTTTGTCAATAGATAAAGAAAAATACTTTTGAGAATATATATATATATATATATATATATATATATACATTCCAACAAATATATATATATATATATATATATATATATATACATTCCAACAAATATATATATATATATATATATATATATATATACTCACTCTTTAGGAATGGAAAGTCAGTATATATATTTTAATATTAAATAAGTCTAATATTCATTTAAGCTATTTTACTTTTCCACAAGTGTATATTCATTTTTGGCGCCTTTACTATCGCTCTCTCTCTCTCACTCTCTCTCTCTCTCTCTCTCTCTTTCTCTCTCCGTATATATACATATGTATATATCTCTGTATGTATGTGTGTATTTATACTGAATATGTGAATATATATATATATATATATATATATATATATGTGTGTGTGTGTGTGTGTGTGTGTGTGCATATACGTGAATACATACATACGCTTGAATTAGGAAATATATTAAAAAAGCCTTATTGAGAAAGGGTGTAATTTCAGCTAATGTTTATTTATCATGGGTTGGAAACTAGGTAATGGCCAAAAACAAAAGCAAAAAAGAACCTTTATCTCAGAACTAGGCTGCTGACAGTCGGAAAAAGAAAATGTCAACTTGATAAGGGAAAATTGTTAAAAAAATTAACATATATAAAGGATACTAAACGCAAGTATAAATTAGAAATAATCCCAAAATCTTAAGTTATAAATGTGAACGAGGCGAGTCCCCGTAACGTAGCTGGTAACGTAAAGTATGGTGACATCTTAATAAGCAAGTTCAAATTCCAGTCTCGTTATTACCAAAGAAACCAAACCGTAACCAAATTTGACAACAGTTTATTTACCCAGCCCAAAACTGTAAATTTTGAAAAGTGTTACAGTTTGCCAGTATTCAAAGTTTACTATCATCTAAACCCACAGCCTACAAAAACTAAATACCTCAACCAGTCCATTTTAACCATAATTAGGAAGAGAAGACATACATTTATGAATTTCCATTGTAGAATAATGCAAATGACTCCATTCACAATTTGAACTCGGATCGTTGCATACCTACGTTGCTTATACAAGGATCTTTCTTTTTTATCTTTTTTCTTCCATTGGTCTTCTCCTCTAAATTCAGTATATACTCTTACGTGGATTTTAAGATTTTGTTACGAGACATTTACATAATTTCTAAAATTCTTTTATATTTTGCCATATAACAGCACTCCAATACCGCTGCCTCGGAAGAAAAACAAAATCAAGAACTAAAGATCTATAATTAAAATATCAAATTGTTCACAACTAGCAACCTAGACATTCTAGGTGTATAATGTGAAAAAAATATAAAGCTGTCATATTGCTCATGACACTCCTGAAAAAATGATTTAAAAAAATAGTTATGACAAATGACCTGCAAGATTCGCATTGCAACACAGCTACCTGAAAACACATTAAAATCTAGAGGAGAGAAATTGAATTCAAAATCATTTGAAGAAAAACATCTTTTATAACATTTATACTGTTATGAATAATAATGATTGGATAAAGTGCATGCGACAGAAATACCTTACACAATGTAAACTGTAACATACATGTGTGGTGTAATTGATCTTAAGTTAGTTGCAATACTAGCTCTATTTAATCATACTCTTTTTTTCTTCCGATAAGATCAGATACGATCATGGCTTAGACCAGTTCAAATTGTGCTTTTGCTCTTGAATCATTTTAACACTGTAACTGTGCCTCACCGACTTGGTACTATATCGAACATTAACTGGAATTACACTTTTTGAATACTATTGCTTCAAACAGCTAAAGTTTATTACCATTAGTTGTTTTTTTAGCAGTCAGACACGAAACGAGAGAGGAATACAGAATGGAAAATATACTGTTTTTGAATAGAAACGCTATGAGATTCTGGGGTGGTAAACGAACAAAACTCAACTTCGATTCCTTCGCTTCGCACGTCCCCACGCCTCAGAGGGCTCTGAACTCTGCAGACTGTCTCTGCCTCTTAACTCTTAATTCATAACTGCCCAACTCTCAAATCACTTCCAAAAATCTTTTGCTTATAAAATATCCATTAATTATTCCATGCCTTAATTAAATAATAACACGTTTCATTAACATTTATTAAATTCAAATTAATATCTCAAGCCAAACAATAGAATGTTTACTGCCCAATATCTAACCTTCAACCCTGATTTCAAAACAAATCTCTAACATATAGTCCCAGGTGATTTCTTAAACAGCTTGTCAACTTGAGTGTTGACCTCGTGGTGTAATGGTTAAAGCGATGGTCTGCGGAATCGTAGTAAACGAGTTCGTATTCCAGTCGCGCTATTACATTCACTTTCAGGCAAATACCCTTGGGAAAGGTATGAACCCCGTTATCCTCTCAGCTATGGGTTAAATAGTACCACCACTGTTCTTCTAGGAGAATAGCTTTGGCATTAAATAACCTACAAAGGTTGATATGCCATTAAACAAAGAAACCTAACCTTGTCAACTTGATATCCTGGTATGTGAACGCATATGACGTTTCCATGTGACCTGCATTTCATTCACAGATTTTAACTAACATACAATTTATTAATATAAATAAATTATGATTAATATTCATCCCAATTAATAATAATATTCATCCTAATTAATATTAATATGATTAATATTCATCCTAAATTATATTACACACTGGTCAATCGGTAATTGTGACAACAAGAGTTTTTCTCGCTCGTTTCATGTTACGTCGGAATATTGCTGTTCCCGATAGAATTTTCAGCCCATAGCAGTATCGACTTTATGTACTATGATTCAATTGTTTAATCAATTCAATAAATGTTACAATGTATGGTTCACAGCGAAATATGATAGGATGTCGAAAGGCTTCCAGAAAAAAGAATTGTTAGTCCTCGAATCAATATTCGCAAGAAGTGTATATATTTAAAAGATACACATAAAGTAGACAAAGACTTCGATGCAATAAGATAATCAATGGAATAGAATATGTCTAGAATGTTTACCTCATAGGGAATATAGGATTGATCTAAAGTAACAGTTAACCGATGATTCTAATTCTGAATATGTAATGTGTGCAAAAATGTAACCTCTTTTTAATTCGACAAAATAATGTGTATAATTTTGTCTTTTTGATTTTATGTTGTTACTGTTAGCAATTGGTATCCAATAATTACTGCTTTGATCTGTCTTTCATTTTTCGAGAATACTCGTTTTTTTTTCCATGAATATGTTCTGGCTTTCGTTTCGCACGGCAATTTCTCTCTTTAACCGTCTTTTTCGTGACTATGTCAACATGATGATGTCAGCAATTCATTTCGTTTGTCATTTAAAATGTATGAAGAGAATGTTTCTTTATACTATAGTTATTGTTTGGAGTACTTTTAAATATAATAATATCTCGTCAGTTCAACTATAGCTTCTTGCCTGTATATTAAGTGTTTGAATATTATGCCGTGTGGAGAAAACTGGTTACAACTTCCATCTCGGATGAGCCCTATTTTCCATACTTTTCAATCAGATCATGATGAAATATTTTATGTATGTTCTGGAGTTGCCATATGTTTCTTGAAAGATATGTTATATTCAAAGACGAAAGTAAGATAAGGCTTACCGGAATCGAGTTGGGAATTGGACCTTTAAAATAATGGGATGATTTCCTGGCGCGGATAAACGGATTACGGCAAAACATGTGTTAAGTCGATTACCTCTTTATAAGTCAAGTCTGGGTCAAAGGGCGTAATAGAGCAAAATGTATAAAACGCGTCATAGAAATAACGGAAAATAGTTCCACGTGGATAGGAAACAAAATAAATATCCAATAGAACAATTCAAAATGAAGTCTGTTAAAACGACACTCAATCGCGAATGTGTGACGAGATTCACGCCATATTCTCATAACGCACGAAGTTATTTTTCGAGTCATATTTCGCCGTTACACTTCTGAGACAACATCTACGCAAAGCTTAGTAAATAACAAATAGAGTCTCAGTAATATATACATGTATATTCAGTGAGGTATGCAAATAAAACTGTTGAGAGAATGGCCCTGAAACGGTGCACATTCTCTCCTGATGATCTTAATACGATTTTTCGGAAAAGAAAGAAATTAAGGCTAAAACTTTCATTCAATGAAGAAAATCCTGTGGAATGATAATGAGTAGCATCTTTCAGTCAGCTCACATTTTTTGCCGGGTATCAATTAGTCATTAAGTAATTTCCTTTTTCTGTATCCTGAGGTTTTTCCGTTCTCCTCTTCCAAGCCGTATGTGTTCCCAACCAAAACTAAAAGGGAGTTAAATGTACATTAGAGTAGTTTAGGTATACACATACAACAAGATATACGGGATTTTCCCTTTTTTAATTCGTAAAACATTCATCATATATCGCAATAAATATAAAACTCATATTCTTGTCAATGGTCATATTTTCTGTGCTGAATCTACTTTTCAAATTATTCCTAATTTTCATGTATGAATTAAACTATTCTCTTAGCATAAGGATATGATTTACTCCCTAAAGAGCTTCCTGGCCATCACAGTAAACTTTATCCGATAGTCAGGCTTCCCCTTTTGAGCACTTAGGAGTGCAGCATCATCCTTTTGTGATCGTTACTCCCAGGTCTACTCTAACCTGAAATGGTTGTAAAAGTTAGTTTACCTCATCTATTGGCCGAATGTGTCTTTGTGTTAAAAGTTTTTAAATGATTTTACACAGCACTAACACGCCGACTCATGAAACATTGATTGTGTTGGTAAGTATAAATTATTTGTTCTAGTTAAATTAATCGTGAAGATGTATAGAACAGAGTGATTATTTGAATTAAGTGACTGCAAATCAAAAAGTGATTAATACAGAAAAATGATCTTATATAATAGTCACATTTTTTACTTCATTCTCTTCATTTTCATAAAATAATTTATCTTCAGAAGTATATGTTTTTGAAATATGTGATATCTATGGAAAATTTTAAAAAGTTATAAGTTCAAATAAAGTTTACAGCACTACTACAACAACAACTACGACAACTTCTCTTACTACTACTAAACTATTGATTTCACATGAGTTGATAAGAACAAAATTAAGAACAGAAAACATTTAGGACTCAATGAATGTCTTTTAATAGTAGCGCAAAATTATGTCATAAGAACCATTCATATCAAAGGAAAAATTGATATTACCTAGAATATTAGGTATAGGTTATGTTATGACAGAGAAGAAAAAATTAATCCCTCAATAAGTGAATGCAGTTAAGTGTCCAAAAAGAATGCAAGAAAAAGTTAAGAAGTAAGCAGAGGAGCTTAGCTTTGATTGGCTGTTGCAAAATTAAAAGAGATACCCATGGATTGAGCCATTTCTGTGGCCATTTATCTTGTTTGGAAGATGCGCAGATTAGCTGCCGGGATGGGAGTTAGAGTAGGATCAATGCCAACTGGGTCATTTGGCCGAGGGGCTCTGATGTTGCAAGACCCGAAAACCCCCGCCAACCCAAAGGAACCATCACCGATGACCCATCCCGATGCATCAATGAAGATGTCTGATATAAGGGTTCAATAAAAAATACTACCCGTTAACCTGGTGTAAAAAAACACTCGTATAAGTGAAAATAAAAACAACAATGAATTGAGATCAACGTAAGAAAAGGTCTTGTTCAAAATAAATCTTTATCTGAAATAATTTTCCTGATAAATTTCAAAACACTCGCTTAAAAGCAGCTGATTGGAAAAGTAAGAAACGATTCAGAAATCCAAAAGAAAAATAAACATTAATTTGACTTACAAAGGAGGCTTAAATATATTTGATTGAATACAAATCAATTGGAAACCTTGATCCCAACCTTCAATAAATGGTTTCAAATGCATTTCAGATTCAGAAATAATGTTATCCAAGAAAAGTAGACGAAGAAAATTGATGTAATTCAGCTAAAGAATTTAAAATCGTCAGGATAATGAATAAAAAAGGAAAAAGAAATACGAATATCTTCGGATACTTGAAGCAAATTTAATGAAATTGAAGGAAACAGAACAAGAAGAAAAAGCCAGACGAACAAGAAAATCATGTTAATTCTTGGTTGGTTTAACTGCAAGTCAATTCTTATTGGATTGTTAAATGCCAAAATCAGTTTTTAACAAATTCGGTCTCTAACCTGTTATCTCAAAAATATTGGATGTGTTCAGAAGGAGAAATTGTAGATTAATGATTAGTTAATTATTGATTGTCTCCGAAAAATACTTTTTAATAGTTCCATTCAATTATTAAAAAAAAACTAGTTCAGCATTAAAAATCATTGAATGAGGAAGATATCTTATTATGTGCTTGTCTCGGAGGTTGTACTTTTTTAGTTACTTTATGAATTAATGCATTGTCTGTTATAAGAATGAAAGAAAAAAAAAAACATTGCTCAAGAAAACTCTTGAAAGTGACGTAAGAATTCCTGTATAAATTCCGGAGTGAATAAGTTTAGAAAAATCAATAATAGCAATTATATAAAGATTACTCCGTCTGGTGAAATATCGATCTAAAATTGCAGTAGTTTCTTTTAGTTCAGCCAAATTAGCGGGAATCCCAAATTGTGTAGTTGGATATAAACTTGTTAAGAATTCATGGCATTATCTTTAAGATAAATTGTTGGCGAATACTCTTTATATGTTCACTCTGTTGGTCAGATAATTGGAAATAAAATGTTGAAACTATCTCTAATTTCATGAAGATGTTGATCAACTGCCGGCATGTGACCTGAAAGTTTGAATTCTTCAACAAAAATCTATTTGATTTTCATGATAGTGCTTGTATCGTGATGTTTTTGTTTTTTTATTAAAAAAACAAAAACATCACGATACAAGCACTTAGTTTCTGTAAATACCAGTTGACAAGACTCATTAAATGTCGTAAAACTGTTTAAACCAATTTTTCGGATGAAACTTTTCAATATTTCAGTTCTTTCAAATCGCGTTTATACTTTGATTTTCTTCTGTTTTATGAAGTATTTTGTAAGAGTCACTTCAAACTAATATCCTTATCTTTGTTATTATTTATATAATTTGTGTTTTTGGGTTTGTGTACACAAAGAAAAGAAAATATACAGTTTTAAAAAATTGCTTTTATTTTTTTTTCGTCTACTTGAACATAAAAATACCATAAATGGACAAAGCAACAGTTTTCTTTTAAAATATGTCGAACCTAACCGATAAATATACTTATAAAAACGAAATACCTATAAATATTACAATTTAGAAATAATGATTTGAAAAAGAGAGATTTAGGATATTATTATTATTTACTCCCTTAGAGTTTTTCATATCAGTGTTAGCTGATGGTTTTCACTGGAGTTTGAGCGACAGCAAGTCTCCTCAAGTCTCCAGGACTCGTCTCAGGATTCTAACCGTTCTTAGCAATGCTGTCGTTTGGATAGTCTCCACCCATCCGCCAATTTCCAATCTTCCAGGCTTTTTAATAATCCTTTTGTTATTGTGCCTAATGCACCAATCACAATTGGCACAATCGTCACTTTCATGTTCCACAGCTTTTTCAATTCTCTAGCAAGGTCGAGGTACTTTTCTTTCTTTTCACTTTCCTTCAGATCTACTCTGTGGTCCGCCGGGACAGCAAAGTCGACATTTTTACAAATGCTCTTTCATTATTATTTATTCGTCTAGAGTTTTTCACATCAGTATTAGCTGATGGTTTTTCACTGGAGTTGGAGTGACAGCAAGTCTCCTCAGGTCTCCAGGACTCGTCGCAGTATTTTGGCCGTCCTCAACACTGCTGTCGTTTGGATAGTCTCTACCCGTCCGCCAACTTCCAAGTCCTCCAGGTCCTTTAATAATCCTTTAGTTACTGTGCCTAACGCACCAATCACAATTGGCACGGTCGTTACTTTCATGTTCCACAGTTTTTTCAATTCTCTAGCAAGGTCGATGTACTTATCCTTCTTTTCACTTTCCTTCAGATTTATTCTGTGGTCCGCCGGGACAGCAAAGTTAACAATTTTGCAGATTTTATTTCTTTTGTTGATTATTATGAGGTCTGGTCTTCTGGCCGGGATTAGGTGATCCGTTTGTATGTTAAATTCACATAGGAGTTTATCCGAGTCATTTCCTAGAACAGGCGCTGGGTTGTGCATGTATCATTTGTTTGTATGGTCGAATTGAAATTTCCTGCACATTTTCCAGTGGATCACCTTGCCGACCCAGTCGTGTCTCGCCTTGTACTACTTCTGTGCTAATTTGCTGCATTCGCTTATAATGTGATTGATCGTTTCGTCTCTGTCACCGCATAGCCTACATTTACTGTTTTGTTGCGTCGTATCTATTCTCGCTTTCATATGATTCGTTCTTATGGCACTGTCATGTGCTGCTATTAGGAGGGATTCCGTTTCTCTCTTTTCTTAGCCAGGTCCAAGTTTTCTGGTGTGAGATGTTGTTTATTAGACGTTTAATGCGGCCATAGAGTTGTTTTCCTTCCCATTTTTGTTTCCTAGTTGTTGTCCTTCTTTCGTTTATCGTGTTGTTCGTATCGACTCTGATGGTTGTAATTAGTCCTCGTTCGTTTTTTTGTATGTAGTCTTCGAGCCGTTGTATGGATGCGTCAACGATGTCTTCGATGCTCGCAAGTCCTCTTCCTCCCTCTTTTCTAGTCTTTTCTCTTTTTCTTGTCAATGTCGTCTCTGGGGTGTAATGCCTTATGCATGGTCATTAGTTTTCTTGTCCTTTTGTCCATTTGTTCCTCTCGGGTCTACTTGAGAAAGGGTCCCGAATATCTGACTAGTAGCACAGCCCAAGTATTTATTCCTTTGATGAGGTTTCTGCTGGAGAGTTTTGTCTCGAGTAGTTTTCGCGTTCTCCTGAGATATTCTTTTCGGGTCATGTCTTTCATTTGCACTTGTTTGATGGTGTCAGCCTCCAAGATGCCCAAGGATTTGTAGGTTTTATTTTCTTCAAGCGTCCTAATTTTGTCGTGATTTGGTAGTTCCATTCCGTCAGTCATATTTCGTTTGCTACTTTTCATGACGAGCATGGCACATTTTTTTATGCCAAATTCCATTCCTATGTCCTGACTCTATATTCTAACAGTTCTTTTTAATTTTTTGCATATAATTTAATGTCATCCATGTACATTAGGTGGTTGATATTCTCTTGCAATCTGCTGAGTTTGTATCCGGCAGTGCATTTTCTGAGTATGTGGTTCAGTGGCATCATGGCTATTATGAATAGTAAGGGCGATCTTTGTTTCAGCTATGCTTCTTCCTCCTGCTGTCAGCTCCACTCTCCAGGTCTTCATGATCTGTTCGATGAAGTTTATGATTTCATGTGATATTTTGTACATGTTGAGACTGTGTAATATCCATCTTTGTGGTAGCATATCATATGCCTTCTTGTAGTCAATCCTGGCCATAGCTAGATTTTTCCGTCTTGTCTTGCTCTCGTTTAGGATGTGCTGATCTATGAAAAGTAATTCTGCTGTGCCTCTGGATCCTTTGCGGCATCCTTTTAGTTCGTCAGGGAACAATTCGTGGCTTGTTAGCGAATAGTAGATTTTTCCCCTTATTTGTGCTGTTTGGATTTTCCACATCATTGGTAGGCAGGTTGTTGGTCTGTAATTGTTTGGGACAGTTCCTTTACAAGGGTCCTTTTTGATTAATGTAGTATTTCCTTTGGTCATCCATTCAGGTACGTGGACGCCTTGTAAGGATCTTTTCATCTCTAGTGCTAGTCATCCATGAATGGAGGTAAATTTCTTGAACCAGAAGCCATGTGTTTCATCATGGCCAGATGTTTTCCAGTTTGATATTCTTTTTGGTGTTGTTTTGAGTAAGTCGACTTGTATTTCCATTTTGTGGCCTACTTCAAGTCCGTCTAGCTCTCTTGTAATGTTGTTTATCCATTCAGCATTTTGATTATGTTTTTTTGGTTCCCATATTTTAGCCCGAAATCGCTCGGTTTCTTTTGCATCCGGTTGTTGGTATGTTTTCGTGTCACTCACTCCCAATTATTGATAGAATTTCCTTTCGTTGTTTTGGAATGTCCTATTTTGTCTTTACTGTTTTACCCTTTGTCTATATCTCTTTAATTTTCCTTCTTTGGCCAGTATTTTCTGGTGTCTTTTCTCAAGTTGTACAGTTATTTTTCCCCATGTTGCCTGTTCCTTCTTTCCCCCGCTTATTTCAGCGCCTCTCTTCATCATTCGGGCTCGTTTTCGTAGTTTTTTTTTTATTTGCGATTCCAGTCTAATTTCCCATCCCGTTTTTTTCTGTATCTTTCTGCTTATTTTAATTATTATTATTATTATAATTATTATTTACTCATTAGAGTTTTTCATATCAGCGCAAGTTATTATTATAATTATTATTATTATTATTATTATTATTATTACTTGTAGTAGTTGTATTAGCTGTACTACTACTACTACTACTAGTAGTATTTTACTCTTTTGAGAGTTTTTCACAACAGCGTTAGCTGATGGTTTTTCACTGAAGTCTGAGTGAAAGCATGTTCCGCAAGTTTCCAGAATTCTTCTTAGTATTATTGCTGATCTTAAAAATGCAATAGTTTTGATAGTCTCCAATCGTCCTCTTATTTCCAAGTCCTACAATTCCTGTACCATACCTTTGGTGATAGTACCGAGCGCACCAATTACAATTGGTATAACCGTCACCTTCATAGTTTTTTTTTTCAATTCTCTAGCAAGGTGTTGGTACTTATCTCTATTTTCGCTTTCTTTCATTTTTATCATGTGATCAGCTGCAACTTCAAAGTCCTCTATTCAAAAGATTATCCTTTTTATTGACTATAGCTCAATCTGGTCGTCTAGCCGAGACTTTATGATCCGTTTGTATTTCAAAATTTAAGAAAAAAAATGTGCATCTCATTTTCTAAAACTGATACTTGGTTGTATATATGCCATCTGTTCATATGGTAAAATTAACCTTCTTTCACAATTCCCAGAGGATCACCTTCCCCACCAAGTGGTGGCAAGTCTTATACTCTCTTTGCGCTATTTTATTGCATTCGCTTATCATATGAATGATCTTTTCATTTCTGTCTCAACATAATCTACATTTTCAGTTTCTCTCTTAATGTTTCCCTTTCTTAGCCATATCCAAGTTTTCTCCGGTCAGATTTCTCTTGTTTGTTGCTTGAAATGTCCATGCAGTTGTTTTTCTTCCCTTTTTTTCCGAAGATTTTTGTTCTGTTCACGCTTTTATCGTTCGTATGGTTTTTGATCGTTGAATTCAGTTTTCCTCCACGTTTTTTGTGTTGTCTTTAGGACGTTGTATCGATCCATCGACACTATCTTCAATGCTAGCAAATTCTCTTCCTCCTCCTTTTCTCGACCTATACTACATCTCTGTTTACTCGTTATCCAAAAAGCTTTTTTTTCTTTTATCTCCATTTATTTGATTATATCCGTTTCTAGTATTCCCAAGTATTTGTAAGCTTTTTTTCTCCAAGCCTTCTGATTTTTTCTTGATTTGGTATTTTTATTCCTTCCGTTAATTGTCGTATCCCGCTTTTCATTATTAGCATGACACATAATTTCTAAGCCAAAGTCGATCCTTATATCTTCAACGTATATCCTCACTGCCCGTATTAGGGTTTCCAGGTTTTTTCGATTTTTGACAAACTGTTTGATCTCGTCCACATACATTAGCTGGTTTAAATTTTCTTGTGATTTATTATGTTTGTATCCGACAGTGCAATTATAAGTATATGATTGATTGGCATCATCACTACTATAAATAGTAATAGTGATAGCGCGTCTCCCTGTCCAGGTTTTCACCTCTGCTTTTTCCTCTTGCTATCTGTTCGACTCACCATTTTTCCATGGTATTCACGATAAACTTTAAGATTTCATCGGATATCTTGTACATTTTGAGACATATCATATCCCTTTTTATACTCAATCCACATATCATATCTATACCTTCTCGTCTCGTATTCCTCTCCTTGAGGATATGATAATCATGTATATTAGATTTCCTGTTTCGCCAATTCCCTTGTGGCACCATTTCTGTTCCTAGGTAACAGTCCGCGGCTTATTAGCGAATAGTTAATTCCCTCTTTAATTTCTATTTTTGATATCATCGGTAGGCTCGTTATGACTCTGGAGTCGACGGCTCTTTTTGAGATTCTTTTTGGATAAGGGTAGTCTTTCTTTTGGTCATCTATTTAGGAATACCTATTCCTTGTAAGCATTAATTCATTTCGATAGCCAATCTGTCATGGATGAAAGCGAATTTTTAAACCAGTGTACATGTATTCCATCATAACCTGTCATTTTCCAGTTTGGTAATTTTTGAGTGTTGCGCTGACTAAATCGAGCTTTAACTTCGACTTATGTCTTTCTTCGGGTTCTTCAAACTCATTTGCCATGTTGCTAATCCATTCGGCTTTTTTGGTTATATTCTCTTCGATCTCGGATTTTCCTCGAAACTGTTTTGTTATTTTTGGTCATCCGGTTGCTACTATGTCTTCGCGTATTCTTCCTTTTCTTGCAGGTAGATTTTTCGTTCCCTTTCGATTTCTCACCATCCTTAATCAGGTCTTTGCCCCAGAAGGTATCGTTTATAGTCTAAGTATTGATGTTTTTGGTACATATTTCAGGTGATATTTTTCGATCATATTGACATTGCTCTCAAAAGGCTATGAGCAGTTCTACACGATGCAAATTTGTGTGTTTTATATTGGCTGTGAATGCTAGGTATCTTTTTAGTTATTATCATTATCTTACCCTAAACATTCGATCAAGTTGTCTGGCCTATATGAGTTAACCTGTTTGTATGTCAAAATCCCAGAGAAGTTTTTGCGTCTCACTCTCCCGAATGGATTCTTGGTTGTGCATATAGTACTTATTCATATAGTCAGATTTAAAATTATAGCACAATTCCCAGAATATCACGTTCTCCAACCTGGCGTGTTTAGACTCGCACTATTTTTGCGCTAATTTGCTGCATTATGGGATTGTACCTTTTCTATTTTGTTACGTCAAATTTTTTCCTTGTGGTGTTATTTTATGCTGCGTTTTGAAGAAATTCAATTTCTCTCTTAAGGTTTCACTTTCTTGTCCATTTCCAAGTCTTCTCGTGTGAGATTTCGCCTGTTTGTCAGTTGAAACATTTATACATTCTTTCAATTTTTGTTTCCTAGTTATTGTTATTCTGTTGATTCGTGTGTTTATTTTGGTCTCAGATATTAATATTTCCTTGAAATTCTTTATGAAGTCGTTTAGGCGTCGTATTGATGCATTGACGCAATTTTCAATGCTGGTGAATCCTCTTCCTCCTTCTACTCTCGACACCTATGATATATCGCTGCCATCTCTGGGATGTATGGCCGAATGCATCGTGATTACCTTTTTGTTCGCTGCACCATTTGTTGAAGTTCTTCCCTCGACCACTACAAGAAAACTCTAGACTATCTTACACGTTGTTTATCGCTTTAATGAGTATTTTGTTTTATAGATTGTCTTCTCGTAGTTTTCTCGTTCTCCTGCGATACTCATTTTTAATTCTTTTCTTTCATCTCTAATTGTTTGATGGTGTCTGCTTCCAATATTTCCAAATATATGTAAGTTTCCTTTATTTCTAGCGCTCTAATTTTTTATCGTTTTATAGTTCTATTCCTTCGGTCATTTGTTAGAAACGGGCTTTAACTATTGTTTTTTCGCTACAGTTTTTATTTACAGCAATTCTCCTCACATCTCTTGAACTCTTCTAAGTTTTCTTGCTGATTTTACCTGAGCTGTGGTCGGTATGGTCTCGATTATTTCTTGGATTTCCTCTTCCTCGACTCTCTTCAGATTCTTTGGGACTGCTTTAAAGTTTCGATGTATGATTGGTATTATTATCCCCTTCATATTCTTTAACTTTACCCAGCTCTCTGGCAAGACCCAAATATTCATCGTTTTTTTCCTTCCTTTACTTTTAAACTGTTATCTGTTGGAACCGTATAGTCTACTAAATGAATAGCACTCCAAATGGCTATCATTCGATCAGAATATTGTCATGGCAGAGATACGTTTGAATCTACGCAGAATAAAAAGCAAAACAAGCGCTCAAAATCTCACGTTGCGACTGGTCCTCGCACACCAAAAGAAATATAAGCCATAGTAACTGTAAGAAATAAATGTCATTCTTTTCAGCAAGTATATGAAAGACATACTCCGAATGACGAATCTGAAAACATCGTCATTGGCTGCATGGAAGAGGCAGATTACCAACCAAAATAAGAGCCAAATGTAAAGTTTGGTGGGAGAATCCAGTAGTCAGAAAAAATGAGATAACTTTAAAAATATACACAAATAAACACTCTTACACAGTAAAATAAACAACAAATTCCAAAAACCTAGATAAACCGATAAAGACAAAACCAATACATAGCAACAAGAGCAATTAAAATGAATTCGAGATCAAATCGATAACATTAGACATTCAGTATAAGATCGATAATCACAAAAAGCATGGTAGAAAGTAAATGAATAAAATGGATGCGAAAACTAAAACTGACCGCCAAGAAGAAAGAATTCTGAAGTAGAAAGAACGTATCAACAACCAGCACAAAGACCCACCTCTGAAAAACCTATTCAAAATATCATTAATAGCCAACAAGACGTCAACCTACGACAGTATAGGAAGGAATAACTTGACGCTGTATTTTAAAAAAATAATTAAAAATAGAAATACTATAGGCCGAGACGGAATGCCACCTGATGTTTGGAAGACAGGTAAATTTGTTGGTATACTTCTTTGACTATGCAACGCAGTTGATAACAAAACAAAAGAAAAATGGGCGTTTGGCTGCCACTTTCCGTTCCCCAAGAAAAGCAACTTTAGAATCATTAAGAAATATAGAGACATAAGTCTAACTGCTATAATAGCAACATTTTACAATTTCTTGTTTCTTAATCTTATCCGACTCGAAAATTCTTTGGAAAAATCAGACGGCTTTCGAAGGAATCACTCCCCAACTTCACTGATTCTGACAATCCGTCGAATCATTTAATGAATACGATCGAAGAATTTCGGGGTAACATTACTGCGCCTATATTTCTCCAAAGAATTCGATTTCATTCAAAGAAGAAAGATTAAACCAATAATATTTGCATATCGTCTTCCCAAAGAAATTGTCACAGCTATTTTAATACGTTTCAATTATTCTCCCTCCTGCTATGTGTAAATAGTAGGGCACCCTGGGTTATTCAGCCTTGGTGAGGCAACTAGTCTAGGAGAAGGAAAACTCTGAATTCAAACCTGTTAAACTCCGCTTAAAAATTGACATTATATCATATCCTGCCCGAGCGGAGGGGTTTGGTAAATATGATGATACGTTTCAAAAATACGAAAGCATTTGTTCGCTCGCCTAAATGATACACCGACTTCTTTGACATAAACGCTGGAGTCTTGAAAGGAAATACTTAAACACCATATTCTTTCATACTGTGGCTAGTCTACGCACTTTACGCGGTAAAAGATCGAATAAAAAGTGGCTTTCCTTTAAAAAAGGTTTGTATCGTGCAGAAACTGTGACAGATGTAGACTACGGAGATAACGTAGCGCAAATACTTTTGCCATGGCAGAATCCCTACTGCATATCATAGAGCAAGTAGTCGGAGGTAATGGCTTCTACGTGAATGCAAATAAAACCGTGAACATAAGTTTTCAGCAAACGGGCAATCTCCACTCTAAGAGGGAAGTCTCAAACATTAGTGGATCAGTTCAATAACATAACCTCAGTAACAATATCTCATCTACTGAAAGTGATATCAATATACGCTCAGCAAATGCGTGGAATGCTACTGACAAATAATCAACCATATGTGATATCCGATAAAATAAAATGCGATATCTTTCAAGCTGTAGCTGTATCCATACATCTATATGGATATACCACAGGGACGCTAACAAAATGCATAGAGAAAAAAAGTTTCATGAGGACAAAAAAAAGATTGCTGCCAACTCTTTTTAACAAATCGTGGAAACAACAAAAACATCAGCAGTACAGCCACTTACATCTCATCTCAAAAACCAGTCAAGTAAGACAAACAAGACATGCGGGTCAATAATGGAAAAGCAAGGAAAAACTCATTAGCCATCTTTACTTATGGACTCCAGCTCATTGACGTACCAGCATTAGCCGACCAGAAGAGACATACTTACATCAGATCTGTGTGGCCAGAAGATGCAGCCTAGAAGCCCGGCCAGGTGCGATTGTAAGAGATAGTCAGGGAACTCCACACTGCCAGTGTGACTTGATGTTGTTGATGATGATGATGATATCAACTAAAACTAGATTTGGTCTGTCTTATATGATCCGTCTATATTTCAAAATCCCAAATAAATCTGATTTATTTACAGGACACATTCTGGTTTGCACATATATCTTTTTTCTGGAAGCTCAAAGCTTAGACGCTTACGCAATTACTGGGAGATTACTTTTCCCGCCCAGTCGTAACTTTTCTTTTACTTCTTCTGTACCAGTTAGCTGTATTCACCCGTTACTTTTTTACTGTTTCCTCTCTCTCTCTCTCTCTCTCTCTCTCTCTCTCTCTCCACATATCCTACACTTGCTATTCCCCTACCTCTCTGATTTGTCATTATTAGTTTTCATGACGTTATTTGGTGCTGCCGTTAATAGAGGTTCAGTTTTGTTTAGGTTTTGTCTATATAAACATGTCCGGATCTTTTCACGGAAGATTTCCTTAATTTGTCTTCTGATATGTCCACATAAGTGTTTTTCTTCCATTTATATTTTCTCGATTTAATAATTACCATTTTCTTGTTCCTCGTGCTATTTTTACATACTAGATTTAGTATCAGTAGTAATAGTAGTTTTCAATCTTTACTTGATGGTGACATTGTTGATAGAACGCATGAATATAAAAAAAGCTATTCTATTTTTCAGAACACACACACACACACACACACACACACACACACACACACACACACACACGGGCAAGTGAGCAATAAATTATATACATATGCTAAGAAATATATTTTTTAAAATACACTTATTTAAGCAGAATGACAATAATTAGTTTTCTTGAATGTTAAAAAGCGTCGGAAATGTAAAAAATGTACAAACCACCTTCTGACAGTTATAATGTTTTGTTTCTTTTATGGGATATCAACAATCTTGGATTATTTAATGACAAATTCAGCCATGGAGAACAATATCTATGATTATATTCAAAATATAGTTGGGGAGATACCTTTTCATACATTTTCCAACTGTATTGGTATTCGTCGTTCGTCCCATCCACCGGACAAGTGTGGCTCAAGGCCTGTTTTTAAGTAGGTCCAAAAGTGCCTCAAGCCCCATCGGAATTCCCTATGAAAGGGGTGCTTCTAGCGCCAGGCAAGAAACCTAGCCCTTCCAAGGAGGGTTAGAGTTTGGGGGACGGCCCTTTGATGCTCGAGGATACCAGTCTTACCAAGCCCTACATGAATGCCAGTTTCCTGGAATCCAGGTAAGACAACATCGACTAACTGCCAACGGAACCAGGACACACCCGATCAGATCCGTGTAGCAAAAAAAATAGATGCGTGTCCCAATTTATGGTGTCAAACGTCTGCGACGTATCTTTTCCAAGTGTATCAGTCCGAAAGTGAACATTATAGCGTGACTTGAATTCGAACTCGCTGCTCACTTTAAACATTATGATCCAATTTATAATCATTAAACGCAAAATAATAATTGAAACTAAAATCAAATAATAATAAAAGTACCGTTACAGAATACATTTGAATGATTAGGAGTAATCGGTTTGTTTGGTTTGGTGGGTTTCATGGCTTATCAACCTTTGTAGGTTATTTAACGCCAAATCCATCCTTTATGTAAATAATCTGTTCTATCTAAAACAATTCAGTTTAGCATAAGTACACAGTTTAATTGTCAAAAACATTTCCATTTCAAACTATTCAAGCAGTAATGTGTAACAATTCAGTTAAGTGTAAATACAGTTCTAATGTCGACAAACAGTTCTATTTCAAAAAATTCAGTTAAGCATAAGCACACAGTTTAAATGTAAGTACGGTTTAATTGTAAAACACATTTCTATTTCAAACTATTCAGCTTACTCAAACAATTCAGTTTAGCATAAGTATACTGTTAGTTCTATTCAACCCATAGATAGGGCCCTATCAGGTGCTACCACTCCGGGGCAGAGTGGATCTAGGGGTGATGGCAATGAAGAGGTACTCTGCATTCTCCAAAGCTTCAGGACTGCTGGAACCTCACCATCAGATTGTTTAGAGTCATATCCAGGTCACTCGTTAGGGGGGTCTTGCAGTCAGTGTATTTTACAGCCACAGCTGACTGGGCAATACATGGAGTTAAATGTTAAACAGTTTTATTTCAGATAAATCAGTTCAGCATAAATACACAGTTTAGACTCCAAACAGTTCTATTTCGAGCAATTCAGTTCAGCACTAGTACGCAGTTCCAGTGTCAAAACAGTTATATTTTAAACAATTCAGTTTAGCATAAATACGCAGTTTAAATGCAACAATCAGTATAGTGAAAAAAGCACAGTTTAGTTCGATTTAACCCATAGATAGGACCCTTACCAGGTGCTACCACTCCGGACCAGAGTGGACTTGGGAGCGATGGCAATGAAGAGGTTCTCCGCATTCCCCAAAGCTCCAGGACTGCTAGAACCTCACCATCAGATTGTTTAGTGTCATATCCAGGACACTCGCTGGTGGGGTCTTACCTGTCTGCTGAGAAGCAGTCGGTGTATTCTACAGCCCCAGCCGGCAGAGCAAAGGAGTAATCGGAGGTAAGATGGGTGATCAACATCATTGAGATCACATAACTGCAATAATTGGCTTAGATACTCAAAAGTGTCCTAGAGATCTGAGGAGACTGGATGTCACTCGGTATGTTGTAAAGAAATCAGTAGTTAAACCGAGTGTGAAAAAAACAAACAAACACTTGATGCTATATAATAATGATATGGTTATTCATTCCTTTAAAGCAACAAATGATCATACGCAGGAGATAGCTAGAGTACAATGTATGATGAGATATTTCTTTTTCTTGGTTGTATTTGTTTTGCAGCTTATCAACCCTTTTGGGGTCATTTAACGCCGAATTATTTTTCAAGCAATTAAGTTTAGTATATGTATTGTTTTTGTTTACACACAGTTAAATTTCGAAACATTTCAGTTAAACGTCAAAACAGTTCAATTTTAAACAATTTAGTTTTAACATAAGTACACAGTTTAGTTCTATTTGACCAATAGATAGGACCCTATCAAGTGCTACCACTCCGGGTTAGAATGTGCCTGGAAGCGATGATAATAAAGGCGTACTCCAAATTCCCCAAAGCTCCAGCATTAGTGGTTTAGTGTCATATCCAGGACACTCGTTGCCGGGGATTTACCCCTTTGAATAAAAGTAGTTGGTGTATTCTACTGCCCCAGCTGACTGGGAAAATACGACGAGAGTGAGGAAACTCTGAGTATATAATCAGTTAATGCAGTAAATTGGCAGAGAAAGTGTGCAGTAGAAGGCGTGAATTGGCAGTGATGGTGATCTACTGGAAATCATGCTAGAGCCCAAATTGACTATACTAACAAATGATACCTGCGCAAACTATAATCCTTTTAAAAAAATTAAGTACACAAAATTCTCTGGAATTATGAAATAATAAAAGATCCGCCAATCTAGACCAGAAAAAAAAGGATTTATTTTTAATCAACAAGAAGAGCAGAACTATTCATCTACTGTATTTTTCAATCAAAGAAAAACAAAGTGTGAAAAAGAAAGAAAACGAAAAACGTGTTAAATGACTGGATGATGGCCGGTAACTGAACAAATTCTGTTACATGAAGGTGGTTGGAAATTCCATTTTCATTTAAAACTTTTGGAAACAACAAATTTTGAAAAGAGTTAGAGAGAACTAGAGATTCGAAGAAGAATCAATATCGCAGTAATGGCTTTATGTAAACCTGAGTATATCAAATAATGCAAGAGATCTGAAGAGACTGTCAATCAATCAGACTCCAAAAGAAAACGAAAGTTTAAAACTATTTCAAAAACTCACAAAAAGTGAAATAATAAAGAACATCATTGCTGACCCAAAATAATGATAAAATGCAGAATATAATAATTTTAAAGGAACTGTGTTTTTACAAAGTACATTATTATTCTCCAAGCTCAGCAACGTACATTCATATCAAGTACTAGTTGTTTAGAAGTAAAACAAGCATGTCGTGAAACCATTTAACTGTGTGTAAACAATAGTAATACATTTTGTTTACAAGCAGGATATCCTCTGGACAGTGTACCAACGGTAAACACCAGCCAGATTTCTTAATTCGAAGAGATTAGCAGCCTTTGGTCTTTCTGAATGCGCAGTATGAATATCTCGACCGTAGCACTACCATTGTATGATTGCCTTGTTCTTAATTCTTATTAGCTCTTGGACATAACTTAAAATTTTGTCATTCCTAAGTGTTTTCCTAATGCTCACTCTTAAAGAATCTGTAGTAGCTGTGGTCATTTTCAAAGCATATTGTTTGGCTAATACTTTCGATAAAATCCAACAATATGTCCCCGGGGTGTCCTATTTGACGAACAAAATAATAAAACGAGCAACCTTCCCCTCTGAAAGTTTGGTTCTTAATCAATGTTATTCTGACAAAAGACTTTGCAAAAAGATCCATGAAAAATGTCTAGTGGGGACGTTTCACAGTCAACATCAGCTATTTTGTTTAATTTAAAAGTTAAATGAACACTTATCCACAGAAGAACTACTTATTAGAATTGCTGCCCTCTATAAATTGGTATACATTTGCACTTCATCTGTACGCGACTTCGTTAATTCTCGATATCTTTCTTATTTTCGATCAGCAGTTTTGGATTTTTCAAGTGCAGCATCTGCAACTCGACATTCTTAGCTCTGTCAGTTTTTTCTTACTTTTTATTTTGAAAATTAATTGTATTGGTAAAATTTAAACACTACAACAATGCACTATTTTAAAATATTAGTTTCAGTGATGCTTGTACGAATGGAAAACTGATTAGCATAGATTTATTTAAAGTCAATGGATCAATTTTCCTGACTAGTTTCGTAAATTTAGCTTCAGCCTCACATAGGAAATCGAGTGTCCTGATAAAAATTATGGGATGAAAATGTTCAAATTTGTTGGATTTTCAGTGGCAAATTATATTCCATGCATTTCTTACTTAAATGTGTACATCTGTTCACACATTATATAAACAGACTGTGAATATGTTTTAAATATTAACCTGGATAAATTTACTCTTATTCATATTTTTGCGTGCATTTATTTAAATAATTACTGTAGTATCTGCCCACAAGAAAATATGCAAAGAAATAAATAAAACTCATTTTATTTTTAAATTAGCATGATTGACTTCATTCACTTTAACGTTTGGAACAGTATGTTCGCTAATAGTTCAATTTCCCTGACTAAACCGTCGATAGATATTCATCATATCAATTTATTTTGCTTGGAACTCTGCACAGGAACCCAATAATTGACACCTCATACGATATTGGAAAGTAGTAATGCTTGGAAACCTTCATTAGAGATGAAAACATCCTCTCATAAGTTTGCCCTTCAACCATTTCAATTTACAATCTCAGTCCTTCATATACAATTTAAATGCTTTATTATATTGCCGAAAAACTGACTCAATTACATTAACGCTTTAAGTGAAATAAAATCAATCAAGGTTAATATAAATTTAACATTCCTCTAGAATCCTATATCTATGGGATTCAGTTACATACACCTCACAAACCAATGGTGTAATATTTAATTATTTGTACAGTCATGCATATATATATATATATATATATATATATATATATATATATAAGATGCCTTTAACGTGTTTCCAGAATTTTTTGTACAGGCATTTAAAATTGTCGTAGACCCTTGAAAAAAACAATGTTGTTAGTATACAACTCATGAGATGACTGGCCCATTTTTATGATTCCGGATTCAAATGGACAGCTAAAACAGGAATTGGAATACACTAAAGCTAAAGCTGGTGAATTTCAAAAATGCAATCTGGACGTGAGAACACTTTAAAGAACGATATGCGATAAAATTATGTTTTAAACTTAGAAAAAATGCCACAGAAACGTATGTAATGCTTCAGACTACTTTTGGAGCATCTTGTATGAATCGAGCATCAGGTTTTTGAGTGGCATAAGAGATTCGAGGAGGGCAGGGAGACTGTGAGGGATGATGAGAGGTGTGGGAGGAGTAAGGAAGTCAGAACACAACAGTTGATAGGTCAAATCAAGAATTTCATAGATAAGGACCGTAGTGTATCTAAAGAGACAATAATACACAGTTTGATGTCAGTGTGGGAACTGTACACAAAATTATTCGCGAGAAACTGAACATGCAGAAAATTTGCGCAAAGTTTGTCCCACTAGTGCTCAGGGAAGATCAGAAAAAATGACGTTGTCATGACAGCAGGGAGATGGTCGAGTTGATCATTTCAGAACCTGCAGTTCTTGATGCTCTAGTGACCCACGATGAAAGCTGGATCTACTGCTATGGCCCAGATACCAAGATACAGAGTTCCCAGTGGAAGCATGCTGGCTCTCCCAGACCCAAGAAGGCCAGACAAAACAAATCTATCCACAAACTTTTGTTGATCCCTTTTTTTGACAGCACTGGCATGATATACATGCACTGGGTTCCCAGTGGACAGTCAGTCAACAAGGGATACTATGTTAAGGTTTTAAGGGAGTTCGGAAAGAGATTCCGTCGGAAAAGGCCAGCATTCTTCAAATCGAGTCAGTGGCATTTCCACCAGGACAATGCACCAGTCCACAACTCCATCCTTGTCAGAGACTATTTGACCAAGATGGGCATCAAGACAGTGCCTCACCCTCCCTATAGTCCAGACCTTGCTCCCTGTGACTTTTGCTTACTCCCTAAGCTCAATGGGAAAACTTAAAGGCTGTCGTTATGAGACAATTGATGAGATGAAAGAGGCTGTGACAAAGGTCGATGACATTCTCACTCAAGAGGACTTACATGGGGTCTTCCAGAAGTTGTTGGAATGTTACAGCAAGTTCATTGCAGCCCTAGAAAATAACTTCGAAGGGCACTACAGTTTCATGTGTGTTCTATCAATAAATGTGCCCATACGAAGAAAATCTGGACACTTATTGAAGGCTCCTCTAATATATATATATATATATATATATATATATATATATATATATATATATATATGGCTAGCTAGATAGGTTTGTAGCTATTATATGCATATGTATATGTATATATAGGCAAGTATATATATATATATATATATATATATATGTGTGTGTGTGTGTGTATGTGTGTGTGCGCGCGCGCGTGTCTGTGTGTGTGTGTGTGCTTGTATGTGTGCATGAATATAATCACTAAAAGGGTTATTGTGTTGCTTACATGATAAACAAGATGTTTGAATAAAATCAATTTGATCTATTTCTCTCTCTCTCTCTCTCTCTCTCTCTATATATATATATATATATATATATATATATATATATATATTGTAGTTTGTCCCGAATTATAAAACTGTAAAGTTTATTTTAATTGAAAATATACATAAAAAATATTTGCAATTATTAACATCCGTGTATAAATTTCTAAACAAAATTTCACATATTGAAAAATCTACAGAATTATGGTACTCTCCATGTCTTTTATTAATTTATTTGAATTAAAGTCACAATTCAATAACCATAGTTCTGTGAATAGATTCAAATGAAGCAAAATAACAAATTCTCTGCAAGCAAAAATATGTATGTCTGTTTTATTTTTTTTAAATTTTTTTCACTTATTCAGCAAGAGATAACGCTTATGCGTATTTTTGATAATAGTATTTACTCAAATAATCTTGGTGTGTTTTCCGCAAATGTCATATTATTTATTTTGTAAAAATATATTATTTTCAATTGAATTTTGCATATTAGCGGCGCTACAGATTTTGAAACACAAGTGTCTGCTTACAATTTCAGATATTCGTTACAATAGTTATAGATTAACAGGGTCTCTATCAAATGGAGTATCTTACAGTTTAAATAAACAGAAAAAATAAAGCTATCTAAAATTTGCGTGGATTTATTTTTATAGAGTAAACGAGTAAACAACTCATAGGGAGTATCTTAGGAATTCTCTTCACTTATACATCCATCCATACATACATACATATACTGGAGATATTTTTAATTACATTTTAATTGATTCTATTGCAGAGGTTTCCATGGGGAAATGGTTATCGTCCTTTGAATTGGATATGGTGACCTAAGTTCAAATCTTGGACAAGGCTGTTGACATTTCGCATAGCGCTAATACCTTTGGGAAAAGTATGAATCAAGCTTATCCCCTTTCCAGCTCTGGTATATAACAGGGTAGACTGGGCTCTTTAACCTTGGTATGGAATCCAGTCTAGGATAAGAAAAAAAAACTCTGAAATGAAACCTGCTTAACTCTCCTTAAATGTTACCTTGTGTCACAGTTACTCCGTACGAAAGGGTTGGTAAATGCGTTTATTTTTATAGAGGATAGCACTGAATTCAATAATACTCATCTTTTATTATACATTAATATATACAATCTTTTTCCTTCAATAAGAAAAGAATTCCAAATAATTCTTATCTATCTATCTATCTATCTATCTCTCTCTCTCTCTCTCTCTCTCTATATATATATATATATATATATATATATATATATATATATATATATATATATATATATATATTCATCCAAATAAACCAAGTTTTAAACCTTGTCTATCCTTTTGTTTTTAATTAGCGAAAAGAGTTATCAGAAAATTCATAAATTGTTCACTTGTGACAACTACAAATATTGAATAGCTATGAAATCGTTTTAGATATTGTAAAACTGTTCAAGAAATAGATACTAAAAATAATCAATTAGGTGAGAGAGTTGTATACAGTTCTGTGTATATAGAAATTTTAGACCCGAACAAAACATTTTATTATATTTCTCATATTTCCGTCTGTCCTTCAAATGCACCTTCGAGCATTCTAGATAGATCTTAATTGAATGTTCAGTATTTATCTAGAGTTATATCTTAAAATAGTTTTTAATTCATTCACCAAAGATTGGTTAGTTTTCACTTCTTGAAGCGAAACTAATTTTTAAGCCTATCCCAAATCCCAAATATTAACGCTATGATTCGCTATTATAGGTGTCTGCTATTCTGTGAAAACTTACGCCATTCCCCGATGATTCATTACATCCACCTTCATAAAAATCGAACTAAAACAGGAGTTTCAGTCTAGCAGTGCACGTACTTTGTAAATCACTCAACAACTTTAAAAGTCTTTACTTCGAAATTATATAATTTTTTTATACAAAGCAGATAAAACTTAATAGAAAATAATTTCTCTCTTACTAATATAGACACCAAAATAGATTTAAGAACATGGAAATGAATGTATTTTTTTTATCAAACAAGGAGAAAAAATACAAGTAACGTTGTATATACAGAAGTTCTTTCTGAATTAAAATATTTGTGGTATTAGATTTTAAATGTTAGATTCATGTTAGGCATAAATAAATAAATGATTTTAATTCAAATACTTTATAAACATCCGTGATCACCTTATAATCCATATATAATGAATGTCAATAATTCTTATTTAAATGATATTGTTGCTATTCATTCTGTATTATAGAAAGAAAAATAAATCTAATCAATTAATTCCATATTCTTGAACAGAAAAAGAGATAGATATGAAATGCCGACCCATTGGCTCAGTGGGTAACGTGTTCGCCAATGTTCACCAGACCGGGGTTCTATCCCAGGTCGAGTCTTACCAAAGATTCAAAAAGTGGTACTTGATGTTTCTTTGCTTAAACTTCAACATTATAAGGCTCAGATCAAGGATAAGTGGAGCATCTAAGCTTAAGAGGAGAGGCCTCCCCTACATCTTGGTGAAGTTGCTATTGAAAACGGAGCGTTCGAGTTGTCCTCAACTTTGGTCGGCCAACTTATTTACTTATAAAAAGGTAACTGATACGTTCACTCATACACGTGCAACTTTCTTTCTAATAACTAGGTCTGAATACAAGTGAGCTTATCATATTATGCGAAATCTCAAGGGTAATGTGTGAGATATTATGAAACGTTTTCAGTATTATTTAAAAGTTTTATTATGTTAAACACCATCAAATTTCTTATCATGTACTCTATTCCAAAATTAGCCGAGCAACTGATAAGTGTTGACACAGCTGCAAAGAATAAGCGAAAACCTGATAAACTGTCCAACACTTTTTGCTTCGATTTATGTCAAAACCTGAGATTGCTATTCAGTAATGACTTAGAGATTAAAAAATAATGGATAACTCACATACGAGTCTATACAGTATATATTTGACGTAACTTAATTTTAGTTTAGTAAACTTGAGTGAAAAAAGGTCAAAAACACCTCTCAGTTCATTAATTGTAGTCTTTAAGACTAGCGCGCTAACAAGGTTTGATATTGTTTAGTTTTATGGCATATCAACCACAGTAGGTTATTTAATGCCAAATCTATTCTATACCAATATATTAGATATATATGATTTGTAAATATGAGTCAACAATGATAAGTTGTTCCAGCTATTGAAATGTATCACTAACAATTCAATTATACATCAGTTATTCGTTTGTACACATTTAAAAGATCAAACAGTTCTATATCAAACAATTCATTTTAGCATTAATCATTTGATTGAACTCAGTTTGAATATCAAATTGTTCTATTTGATCCATAGATGGGAACCTACTACCGGCCCAGAGTGAACTTGGGAGTAATTCCCCAAAGCTTCTGCATTAATGGAGCCTCATGATCAGATATTTTAGTGTCTTATCAAAGGCAGATAGATGCAGTCGGGGTATTTTACAGCCCCAGTGGGCTAGTTATCGCTAACTAGGAATCTTCAATAAAGTTTGTGCAAATATTTATTTGAAATTATTTCTATGAGCAAGAAATAAATGTGCACACTCTTCTGTAAAGAAAAAAAGGGAGTTTTTGAGTTTGAATGTTGAATTTTAAAGTCGAAAAGGGATTTTTTTTCTTACAATTGGACGAACAGTTTTATGATGCTGAATTGTAAAAGAGACATAGTCGTAATATTTTCTTACTGCGACGAGTATCAGCATTTGAAATAGAATAAATGTTATTACTTAATTAATAGTGTTAATGAAATTATCAAGTCTATGGATAGTTAAGAAAAAAAGGTGATTTACGGTATTTGTTCGTTTTAAATGTATAAATAAAACTAAAGAACACTATATGCAACCCCTTAAACAATAACATAAACAATAAATAGCCAAAAGTAGACTTTTCCAGTGGCAAGTGTTATATTTTTTAGTCAATATCTAAAATCTCAAAAAGGACAAAATGTAAAAGATATTGCGTGCCTATTTGGAGACAGAAGGATTGGTTAAAATGTTGCTTGAATAAGATATCTCGAAGCGGGAGTTATTTTCCACAATACATATGTACTTGAGTTTTCTCTCCTCGGAATGAAAAGATATTTTCTCTGGCATTCAATGTTTATTAGCTTGAAGTTCAATCCGTGTGTTAAAAATAAAAAGGGTCGTCAACAAGAAAGTACTGATAAGTTAGTTTTTCAAAGAACATTTATTTAGAATTTACCTGGATATTTTCTAAAGAATCAAAACAAGATACTGTGCTGTTTTTTTATTCCCGGTTGTGCTATGATGTAAGGAGTGAAAAAACAAAAACAAAATATAATCACGTTAGCCCGAGAGAGTGTTTTTACTTTTGGATCAGCCAGTATATATATATATATATATATATATATATATATATATATATATATATATGTATATGTATATGTATATATATGTATCTATATATATATATATGCATGCAGGATGCCTTCTAAAAGAACAGAAGTGGTACTATGAAGCTTATAGGTATTCAGGATGAGGGTTGATATCTTTTCCAAAAGTGATATAGTGGTGCGACTAGAGTTTTAACTTGCTTAGTTCAATGTTGTTGTAGATCGCTTTAGAGAGCACACCACTGGCACTCCGCTATTAACAGGTGTAGATCTGCGTCATGGACAGCTGTCAAACTTGTTTGCAAACTTTCCAATCCAATGCCAAGTTACAGATGTTCCCACAAGTTTGAGGAATGGCATATATATATATATATATATATATATATATATATATATATATATATATATATATACAAAGTGGTTCAAAATTAATTGGACAGTAGGTGGAATAGATTTGTCATATATGGTGTAAGGGTAAGGGTTTACAGAAACAGGTGAAAATTATATCAAAATTCTCATGAATCAAGGCGATCAACAGTTACAACAACGATCTAATTTACAGGACCTTTATTTCCACCAATAAGATGGAGCCCTTGCATATTATTAAAGAGCAGTCCGAGAGTATTTTGATGAAAAGTATTTCTGAGAATTAGATTGGCGGAAGAGGTTTAATTGATTGGCCGGCACGTTCACCTGACTAAATACCAACTGTTTTTGTTTTTTTTACTTTTAGAGAGTACTCAAGGACAAACCTTGTTGTTGAAAACCAAAAAGTGTTAGTGATTTGAAAAGTTACATCAGAGATGCATTTTAAGAAAAAAATGAGTAAAGAGACTTGTGCAAACATGTTTGTCAAAGCGTGAATGGTAGACTTCAAAGCTGTATAAAGTGTGATTGACAACTGTTTGAGCACCTGCGATGATAAAATCTTAGTGCTTTTGTATCGTTGTAGACTATAAAATCTAATTGTCATTGTAATTATGGTATAAGTAAATATAACTCAAAATAAGTGTTATCATTTAGTTTTTACCTAGTTTTGGACGACCCTGTATGAGTGTGCGTGTGTCTGTCAGTTGGCCATTGTCTGTGTGTGAGTGTGCGTGTGTGTACTGTTGGTGTAGCATATCCTTTTGTTACATAAATAATTTTTTAAATAATCTTTTACAAACTTTCTAAGAAACACTTTTTGTGCACAAAAAAGTTTTCTCTTTTCACTGACCAAAGGTCAGAACTAGTTTTAGTTAAGAAAAATAAGAAATAAATACTATAAAAGAAACATTCCAATTCGTTTTATCACGTTTGTTGATATATATATATATATATATATATATATATATATATATATGCGTTTGTCTTTTTAGCTGTAACACCTACCTGTAGTATGAGACAAGTGATCAGATTGACATACAGGCCCAGATGTATAGGCACGAACATGTCCAAAAGTGCATAATCTTCAAAACTAAATCAAAACGAGATCAATCGAACTAAAATAAACATACTTCAAAGTCAGTTGCAAGATCACGAAAAGTGTCTCTGTGTGTGCGCGAGTGTCCCTAATGAATGAGTGGCAGAGATAATCATATAGACAGATAGAGAACGGTGGAAGAGAAGAAAATAAATAAATATAGAAAGAATGTTTACATTAATCAGTACAGTATATCCTTTTTAAATCATTTAGCGACACATTTTTTATAACTTTAATTGAAAATTGATAAAGAGTAAAATAAATAGATGAAGATCAAAATTTCACCGGCAAAATAAAGGTTATTATGAATAAAAAATATTTTTCTCATCCTTCGTTTGCACCGACAAATGCAAAGCAATGTTCTATTCGTCAATTGTACACTGACTCACACTGTGTACATTTCACAGAGATCAACATAAATAAATCAATACTAAAATCGATCGGCACGCGCTGTTCAAATTCCACAATCAAGCAACTCCTGTGCAATCCAATCTAGTATAATATTATTTTAGTCAAAACATGGATTTAAATTTACCAATATATCTATAAAAGAGTTTAACTTTTAGACTTGCGACCACGGTGGTAATATTAGCCAACTTTGACCAATCAGTTTTATACACACATATAAAAAACATAGCAGCTCTTTAATTTTGAACCTTCAACACGTTCATTTACAAACACGTTTTATTGATTTAAAACGTATCGTGTAAATCATTGAAGGTGTTCTAAATGCAAGAATTCAATACCCACAATGTTTACTCCTATTCACACCGGCAGAGATGCTTTTAGTATCTTCAACATTTAACTCAGCATACTCACACGGTTTATATGTGTTATATGACCAAGATTTTACATCTTGGTTTAGATTGGCTTGGTTTCTTTGTTTAGGGGCATATAAAATTTTGTCGGGTATTTAAGGCCAGATTCCTGTAATCTCTTGTTATAAATCTAATATTTTACTTCTCTTAAATATTTTGACAATCTTCTTAGTGTGCCCTTCAATCCCTATATTACACTCCAATTACAAATCGCGTGAGTGTAAAGTGAATTCGCTAACTAAGATGTCATAATCTATCATGTTAGCAACTGGGCAACGGAAACTTCCCATCATCCTGTGAAGAATCCATTCTTAAACTCTATTTGTTGTACCTCAAATTCTGAGATAACTATCGCTTAAAAATCCACATTTGTTAATAATGTGGATAGCATTTTCAAGCGATTGTTATCTCAGAATTTGGGGTACACTGAAGAGAATTCAAAAATGAATTCTTCACAGGATGATGGGGAGTTTCTATTGCTTTGTTGCTAAATTGATAGATTTTGACATCTTAGTAAGCGAATTCACAGTACAGTTTTGTCTTGCAGTGAATCTATGTTCTATATTCCTCATGTATATATCTTATTTTCTAATGTTATTTATAAATTTTTATCTTCGGTTATGAAATGTTATATAATTAAGGAATGATTTTTCATATCAATCATTTTTCGTAAATAATATTTCATCATTCAGTTAGATAAGGCTTTGAGCCATTCGGGTCCCTTATTCCAGGTGCATAGTCGTTTGGTGCAGTTTTACGCCCGCGCTGAAAGAATATGACAATCACCCTTTGTCATAATAAACCCCCATGCAGGAAATGAGGTTAAAGTGTGGATGACATCATGCCCAGAAGAGATGGTCCTGAGAATTGGAGGATTTGGAAAAGATGCAGTTGAGATTGGACCGTTGAAGCATGCAGTTGAGTTTTTCGGTCTCGACCGGCAGAGAAGAATTGAGATCTTAAACATCACAAGATTCGCCATGCGTTGGGGTGGGGTCAGCATAATATGTTCAGCATAGTATGGTTAGCATAGGCTTTTAAGAATTGTGTCTCTCTCCTCCTGTCACCATGGTCCGAAGCCAGAAATTAACAAACCTGTTCGTTGTCTAAATTTCTGAGACGAAGCTTGTTGATCTTTATCATAAAGGGTTTTCGGACTATCATATTCATGTTTAATGTTATTTTCACAACGTTTCGGCCGATATGTCCGCTGCCCTTCTTCAGGGGTTGGTCGAACTCGGGAACCTTCACGGAACTTCGAACTACGTCCTTTATTAAGAATTCCTGTGTCCAGCAGGACACATGGCGTAACAGTTATAGGCGTTAAATCCCTAAGCTTCTAAGTAAACTATCATCTGGAGGTTGCAGGTTCAATCCTCACTGCAGGCGAGTAACAATACAGGAATACTTAACACTTGTACCCGATTATGGCTAACGGAACCAGAACAGGCGACTCCCGTAGTTTCAATATATTACGTAGTTCGAAATTCCATGAAGGTTTCCGAATTCCACAAACCTCTAAAGAAGGCCGGATGACATATCGGCCGAGAAGTTGTCGAAATAACAATGAGGATGAAGACAATAGTCCGAAAACCCTTAATGATAAAAACTTGTTTGTATCTGAAATGACAGAGTCCGCTTGCATTTTATATATGTATTGAATTACAGTTGTTTTTGAGATCATCGTGATAATACAACATTAAACACATTCGTGTGATATGGTTGGGCTTGGTTTGGTTAATTCTTTAAGCACCGTATCATCTATTTATGAGTTACTCGTTGCTGATTTCTTGTTCATTTACAATCATAACTATACTTTGAACGTTCAGAAGCATGTTATAAGAAACTTTAAATTATTTGCCTAAAATAATATTTTTGAACACAGTTAGGTTGGCTTTTATTATTTCTTGTTTTTTGTCAGTGATTTGGTTTCTTTATTTAAAGGTATGTCACCCATTATGTAATATTTAATGACTAAACCATTTTTGTTGAAGGCCAGAAATGATACTATTTAACAGATGGTTGGGAGGATAAGTAAGTCTATACCTTTTCCAAGTATGAAACTAAACGTAATAACGCGACTGGGGTTTAAACTCACAATAATGTCACACACAGCCAATCATGTTTACTATTATGCCACCTGGTCTCTTCCTTTATATGATATCTAATATTCATTCCTGACACAAATTCTTTACTCTCAGTTGAAGGGTTTGAATAATTCTCTCTTATACATTTTAATTGATAATACTCATTTGTTTACAAAGTTTAATGGTTTCAAGTAACTCATAATTATAGTATACGTATAAAGAATTATTATTTTAAGAAACTACTTTTAATACAGTTAATTTGCACATATTTATTGTGTATCAATTATTCCTATAAAATACTGATCATTTTAATATACAGATATTTGACATGTAGACGAGACACTAACAAATAATGTCATCCGGGTCAGAGTATACTTCGGATTAATGACGATGAAGAGGTATTCAAGATACCAGAGAACCTTTTTTTAAAACCAGTCTTGATATTTGTCTCTGTCTCCCAACAGAGAGAACTTGACACAAGGTCAAATGAGCCGAAGGTCGATTATAGAAGGGATTTACAGGAGGGGAAGGTCGGACCATGCTGCTCATCGTTCCACTTAGTGCAATGTGGGTCTGATGAACCTAGCTGGACTTGGACCTAAATCGGGGTCAAGGCATGTAAGCTGATTATAGCTTAAAGTGTACAGCAAGTTCCACTGCTATAAAAGGGTGACAAAGTTGTCTATGATGCAACTAGCCCACCCGCGAGTTGCCAAGCCGAAGCCGGGGGCCTTTTGCCTCAAGTCTGCAATGGGACTTTGAACGTCCGGCACAGATGCTAGACAGTCCGCTGAAAAGCGTCCGCTTTTAAACTAGCCTTGTGTCGCATACTTTTACAGTGCAGATTAAATAACTTGGCAAATATAAAAAAAATTTCACAACTGCAAAAGCAAAGGAAATGTCTCAAGAAGTTCGTTGAGTAATACAGATAATCTTTGTCTTCAAATGATGCACCAAAAGATCATCAATAACCTCAATATACATATTCAACTACGAATCTTTCTCAAAGAAGATATACTTGTAAATAATGTGAGCTAATAGTTACATCCATTTGTCAGAAAGTAATTCAGAACCTATTCATTACTCGAGAAGTACTTCAGAAGAATCTGCAGGCAGCTGGGACAGCTATGAGTAAAGATACAACCATACATTGATACAATGCTCCTAAGCGAAGAATTGTATTCTTCGACAAATATATATATATATATATATATATATATATATATATATATATATATATCAACCCCAATAACGATCATGATGTAGTACTGAGTCATTTTTTAAGTCGAATTTAACAGGTTTGTATTCAGGATTTTCTTTCTCCTAGACCAGTGGCCATGCATGGTTAAAAAGCTAGTTTTACCTTCTAATTACCAATTGATGGGGGGTTGTGGGTAGAATAGTTGAATGTATACTTTCCCAGAATGTATTAGTGCTACGTGAAACGCATACAGCCGGCCTCGATTTGAATTGACAACACCTTGTAAATTTCCAAAAACGATAACTATTACAGTACGAGTACCCACTATAACACATATGCACAAATTAATTTAATCGGGACCATTATCAAAGTGGACAAGGAAAGAACTTCAATAAATGAACACGACAAAAAGAAAAATCATGACGATTAAAAAGGATTTACATTCCTGAGATGACATAGATGTATTTGTGAAGGAAAGAAGGAAGAAGAGGATTCGCCAGCATTGAAATAGCGTTGATACATCAATAAATCGACTCGAAGAGAACATAAAAAAGAACAAAGAAAGGATGATTTGAGCGAACAGAAATATCATAGACAAAACAACTATCAACAGAAGAATAATAAGTAGAAAACAAAAATGGGATGAAAAGTTATTGCATGGATATTTGTAGTTGCAAATAAGAGAAATCTCACACAAGAAGATTACGACATGCCGACAAAAGGGAGAATTTGAGACAGAAACTGAGTCTCTTCTAATAGCAGCATAAAATAACATCATTAGGACAAACTAAGTTAAAACAAAACTCAGTATGACGCAACAAAATAGCATGTGTAGGTTATATGGTGATAGACACGAAAAGATCAATCATATAATAAGCGTATGAAACAAATTAACTCAAAAAGATATAAAACTAGACACGGCTGGGTGGAGGAAGTGATTCATTGGGAATTATGTGAGAAATTTAAATTCGATCATTTGGATAAAAGGGAATATATGTACAACCCAGAATCCGTCCTAGAGAATGAGACATAAGTTTTTCTCTGATTTTGAGATACGAACGCATCACCAAATATCGGTCAGACGTCCAGACCTAGTGATAGTCAACAAAAAAATTTGAACCCGGCGAATTTATGAATTTGCCGTTTGGCACTTGGAACGATCCTGAAATGATTGGTAAAATAACTGGAAGACTTAGTAATCATAGGATAAGTAGAGACCATTGAAACACCGGCTTTACTAAGATCGGCCAGAATACTGAGAAGAGTCCAAGGGAATTGAAGAGGCTTGTTGACTCTCAAGTTCTTTTTAAAAACCATCAGCTAACGTAATAGTAGAAAATTCCCTAAGGAGTAAAATAATAATAATTTTTGTGGTCCACTGATGGTTGTTTTTTTTTTTCTTGGAGGAATTCATGGTCATATCTGTGACAGGAGTACATATAATAATGAACCACTAGGTCTGGTATAGCAATATTATAATACCCATAAATGTCTTCAAATACAAATCAAGATGGGACTCAAACAACAGGCTCCAGTGTCAGGATTGGCGGGTACTCCATTGATAGGCAACATATCAAAATCAAGCGTTATCCTGCAAGTGATTTCTGTTCTAAATTTCTCTATACAAAGAACAAATCAAGAAGTCACCTAAAATAAACCAACGGAAACAACTGACTAGAGAAAACAACAAAAATATAATCCACTTTTATTTCAAGAGCTATATGCCGCAAAGAGGGTATAGAAAAAGGATGATAAAAATTTGGACATGATCTGCTGGATTAAATACAAGTGAAAGGTTTGCTGACGAATGAGAATAATTTTAAGAAAGGTTAGATTTCTTATCTTTACATACAAGAAATATGTGTTCAAGTAATTCTGGATGATTCACTTAAAGAAAACGAAAAACCTCCACAAATTGAAACACAAAACATCCTAAACCAAATCACTACTGAACCCACCACCATAACATTATGTTAACACAAGCAAATAGGAAAAATGTAGAGTTAATAAAAATATTTATTACTGCAAAGATAACATCATTACCATCCCTTAGGAATCAAGACTGGGAAAAGTCATTGTAGAAACTTAAAATGTACGTAAATTATCTACAAAATATCCCAACGAACAGCATCACTGAACTGAATAATGTAATTTGCACAAGAGCAAAACAAGTCAGGGATAAAATATGTATCTTCCCAAAGAAGCCCGAATAGAAATACCAAGTCCTGATGAGAAATTTGTACATAACAACGCCCTAAGGACCATTATTAAAGCGAAAATTGATAATACGCAACTGAATAGCAAATGTAAGTAATGAGGAGAAAGATACTTATCAATTAATGACAAGATAGCAAATGCAGTAATCTAGCACAAAAAGAGTTGGTGGGGGAGACGATACACAGGGAAATGTGAACGAGATTGAAATTTTACTATTCAATAAAATGTTACATACACAAAGCAGAATCTATTCTGTAGAATAAAATCCATAAAATTCTATGGGATTTTGAGATACAAACGGATCACTTAATCCAGCCGAAAAAACCAAATCTATAATTAATGAAAATACACACACACACACTCATACACAGACGCACAAACACATATACACACGCACAAACAGAAATATATACACACTCACAGACCCAAAAGATATAATTTTCTGTCTTTTAGATTTTGCCGTTCTAGCAGACATCAGAGTGAAATTAAAAAGAAGTGAAATGAGAGACAAATACTGACTAGAGAACAAAAAATGTTGGGGAACATGAGAGTAATGTTCATATCAATTGCAGCTTGTGTAGTTGGAACTGTCCTAAAAGGCTTGGGAGAAAGTCTGGAGGATTTTTAAAATCAGATGACAAATCGGACAGTCCATACTACAGCATTGAAAAGTCCAGGAGACCTGAGGAAACTTTCGGTCTCTCACACTCTAAGGAAGAATTACTAGTTAACGCTGGTGTGAAAAACTCTCAAGGAGTGAAGTAATGATGACATTTTGTATGAAATTATATGGTCTTAAATTTCACGATCTAATATTAAGAATTTATAAACATCGATCTTTGACACATTAGAACGATGCTGACAGGTAATACCAATCCGTGTCGGAGTAGACGTGTGATGAATGGAAACGAAGGTTGATTCTTCATACGCCATAGCTTTAGAACTCCGACTACACAACCTGTTGCAGTTAGCGCCTAAATACACTTTCCTCATTTTCTAATTGAACAATTTGTTCACTCTTTGGTATTACCCATACCTTTGCAGCAGAGAAATTCTACAATAAAACAAAATAAAGGTGCGATGCCACTGTAACCAAAAATACAATATATCCTTATATTATCCAACGCCAAGTCAGCCGATGGTGGGAACGATTCTATTTTAGGATTTTCTCTCTTCAACGTTCATGTCATTCAAAATCCCAAAAAGAAATAAATTAAAATACAGAGAAAATAATTACAAATAAAAAAAACATCTTTACAATATAAGTAATTGTTATATTTTTTATATGGAGTGTATATATATATATATATATATATATATATATATATATATATATATATATATATATATGTATAATTTAACAATTATACTGAAGCAACTGAAACCTTGAAAGCCTATTTTTTTATGTCAAATTGATTTTAATTAAACAATTTTAATAAGCTTCTACAATATTTTAATACAAACTGAAGGCTATCAGAAATAGGAGTAAAAATAATTTGTTTTTATTGCAAAGCATGTTTAACTAATTTTTTCAGATGACTCTATTATTATAAGTTTTGATGATAATTTGATTTTGATTATAATTCTTCAATAAAACTTGCAATTGTTGGTTACTTAGAAAACTTCATTAAAAATGTACTAGTGTATTAATTTATGTACTATACTCATATGTAGTCTTCATCGTTCATCGTTGAATTATATTTTTAACCTCAAAACATAATTCTAACAATTTTACGTGTTGTAAAAGGAACTATTATTTCTAAAAAAACAAACAAACAAAAAACAAACAAACAAACAAACAAAACAGGTTCCCACTAGTAATAATTTAAATTAACTCTTTGTTATTTAATCTTTGGCAAGAACATTGGTGAGGTACAAAAATGCATATTTTATTCAAATTAAATATTTGGAAAATTTCTCACCAATTTCAAATTAAAAAGAAAAGTTAATCAAACGTCCTTTAGCCTTCAGCATTGCAACGAATCCCATAGGGGACGTTTCAACCAATTTTTTAGAATAGTTTCCTTTTTGAGACCAAACCAAACTTTAATTTTTTTCAACGGTTAAGAATGTGGCATTTGCTATTTATTTTCCATGGAGTCTTCTTTATACGATATTCATTAAATTTTCAATTAAGTATTAATTTGGTTAATTGGGAGACCATTGCATCAGTTTCATTTATTTTAAGTGAAAATAACTTTTTGCTATACAAGATGCATGGCAACGAACATTTTCTCATTAAAACTAAACATCACTCGCATCATTACTGATAAAGAATGTTTTAGTTTTGGGCGAAGGATCATCAGAGGAGTTTCAAAACTTTGTCTTCGATTGTATTTTCAGCCATTACTTTAGGCATATTAATTTTTGACTCATCAGTCCATAAAAAACGATTTCCATTCATCCATGTAATAATTTTGATGATGACGTGTCCATGACAATCTCTTATTTTACATTGCATCTGATAAAATCATTTTTTCTTTTGTTTACGTCTTAGATCGATATGATCTTAATTCTTAATTCGAATAGCTCAGTCAGATGCAGGATAGTTATATCAATGACAAAATATAGTTTGATATCATTTGCAAATTTTTGCCTTCCTAAACCATATATTTTAGACTTCAAAGAAAATACAAACTATTGATTTTGTAAGCCTATCCTAACCTTTTTTTTTTTCCTTTTTGGTATGTTCGATCCATTGTATTACCACTTCTTAATTAGGTCCACTACAGTTCAACGTGCCAAGTTGACATTTAACACACTTTCTTTGAGATTCAGACCACTTTGATTACATCAGAAAGATTGTTATAGGTGTAACCATAAAAAATTTATTATTTTTCATATTAAATTAATTGTCAAGAAGCTTCTAGAATCTTCTAACACACCCTGGAGATTATTAGAAACAGGACGAACCTATTTTTTTGTAGTAAAGCATCGTTTAAGTAAAATGTTTTCAGAGGAATGATATATTATTTCAAAATAGATGTCAAGATAATGATAAATATTAAATTGCCAAAACGTATCCCCACCTTATTGTACTTGTATTTTAATAAATTAAGAGTCAGATACTTAATAAAAAATTGACACAAGTTAATTTCTGTTATAAATGTTTTTCAAATTTTTGATATGAGTAAATATTTCTGACCTACATTCTTTACTTCCTTCAACAGGCAGGCCGAGGAGTTGACCTAGATTCCTTATTCCTCCTTTTAACGGTCAGTCTTTGAGGCCTGTTAAATCAAATACAGAAGGGTAGGGGAAATTTCTTATTTCGCTCCTCTCAGTGGGAAACCACGTGACACTTTGGTATGACTCGATGTCGGATTGTCTCCTGGACAATTGGTGAACACTCTACTAAATAGACCAATGGTCCGATCAACAAAGTTTAAATAAAAACTTTTTCTTTGAAACGTTCGTAAAAAATGAAAGCATTCGGACCGTTGAGCTTTTCGAATTTGGATAATGCAATTTATGAATAATCTGAATCAAAATAAAAACTCAAGCCTAAACCTCTGTCTCCGTCCCACTAAAAATAATCTAAAAAAATCTCTTGAGGCATTTTTCTCAAAAGAACAAAACTTCGTAACTTGTTTGACGTCCGTTCAAACAGCTTAGTTACTTCGATTGCAAATCATGGTGACATTGCGAATACTTATTGTATTATTAGCATAAGAATTTACGTAATAATGGAGAGAATAAATGAAGTAATATTGGTTAAAGGCAGTTTTAAATCCTTTTAGGGCTATTACAAACAATTCCTCAATATTTTGTTTAAATGAGGAAAAACTTCTAGCCATTGTTGTACATAAGGATATTTGGTGAACATAATGATATGTATATCTATCATATACGAAAAAAAGTGCCCCTAGTGTAATAGTTACCGGTATTGAAAATGGACATGGTGACCTTAGTTCGAACCCTGGTCGAGACTGTTTGCATTTCAAATTGTGCTTATACCCTTTGGAAAGGTATAAATTCAAATATTCTTGTTCCAGCTATGGGAAAATAGTTGGACAGACTGGGTTCTTTAACCTTCGTATAGTAAGCGGTTAAGCAGATGGAAAACCTCTTAAACTTTGTATGAAAATGATCTTGTGTCACATATTGCCCGTTGATTAATACATATAAAATAAATTCAGTTAGACTCACATTATATCCATATTCATATATTATATTCATATATTATATTCACTTCATTCACAAAGCACAAACACGTATGTATTTTAGAGACACACAAAATTAGTGCACGGGCACAGACACACATTCAGTCATATATTCATCCAGTCGTTTTAAACAGTCACAAGTCACGACGACAGACAATTTTTTCAGTATGTACACATTTTCCAAGATCCTCTAAAATGTATGAGACACATTTTCAGATGATTTCACACCTTACCTTTTTTTTTCTTTCGATGTTTTTTTTTTCTTTATTTGCTCTCTCTCTCTCTCTCTTTGTGTCTGTCTCAATTTTTTCCATCTTTTTTCCCTGAGGAGAAAATAGTTGAACAGTTTTGACACCTGAGTGTAAGTGGGTTTTAGAGTTTGTTTACTGTTTTATTGATCTTGTCTAATGAGTAAAGCTTTTAAAACCAGGAAATAATAAATGTTTTATCATTTAATTATCAACATTTAAATGCGTATTTTTTGTTTCCCTTAGAACTGATCATTCATTGTATTTAATATAATAGAATTGGTAAGATTATTCTTTACTAAACCTGCAAAATGAGTGTTGCTTTTAATAGCTTTGATTATTAGCAAAGAATTAAATATTTAAATTCAACCGGAAACCAAAGCACGTTAGAAAAAAGATCCTTGTTTTAATTGATATTCAAATAATAAGAACTAATTGTTCTTCATTAGTTTCATTAAAAAACAATTTTTTCAAAATATTTATGCTTTCTGCTAACAATGAAAATGTTAAGTTACATATTATTACTGTTTCCGAGCACACAACTTATTGGTTGCAATCATCATCATCATGACGTGCCGCCGACACAGATATCCCTGACACTCTCTCGCCACTTCTCCCTATCATTCATCGCCTCTGGCAGGTCTTCAGGGTTACATCCAGTGTCCTCACAGAGCTGCTGTATGTAAGTTCGAGCTGGTCGTCCTGCTTTTGCTTGGCCATATGTGAGGGTCCATAGGAGTACATCACTTATGAGCTCGTCCTTGCTTCTCCAGCAGTGTCCTGCGTGTCTGGTTCGTCTAACTTGTATAGTTTTCGTGATGGGAGGCAAGTGGCCGTATAGTTGGTGTCTCGTGGGGTGTTGTCACCAGGACTTGTTCAATATTGCTCTCAACATTCTCGTGTAATTGCCATCTAGTTTCTTCTCCAGCCGTTGCACTACATTTGTTGCAATGGTTACTTCTATTTCAAAAAAGATTATACTGCATTTGTTAGCTATTTATTGAAAATCAGCGTGATCACATTTATACATTTTTTTTAAAAAAATACAACAAGCTTATTTTAAATGATGGATAATAGAGACTAAACGTTTTCTGGATGTTATTCTCTGTATGGAATCGTGTTGCAAACCTCTCGTTCCTTAGAAGAGTGTATCATAAAGTCACGTAACATACACACTATTTCTCATATTCATTTCATAGTTTAACTCAGTTGACATATCGATTCTCAAGTTCCTTTAACCATTTTAAACATAAGATAAGAAAAATAGAATAAAATTGAAAAAAAACAACTCATTTCTTTCTTGACTGGATCGAGAACCCTTCAGCGATCAATTTCAATATTTGCTGTAAACGATGATACCGTAATAAATGTTACACAGCAACGTTAAAGACTTCTAAACTGGATAGTTTCCTTCCATTTCATGAACATTGCAAAACTTAACATTAGTTTGATCAGAAAGTATTCACATTTTCCAAGAGATGATACAAAAAGAACGGTAAGTTAAATTAATTCAAATATTATCATTAAAAATAGTATCACCTTTATTTTCAAACTCATGTTCAACAAACCAAAGAGAAGATAAGATCATTAGGATGAGAGGTTATTTCACATCTTTCATACTTACCTAGTTCAGCATCTACAAATTTTCATTAGTTTCGAACACAGTAATATTTTGTATATTGCGGAAAATTTAGAAACTTGGAAGAACTTGAAAATACACTTTGTTTTTTTATTTTTTTTTTTAATTTTGTAAGAAAAAAGATCATATTTTGATTAAACGTGCAATTTAATCTTTGCCTTCCCGTTGAATTGGAGTCATTTAAAATAGATAAGTTCATTTTTATATGAATGTTTAACAAACTTAGGTTAAATTTATTATCATATCCCCACTAGTAAAACATATTTACTTTACTAATTAAGTATAGTTGACAACTTTAGTCGAGGATCACCCGAAGGAACCTTTTTCAATAGCTTCTACACAGACGTGTAGGGGAGGTCGATACTTCATTCCCTGGATTCCTCCACTTAACACTTGATCCTCACCTTATAAGCAAGGCTGCGTCAAGTACCATTTTTTAAGTCTTTGGTATGACTGGGATTGAACCGCGCTCCCGCGGACTATTGGCAAAGACTCTACTCATTAGACCAATGGCCTGGACCTTTACAAATGATAGAATATATAGGGTGTTTAATATAAATGGATATCACTAGGTAATTTAATAATTTCACCGATTGTTGTTCAAATGATCGCAAATGATAGCAGCAGGTGTAAAAACACCCGAACGTTCAGTTTTTAATCTTTAAATGCCTTTCCCTTTCCATTTAATGTTATTTCTATAACTCTGAAAGAAAGTGCATGAATGATAAATAATAGAACTATATGATGTTTCTATGCATACTATTAACATTTGAAATCTTTTGAACGAAAATTTATTACAAAATGACACTAATCTTTCTGAAACATTTTGAATATTTCAAATGGTATCACATATTTTTAAACACTGTATATTTTTCAGAATATTTATATTTTTATTTTTATTGAATTTTTTTTTTATTGAATTGTTTTCCGCAAGGCTTCAATATTTTCATTAGAAATTAACTCTTCACAGCAGCATTTGCTTTTCTTCAAATTCCATATTGAATTACCCATCTGTTCCAACAGTATTTTGCTAGGAAGTTGCTTCAGATAGCAAGATTAATCAATCCTATTCTTTGAAAAAACTTTTTTAAAGTGTGAAACTTAATGTTTATGATGAACTATCGACCTGAAAAATAAGCATCAAATAGGGTAATTACTATATCATCATCATCATCATCATGTCGTGTCGCTAGCATGGATATCCCTGACCCTCTCTCGCCACTTCTCCCTATCGGTAGGTCTTCAGGGCTACATCCCGTATCCTCACATAGCTGCTGAATGTATGTTCGAGCTGGTCCTCCTGCTTTTTCCCGGCCATATGTGGGGGTCCATACGAGTACATCACTTATGAGCTCGTCCCTGCTTCTCCAGCAGTGTCCTACATGTCTGGTTCGTCTAACTTGGATAGTTTTCGTGATGGGAGGCAGGTGGCCGTGTAGTTGGTGCCTTGTGGGGTGTTGCCGCCAGGATTTGTTCAATATTGCTCGCAGCATTCTTGTGTAATTGCCGTCTAGCTTCTTCTCTGGTCGTTTAGTTAGCGTACAAGTAGTGCATCCATACAGCAGTATCGATACGACCGCTGCCTGAAAGAAACTGCGTTTCATTTTATCGGTCATGTCTGATCCCATTAACTTTATTATTGTTGGTATTATTTACTGAGTTCTAATCATTATGTTTTTCTTTGTGTTACGATCGAATATGGCACCTAAGATCCAAAGTATTTTTCTTTAAGTGTCGTTTCAAGTATTGCTTTTTTTTTCATGATCTGAATATTTACAACGTTTATAAAAGAGTAACACAATTAAGAATTGTGAATGTATGATAAATATATATTCCCGATTACTAAAGAGTTATTTCATTAACAAAGTTCTGGATATAAATTTTGTTTTCTTATAATGTCACTCTGTGAGCTCCACACATTTTTTTCTTTTCATGAATTAAATATGCCACAAAAACAAACGAAATAATGAGAAATAAAAACAATAGAAGATGTCGCGTTTATCTGTGATTCCAGCTCCATTTCAAATTGGTCTCCGTCAGTTACAATGAAAAAAAAATTGAAGTGGACATCGTGAGAATCTTTAACATAACAAAAACCTTAATGATCATCTTCCGGTCACGATGTTTAGACGTATTTCCCTCACACACACACACACACACACACACACACACACACACACACACACACACATGCTCTCTCTCTCTCTCTCTCTCTCTCTCTCTCTCTCTCTCTTGAGGGGCAGATTTCCCAACCTACATCCTGTGTCCGCACAGAGCTGAAGTACAAATATTGTTGCTCATCGGCCAACGCTGGCCGGTCCATGTGTAGGTGCCCATAGAAGAAGGGGAGTAATGAGTTTGTTCTTGCTTCCCCATTAGTGTCCCGCATGTCTTGTTCGTATTAATTGGATGGTTTTAGAGATGAGAGGTAAGTAGCCATACACATGTTGTTTCGTAAGGTGTTGCTTCCAGGATCTGTTCGATAGGACCCCTATCATTCTTCGGCAGTTCCCGTGTTTGTCAGCGTTCAATTGAAGCGTGTTCGCATTTCATTCCATTCACAAGAAATTATACAATAAATTGCGCCGTATAAGTTAACGTTTTAAGCTAGATAATCTCAGTAACTTCAGGGGTTAAAATCTCAACAAAACAGGGCTAAAATCCAAATCTTTACCCCAGTCTAGTCAACCCGTAGTAATTTCTTGCATGTTAGCCCTTTCGTATAAATCTACCGCTAGTTTTGTTGAGACTACTTCTATCAATACGCCGAACTTTGCTGCAGTCAACTTATCGTAAAGTGTGGGGAAAATATTACATTTAATTTGTCCTTCGCACACTTCCTTGATTTATTAGTGAAATATGGACGTATATTTCAAATATGTACTAATATATAAAGAAATATGTACGTTAATGATTAATGAAATATGAACGTACCAGGTAAACATGACAAAAGGAACATCATGCACGAATTCAGCATGGATCGTGCATGACGAATTCGTTTCAATTGTGAAATCCATCTTTTGAGTTGACTTGTGTTTTTTTACCTGTATTTTGTTTTAATTCTAAATCATACAAAATTTTTTTTTTTTCATCTGTGGAAATCACTTTATTTGAATTTATCACCAAAAAAGAAAGGCCCATTAATAGAATTGCAATAATCACTATCCGTTTCAATATAATTAACTATTATTTTCATTAATATTGCTATAACTAATCATTGAATCATTATTAATTTTCGAGATAAAATGATTAAAAGAGAGGTAAAATGATTACATATAATCGAGATATACTCTAGTTAAACATTAATGACTACTCGAATTTAAAATTGCCAATGCATGGTTTCTAATAGCGGTGAGCAGGCTGAGCAAATACATTTAAGCAGTAAAAACTAAGCTATTTCAGTTTTCATTACGACATAGAATGGTGATTATCCTGTGTTCAAAAATGAAACCCTTATCCATATATGGTGACATTCCGTCGCCGCCTCTCTCACGTGATCTTACGAATGATTACATCGTCCGGGGATTTCTCAATACTCCAGTCTTTCAAAAAAGGATCATTAAAACTTGCAATCCTGAAATATTCTATGTGTCATGAAAAACCAGAGGTAATGATTAGATCAGCGCTGCCGAGCTTTACGTTGAAACTTCAGGAGGGTTAGGTTCGTGAGGGCAAAAGTGTGAGAAGGCAATACAAAATAATAATTCGTCGAAGCATGTTCTCAACAAGCATTCCGTTGCCTCTTTCTCCTCATCTGTCCTTATCAACCATTACACTCGGTATGGCGTTTAAACGACATCCAATATTTGGACAGAACTGATGTAATTTTTTTCTAATTGATTAACGCCGGTGTATATATGTGTAGGAATCCAAAGGAGAACATTTCTTATGTATTCTTTTTTACGTCTCCGTCCCTACGCATGTCTTGTTCATTTTCTTTTGAGGGTTTTGGAGATGGGAGGTAAGTGGCTGTATAGCTGCTGTTTTGTAGGGTGTTGCTCTCAGGTTTTTCTTTAAAAAATATGCAATATTTCGTTAAGTGTGATTAGTGCAGCCCTACAATAGTCCCAATACGGCCACTGCATATGGTATAATTACTATTTGTAAAAGATGTATCTTGATTTTATTGTTTACTTTCCAAATTCGAGAGATCCTTCTGTCAAAACCTAACAACCCTGAACAATATTAAAAAAGGCTTTTCATTTCCTTGACTTAAGGAAATCATTTCTTACTTTTTCAATTAGTCTTTCTAATTCAGGAAATCAGTCTACAATATTTTGAGGATTCTCATTTTTTTTATTTATCAAGTATAACACGTCTAATGAGTAATTACACAAAGTATCATATATGCTAATATACAGGTCGAATTTTGAAGATAAAATTTTCAGACAAAATGATAGCCATGTATGAATAATGATGTTGTTGAGACAGAATTCACACATGATAGATCTACGAAATCCTGCCGTGCAAAAATGAATTTCATAAAATAACGATTTATTTCTTGCATCTCCTACACACGAGATCAATTATACACAAACATATACTGCATATATGTGCTTATTGAGTTAATGCTTGAAAGCTTGGGTATGTAAATACTGTAGTTATGTCTGATATTACGAATGCCAAAAAATTGAGTCGACACTTTCAACCTGCAAATCACAAACGACCTCTTTCCAATGGAAATCGAATCTACAAGCAGAAACTAATTTTTAAAATAATAACATTTAATTGAATCTCATCAATCATTCTGGCTTTCAGTTTTACCAAGTTTTCAGATGGAAACATTTCGTTTTTTCTTCATTTACTTTTTTTCTTTAAGTTTGTCAGCTGGTCGATGATACGCCAGTTATTTACAAAACCATTAGATTCCTTTTATCGATCAATACAAAACTACCCATTCATTTTAAACAAATACAGTGTTTCCCAAGTCCTGTTTGTGTCTGTGACAGAGAGACTGTTGATTTTTGCATTCAAGAGACTGAAGATATTATGTAGAGATAATGGGAAATATTCCATGTGTCGAGGGTGATAATAAAGGCTTATACGTGAAACTGCAAACAAACTGTCCATGCCTTGTGAGATAAAAGACTATACATATATAATATATACAGAATAGTAATATATATAATAGGGTGTATTACAAAAGTGAGTACAACCCTCACATTTCTGCAGATATTTAAGTATATCTCTTCATGGGAAAACACTGACAAAATGACACTTTGACACAATGAAAAGTAGTCTGTGTGCAGCTTATATAACAGAGTTAATTTATTTTCCCCTCAAAATATAATCATTAAAAGCTAAACCCCTGCCAACAAAAGTGAGTACATCCCTCAGAAACTACGCCCCAAAATATCCAAATAGAGTACTTCTTGACATTTTCCCTCAAAAATCTCATGTGACTCATTAGTGTTACTAAACCCATGCGTGGATAGGGAGCAGATATGTTCAAATTTGTAGTGCAGCTCTCACACTCTCTCATACTGGTCACTGAAAGTTCCAACATGGCACCACATGGCAAAGAACTCTCTGAGGATCTTAAAAGACGTATTGTTGCGCGACATGAAGAGGTTCAAGGCTACAAGAAGATTGCCAACACCCTGAAACTGAGCTGCAGCACAGAAGCTAAAATCATCCAGCGTTTTAAAAGAGCAGGGTCCACTCAGAACAGTCCTCGGGTTGGTCATCCAAAGAAGCTGAGCGCACGTGCTGATCATCACATCCAAATTCTTTCCTTGAAAGATTGGCGTAGGAGTGCTGTCAGCATTGCTGCACAGATTGAAGAGGTGGGGGGTAGCTTGTTAGTGCTCAGACCATACGCCGCTCTCTACATCAAATTGGTTTGCATGGCTGTCACTCTAGGAGGAAGCCTCTTCTGAAGACGATACACAAGAAAACGCGCAAACAGTTTGTTGAAGACATGTCAACAAACCACATGGATTACTGGAACCATGTCCTATGGTCTGATGAGATGAAAATTAATTTGTTTGGTTCCGATGGCTTCAAGCACGTGTGGCGGCAACCATGTGAGGAGTTCAAAGATAAGTCTGTCTTGCCTACAGTCAAGCATGTTGGTAGGAATGTCATGGTCTGGGACTGCATGAGTGCTGCAGGTGTTGGAGAGTTACATTTCATTGAAGGAAACATGAACTCCAACATGTACTGTAAAATACTGCTGTAGAGCATCATCTCCTCCATACAGAAACTGGGTCACAGGGCAATGTTCCAGCAAGATGACAACTGCTTTACTGAAGAGGCTGAGGGTAAAGGTGATGGACTGGCCAAGCATGTTTCCAGACTTGAACCCAATAGAACATGTTTGGGGGTTCCTCAAGCGGAAGGTGAAGGGCCATAAAGTCTCAAATATCCGCTAGCTCCGCGACGCCGTCATGGAGGACTGGAAGAGCATTCCAGTGGCTACCTGTGAAGCTCTAGTAAACTCCATGCCCTGGAGAGTAAAGGCAGTTCTGGATAATGATGGTGTTCACACAAAATATTGACATGGTGCATGTTAATACTGACAACTTTCCCTAAGGGGTGTACTCAATTTTGTTGGCAGGGGTTTACCTTTTAGTGGCTATATTTGGAGTAATTTTGAGGGGAAAATAAATTAACTCTGCTATAAAAGCTGCTCACCGACTACTTTTCATTGTGTCAAAGTGTCATTTTGTTAGTGTTGTCCCATGAAGTTATATACTTAGATAATTGGAGAAATGTGAGGGGTGTACTCACTTTTGTGATACACTCTATATAATACTATATAATCCTATTTAGTATATGGTTTGGCTTGGTTTAATTTGATGGTGTATCAACCATTGTAGGTTATTCAATGGCAGCTCATTTTGATACATATATATTAGATACATTATTTCTAAACTCATTTTGTAGATAACATTTTAAACAAGCCTGAGCTCATTTTTCTCACAATTAAATGAATCCACTCATTTCTATCAAATACGATGAATTCTACTTCCTGTTAATGATTTGTTTGAAAACAGTTTAATCATTTCAAGTATTGCTATGTATTACTAACAATCCAATTAAACGTTAGTCAAATTTGAATGATCAAACAGTTCTTCAAGACATTCAGTTTAGCATCCGTATCCAGTTTAAATGTCAAACAGTTCTATTTGACACAGAGATATGACCTTATCAGGTACTACAACTCCGGGCCAAAGTCGACCAGTGACCGATGGTAATTAAGGGGCACTCCTCATTTCTCAAAGCTCAAGCATTACTGCAGTCTTGCTATCAGATTGCTTAGAGTCATATCTGGGACAATCGTTGGGGGAGTCTCACCCCTCTGCAGAGTTGCAGCCGGTTTACTTTACAGCCCCAGCAGACTGAGCCAGCTAACTAGGATCCTTCAGTTCTTCCTTAAAATCAGCACGTTTATTTTATTGCAGTTTTTTTTTTACGGTGGAAATGTGATTGCTTCGCAAATCATCTAGCGAGTAGTTAAACATCTGCATCGTCATCCATAAGCAGAATAACGAATTTCTACTTTTAAAATATCATTCAGGATCAGTTCATGCCTTTGAAATGAGAATAATTGTAGAAAATGTCCCTGCCATTCCAATGAAATTTCCTTCCCATGCTGGTCAACTGATGAAGATTATCATTTTACAAGTATAATTAAGGGATATGCTTTAAGTAATGATTTATTTTGGTAACTTTATTACGATGGCTATTCAACAAATAGGTGAATTTTGGCAGAGGAGTTTTGCTATAGGAAGTACTGTTAACAGTTACACACTTTTCTGGGAAATCAACAATGATAGGTCATTTCATATCTCAGAAGACTGTCAAAATTTACTTCTTTAATAAACACCTCACCAAGATTTTTTCCCTACAAGAAAGTTTGTGTGTTTCATGGACTGTCTTTTTTAGTCAGGCTTGTAAACCCATTTTTAGTTCGTTTGTAAATGTTTTTTTTAAGTAAACCATTATGCTTCATACACATCAAAAATTATTCGGTAAATTTCATTTGCTTTGAACTTCTCAGTTAGCAAAGTTTTGACGACTGACTCCAGTTCAAACAATTTGATCTGATTTACTGCTATTTTGAATAGCATCAAAACAAATATTTTCATGAGATCAAATCATACTTATTAATATAAACCAATTCTAAACAATACAGAGATTACAGATTTTATTTTTTAAAAAAGCATAAAAGATATGTGTTCTGCTTTAAATAAAAAAAAGTTATCTTATTTCTTGAATTATCTTCAGAAGATTAAATATTCGGTTGAAGATAGACAATCTAGGATAGCATAAAAGATGGTAAACAAAGTTAACAGAAAAAAGAGTACTGCAAGAGAAAATGTGAAAGCTGCATCCAAGAAGAACGAATACAGCTGTGGAAACAACATTTCGAGAACTTACTCGGATTACCGCCGAAAGTTACTGACGAACCAATCACAAAAATCATTAGTAAACAAGTTTACATCAAACTAGGAAAATTTACTCAAGAAAGACTCGACTTAGTACTAAGAAAAAATAAAAATAGGAAAGCAGCAGAGTTCGACGAAATGCCCTCAGAACTATGGGAGACCAGGGAATTCGACGACATACTGATCCGATACTGTAATGCCATATATAACCAGAACTCAATAGACAGATGGAGAAAGGGATGCATCACTCCTTTCCCCAAGATGGGTAACCTTGGAAATACCAAGAACCGCCGATGTATAACCCTTACATCCATAGCAGCCAAGTTCTACAATGCTCTACTACACAACCGCAAAGAACCCAAAATGGAGAAGATACTTAGGAAGAAAGAAAATGGCTTTCGGATTGATCAATCCACGACATCACAAATTTTGACAATTGGTCAAATTCTAGAAGTTGTTTGGGCAAAAAACACCGAAGCAAACTTTTATTCATCGGATTTTCTAAGGTATTTTACTCCATACAAAGAAGGAAGATGGGGTAAATACTTCTCGCTTAAGACCTCCCAAAGAAACTATGGTAGCCATAATGCTACTCTGTAAAAATATGAAAGTAAAAGTCACACACTACTTCGACATTGTAGCAGGTGTGCTGCAAGGAGATATATTAGCTCCATACCTGCATATTATCTGTCTAAACTTCGTACTTAGAACATCTATAGATTCAATAAAAGGAAAAGGTTTCAAGCTGCCAAAGGAAAGAAGCAGAAGATATCCCGCACAAACTATGGCAGACGCGGAATACGCCGATAACATAGCGCTTCTATCAAATTAACCCAACCAAATCAAATCCCTACTACATAACCGGGAACGAGTGACCGGTGATATAGGCCTCCATGTCAACGCAGACAAAAGAGAAAACATGTGCTTTAAAAAGTGGCGGCATCTCCACACTAAAGGGTGACCATCTGAAACTTGTGGCCTTGTTCAGCTACCTAGGAAGCAGCGTCTCATCAACTGAGAATGACATGACCACGAGACTAGAAAAGGGATAGAGAGCTATCGATAGGCTATCGGTCATATGGAAGTCAGACTTGACCGATAAAATAAAACGCAGTTTTTTTCCAAGCAGCGGTTATGTCGATACTGCTATATGGAAGCACCACATGGACTCTAACTACACATATGGATAAAAAACTTGACGGAAATAACACAAGAATTCTGCGAGCCAGATTGAACAAGTCATAGAGACACACCCTACAAAAGAGCAACTGTAAAGGCACCAACCACCGATCAAAAAAACTATCCAGTTATACGAACCAGACATGCGGGACACTGCTGAAGATGTAAGCAGCGATTTACTCCAGTGGAACCCGGCACATGAACGAGCAAAGGTGGAACGACCAGTTAGAACCTATATACAACGGCTCTGTGCTAATGGAGGATGTGACCTGGAAGACTTACCTGGAGTAATGGACGATAGAGACGGGTAGCGAGAGATGGTCATGGATTTCTGTCCTGGCAGCATGACTTGATGATGATGGTGAATAGTAGTTACAATTATTTGTTCGAGTAAGTGATTATATTCATTGGTGAAAGAAGGTCCTAGATTTATTAAGTGAAGTCGAATTTACCTATCGGCCGGGGCTGTAGAACACACTGACTGCTTCTGTGCAGAGGAGTAACCCCCTCCCAAAAGTTCGCTTGAAATGACACTAAACAATCTGGTGGTGAGGTTCCACTAATGCTGAAGCTTTGGGGAATTTGAAGTACCCCTTCATTGCCATCGCTCTCAGGTCCATTCTGGCCTACAGTGGTAGCACCTGATTGGGTCCTATGTTGGGTCAAATAGAACTAAACTGTGTACTTACGCTAAACTGATTTTTTTGAAAAAGAAATGTTTTGACATTTAACTGTGTCAATTAAAACTATACTTATACTAAACTGAATTTTTTGAAACGGAACTGTTTGACAAATCTGAATAGCTTAAAATAAAAATGATTTGGGGAATTAATCTCGGCTCTTATGCTAAATTGAGTTGTATTAAATTGAAGTGTTTATTTGTATAAAAATGGATTTCGCATTGAATAACCAACACAATTTTATATGCCATCAAACCTGAACAAACAAACAATCAAAGAGAAAGAAATCTGTAAAATGTACAGTTAAGTGAAATATGCTCAACACTATATTATTGGTATCATGGAAAATGGTTGGTGATCGTTGTTTTCCCTTCACAATAGTAAACATTATGTATCAAATGACTTTTTCCTCACAAAATTACACAGAAATATCAAGAACATCAGCAAATAAATGTTCACTGTATTGAATTTTTTGTTAAGATCTATCCGATTATTCCATTAAAATAAAATCTGTAAATGGAGACTATAGCAAGCTTTTCATTGTTAATTTCACTGATACCGGAATAACTGGTTCACCGTGCATAGTAAAAGTGCATTTATCACACGATATTGATCTAATGGGAGCATAATGATATACTTTCGAGTGTCGGGAAAATTTTATTGAGTTTTGCATATGTATACAAATTGACAATCAGATATATAATGTTTACTTTGATCCCGGCATCGATTGTTCATTTAATGCTTAACTGATGTTGACATTTACGAACCCAATAGCCAGAATCAAAACAAATGTACAGACTTTAAAATCAAAGTATCAATACATGTCTATTAATCTTAATATCTAAAGATTCATCTTAGAACGCATAATTTCATATACTAAGGAAATAATTATACTGGGCAAATATTACTAATACATTATAAAATTCATAAGTAAAGATAACTTTGCATCTATCATTATCTCTATTAAAATAATTTTATTGAATATAATAGTTGATTGGCGATGCCTAGGGTGTAATGGTTATTGTCGAAGGAAACGGACACGGCGGCATGAGTTCAAATAAAAAAAATAATTGCATTTCACAAAGCACTAATACACTTGGGAAATAGACGAATCCAATTATTCTCCCTCCAGCTATGGGTAAATAGTAGGGCAGACTGGATTTTTAGCCTTGGTTAGGCAACTGGTCTTGTAGAAGAAAAACTTTAAATACCAACCTGTTAAACTCCGCTTAAAAATTGACCTTGTGTTACATCCTGCCTGAGCGGAGGGGTTGGTAAATAAAGTTTGAATATAATAACTGATTGTTCGAATAATTGTCTATATACAACGTGGGATTACGCGTGCTATAGTCTGTCCCCGTCAGCCGCCATCGAGGTGCGATACCAGAATTTTGGTCGTTATGGCGTTACTTCCAACCTGAGTGCCACTGAAAACTTTGGCCACCGAGCAATAATAAATTGATCAATTCGCAAATTGATTTCAACGATATGCAAACCCATCTAGGGTTATTTTCTGAAGTGATTGAATCGGGTTCATTGTACCATACTATTCTCATTGTTTGTGTAGTTGTTTTATAAGAGTTATTTTTGACGCATGCTCCGATAGAATACAATCGATTTTATTATTCATAGATGGTTCATAGATGACCTGGATGAAATGGCAAAGAAAAAGCACCTCCCAATTTAGAACTAGAGCCTCACCATCAGTTTCAGTTTTGTACCATGCTCAACAATTTTTTTTCTTTTCTGAAGCAGCGCATCGTACGGTGGGGAACTCAATCATAGTATTCTAAGCGTCACCGAGAGCACAAAAATATAACAAATCGTAGCTGTCTTATGTAGAATTAATAAATATGGTTACATTACATAGTTTTGACCCACGCTGAAGGAGATAAAGAGAAGATAAAAAGAAGAAAACGAGTTCAAAGGAAAAGAGGACAGTTAGTCACGTATTTCAAGATTAATACCATTCACTTGATAAATGTGTTTCATTCTCTATCTTTACTTGTTTCAGATTTGAATTATTTAAAGTGATATTTTTTGACATTTAAACTGTGTACTTGTGCTCCTGTATTAAAGAACTTTCATGTCCTCCACGGGATACTAGCTGACTAGCTCTTTAAAGAAAATTCCAAACTCTCGTGTGAATGTTTTACACGCTTATCTTGAGAGTATTCATGGTTGAACCTCTGTTGTCGAGTCAACTGATTGTCAGCAGGTTTCCTGGTTATTTTGGAGACAAGGCGGACACTATATTACAGTATAAGTTTCGTTGAATTATGAACAAAGAAAACTTCGTATTTGAAAACTAAACTTACACTTGCCGCTTGCTTTAAAACAATCTTTAAATCTAAAAGAAAACCGGACCAGAGAAGTATTTCTTCATCTATGCTATTCAGCGTTTCACACGGTGTATTTGTACGTGACGTTGATAACTATCAAAACACAAGACACGACATCCTGCAATTGCGACGTTACGTGCTGAGATCATTTGAATTAATCGTGCCAAAGACGTTAGTTATATCACGTGTGGAATATATTGCCTGTTGAGACGAGAAGACATTAAGTAAATTTCAATGGTCTTCGACGGTCAGCCTTTTTCAATAGCAATTCCGTGCAGTAAGGCGTGTGATTTTACATTTAATTCTAAAAATCTGTGAATGGTCTGAACGAAGATGCCACGTGCATTAAGTAACTCACATTTATTTATAGGCTTATCGTTGTAATCGATTGTGAAGAATAAAACTATTTGAAAATGACGATTGGACTAATTATCATTTAGAATTTCATACTTGGCGAATAAATAAGTAAATTAACGTTTACTATATTATTATTTGATGCTCAAAATAAACATTGCCCTCTACCCGGGACTGAGAATGTGCTGACTGTATCACTAAATAGGTATGAGAATAGATTAATGGTCGGGTTCCAGCTTTAAAGATCTGGTTTGTGGTAAGTACTCTACTATAGTCATTACTTCCAGTTCCACTCTAACCCGAACTGGTAGACTATTCAAAATTATCCGTTTTCGATTATATCACAAAAAAACCCCACCAAAAACAAAAAAAGAACCCTTTTTATCTACACTCAAAAAGCAAACATGAACGTATAATGATCGTGATTCCGTATCATCTCAGCCAATAATAACCTTGATGGGTTGATACGTCGTTGAAATTAATACCTATGTCAAAACATACAAAAGGAACTACACCACATGAAATTGCTATTTTCTTTTGGTGTATATATTGATGAAGTAACCGAATACATAGTTATTGTGTAACGGTTTCTGTAGATCAAATAGAATTCATGCACAGACGTAAATACAATGACATGTATATTAACTCATTTATGGTCTTAAAAAGACCATAAATATGGTCTTCGTAAGAGCATATGTTACGTCACGCTTAAAGTTCCGAAAGAGATGATCCAATTAGATAGGTTACCACAAAACCAACAGTACGTACTGCAAGCGACCTGAGTCATGCTTGTCAGATCAAATCAAAGCTGGCCCAGTCGGCTTGGACTGTAGAATACACCAACTGCAGCTCTGCATAAAGGTAAGACACCTTCAACGAATGTCCTGCAATGACCCAAATTAACCTGACGATGAGACGCCAGTAATGCTGGAGCTTTGGGGAGTATGGAGTATCCCTTTATTTCCACCACTCCCAGGTCAACTCTGGTGTCCTCGTGGTGTAATGGTTAAAGCGATGGACTGCGGAATCGTAGTACGCGAGTTCGTACTCCAGTCGCACTATTACGTTCACTTTCGGGCAAATACCCTTCAGAAAGGTATGAACCCCCTTATCCTCCCAGCAATGGGTTAAATAGTACCACTACTGTTCTTCTAGGAGAATGGCTTCGGCATTAAATAACCTAAAAAGAGTTGATATGCCATTAAACAAAGAAACTAAACCAAACCATCAATTGTACCAGTTACTGCAGTTATTTATTTAATTTAGCTTACTCGAAAGGTATAAATATAAGGGAATCCGTGAGAATAGAACAAGAGTCTGCTCGACTGCCTTGCTAACTACATTACCAACACTTCCAGCCACATAATTGTAGCGTAATGTTAATAAGAGTGCAGCTTAAATCAGAAGCATGGACAACAGAATGCACAGGGATATGAATACATCAATAGTGAGCATCTTCAAACTGTGATTTATTTTGTCTTTTCTTTGTCGCTTATATATACATATGTGTGTTCGTATGTGTGATGCGCATGTCTATGCATGAGTCTCTGTGTCTTTGTGTTTCGCTGCATTTTTATTCACTATATGACTCGTGACCTGTTTAACATGGAGTTGACTGGGCTAATGCATGAACTAGGCTGAAAAGATAACGTTGGTTTTAATGACCAGTGTTGCGTTGCTAAGTCCAGAGGAAAATTGGTAGAGAAAAACATGGAGTAAAGAGATGACAACGAATCCGCACGTAAGGAATAAGAAAAACAAAGTAAGACACGTCGTTACAGAAAAATACTTCTCATTTCTTTGTTGGTGTTGCCACTTAATAATGGGTCGTTCTCAGAAAGGGAGACGAGAGTTGGTATTCTCGAATCTATGTAGGAAATGCTTAATCGTTGCCTGGACCGAATAGAGGGGTCACTAATCGCGAAATTCATGCAGCTACTTGTCCACTCCCTGTTACTAACTGGCTTTTTTGCTTGACGGATTTATTTAAGACATTTCCATTACATGCGTCTGACGGTTTTTCGCAAAAACCGCATGAGTTCTCCTGACCTGGTATTTTATAGGTAGGAAGTGATCTCTACAAAACGGCCATCAGGGTCATTAGTAGTGAGAGATGATTGCTAAAAAGACAGACTCTAGGTATACTGGTATTGGAAGACAGCGACTAAATCACACGAAAATTAAGAGGTCTCGTCTCCAAACATAGTTGACAAAAACAAACACACTCTATATCCCAATTGAAAAACTATGAAAAGTATATGTTTGTTCATGTGTGTGTGTGTGTGTGTGTGTGTGTGCGAGCGCATGAAAGAAAGAAAAGGAAAAAGAGAATGTGATTGATGAAAAATAAATGTTTTGTGACAATCTAAAATAAAGAAAATCAATACGATAATCTCGACAGATAACAACGTCTTCACATAAGTCCAATCTTATTTCGTGAGTAAATTCTTTGTGCCGGCTGAGGTTCGAAGAGCGTATTGTTTTAACGTTACAAAGTTATTTTACGAAAAACACTACTGTGGATTGAAGGCCATTGTCTGATGCCGTGGAGATAATTTGTTCTCGGGTTATTTTGCTTTATTAAAAGGTCTGTTCAAAAGACATGACGTAGCAAAAGATCATGAAATCGAGACCAGAATGTTAATCAAGATGTATCGTTATATTCAGCGTGTTACGTGTTTTCTGCCGTACGGCAATGTTTTTTTTTAATCTGCTCTTCTAAAATATCAAGAAAAATATCTAAGAATTTTCGAAAACAAAACCATAATCGTCATTTTATGATTTTATATACTGTTTAGCTCAAAGATGGCCAAGAGAGGAATTCCCTGTATCATAATTGCAAACGAGTTCAAACACAAATTATGCTATTAAGTTCATTTTCGGACTGATAATCTGAGGGAAATTGTGACCCCTTTTATCTTTCAAGCTATGGGTTAAAGAGTATCACTGTTGTTCTTCTAAAAAGGTTGGCATTAGCTATGAATAACCCAAAAACGAAGATATACCATTAAATAAAGAAACCGCTACACAAACATCGATAAACTCGTAGATATATAAAAATATAATTTATATTTTTATTATTCGACAGCGACGTTTGTGTGAAGTAGTCAGGGAGAGTTCTGTGGCGCTGACCCTTTATGTCAAGTAGTGCGACAGCCGGACAACACACACGGAGGAGCTGAATGGTCTACTTGAGTTACCAGCAGGTCTCTGGCATTCGCTGGAGAGACCAGCGGATCTCTGCCTTCAGTCCCAAATTACAGACTTTATATTGTCTTTTTAAGTTCTCTGCAGAAATATGAACATTCTCTTCGCCTCACGTATTTTTTCTAATAATGGCTAGTTACCGGAACCTACACAGTTCCATTTTTTCCGGTAATTTGTTGATCTTTTCTACGAACCGAAATATCTGTCACTCTATCCCTAGGCAATAAATTATATTCTTCGCCATCCTCCTTTATATTCTTTTTCCTGTGAAACCACTTTCTTGATGTTATCTTTCGACCGCATTGAATCTGCTAAGTTGATCCACGTCGCCAGCTAAGTCAGTATATTACACTATAAACAAACCAAACAAAACGAAACGTGACCTTGTTATAGAAAGCTAGTAGTTTATTTTGATGGCGAAAATAAAATGCAATAACTGTAAATAAGGCATAGAATTCGTCAATTTTTTTTGTTTCAAATTAATGTTTGTATCAAGTGTATCTTATTTTATTTAAATGAAATATTTGATATATATAATTATAATTGGAAATAATATATTTGTCTTTTATCTACGACCAAACAATTTGATTCAGGATTATAAAAGTTCATATGCAAATATTTTTCAAAGCTTTCGGAATATACAGAATGTGACATAAGTTTTAAGCGGGATAAACTTGATTTGAATTCAGAATGTTTTCCTTGACCGCCGATGTTACCTTGTCTAAAGAGCTTAGTCAGCTCAAAGCCTGAGGGGGCGGGAAGAGATAGATCGATTCCAAAAAGCACAAGCGCCAAATGAAACGTGAACAGCCTCTTTTAGGAAATGAACACAGTGTAGCACTATATGGGTGGTCCGAGCAGTAGATTCCTTTGTCTGTTTTGGCGCGAAACCAGACAAAAGATTTTTGGACCTGAAATCTCGCCGTATCCGGAAGTGGTAAGGGGACACGAAAGAGAGTTGGCTGGACAAAGGAGCTGGCAGGCAGTTGGCGACGGGACAGCAGAGAGGCGTGTCAGCAGAAGAGTTGTCGTGGAACCACGGACAGGAGTTAACACTGGACACCGGAGTGGTGAGACCAGTAGAGAATATAGGGTCCAGCGAAGAAGATTGAGTCAAGATGTCGGCATTCCAGTTGCTTTGTGGAATTTTCGCTAGTAACCCACGCTAGCGTTAGTCTGCACATGCATGTAGTGTTGCATATCCTCCTTCTGCTCTTGGTTAATCCCAAGCATTGTTCGTGTTTGTTCGTCTGTTTTATTTTCTCCTGAACCCCCGGTCGTATTCTTGTAGTCCCAAGAAATGTGCGTTACCCACCTCGGACCACTAGTTGATCACCGGCCGGCCGAGAAGTGGAATGGTTAGAAGACTGATCTAATGTGGTGGGGGCGAGGGCGGTAACTTCACAATTGGCGCCGAGACCAGGATAAAGAAAAAACCTGATGAAAAAAAATTGGAATTGATCGGGGAGCGGGGGAGTTTAGAGGCTGACAGAAGAACGGAAAAAAAAAGAAAAAAATATGCCATGAGGACCCGCAACCAGCGAGACAGAGAGAAAAGAAAAAGAAAACGAAAGAGATAAAGAAAGAAAAAAGTGGAAAAGAAGAAATCTACAAAGGTAGGAATACACATTCCTCCTCCCCCACTGCACTTGAATATAAGAACACAAAAAAGAGTTTTTAGATTTAGGAAATTTTAAGATGTAGAAAAAAAAAACTAAGGAATCGTTTTCGTTTTTGTGTGTGGGTGTATGTTTAACCCCTTAACTGCTGATAATTTTTGTTGTATTTTTCTTAGAAGAGAAGGGAAGGTTTTCTTCCCTTACCCCCTTTTCAGACTTAACTTGACCGGTAGAATTCAAATGCTTTTTTTTTCCTTCTTCGTAGCACTTTCACATTGTAATTTTTATACTTAAGTGTTAGGACCAGTGGCTTAAAAAAGAAAGTTAGTCCGTTCTGGGAAGTTTTTTAGTATTTTTTTTATACTAGAAAGGTGATAAGTCACCGATTTAAAAAAAATAATTGCTGTAAGGTTCATTGAAAGAAAAAAAATTGTGGTATTTTAAAACCCCAGAGAAAGGTAAGATGAAACGAAAAATAAGAGAGAGAGTGAGATCGCTAAGCTAGGTTAAAATCGACTGGTCAAGGTAGGATCGTTCCGAGTGTAGAGGTTGGAGGAAAGCTTCTACCACAAAAACAAAAAGAAAAAAATGGAAAATTTAAACGAGGAAAGAGAGATAAGAACAGATAAAGAAATGGTGAAAAGAAAATGTAAAATTGAAAAAATGGCGGAAAATTTGAACAAAGAAAGAGAGGGAAGAACAGATAAAGTCATGAAAAAGAAGAAAAGAAAAAAAAGAAAGGGAACCAAAAGAGATGAAGAAAGAGATATTGCTAAGGCATTTTTGTCACTGCATCCATGCCTGTCTCAGTTCTAAAAAGAATAAGTAAACTGTTGGATTTTAAAAAGAAAAGAAGGTTTTCGTTTTTCGTTTTTCGTCGATTTTAAAAAGAAAACGGTTGGAAGCAAATGCTGTCACCTCCAACCATCCACCCAACCCAGATCCCCCCCCCTGGGAGAGGGAAGAAGTTAAGTGGACAGGAGAGAAGGAAAGAAAGAAGCAAGGAGAAATGGTAGATGCGTGACAGAGATTCTTTTGGCAATTGAAATTATTTTATTTTTATTTGTCTGTGAATTGTTTATTATTAATTTTGTTGTGGTTGTTTAATTTGTGTGGATTTTTTTTTGCTATCCTTTGTTTTTTTGGTTTGATTTTTTGTTATACTTTACCTTGTTTTTTTTGTTAATTTTGGGGGACTGAGCTTGCCTTGTCATTTGCTTTGTTGTTTATTGTTATTTGTTTATTTATTTTTATTTATTTATTTATTTTTTCTACCTTCATGGATTTTCGGGGTTTATTTTTTGTAAGTTTAATTGCTCTGGGCACTTCTTCACTTCGTCTGATCATGTTCCCCCTGGGTGGTTGGTTGCACGTGGGCCCCGTTTCGGGGACTGGTATCGAGGAGTAGTAAGTTATACAAATGATGATTTGGGAAAGCGAGTGGACTGATTACGACGAATTGATGGATATAGTACCGAGGAAACGGTTGATGATAGGTTGGGAGGACGATGCCTGGGCGCGGGGCGGTGTCCGGTTACTCCTCCCCCCTGGCTGGTCATCGCTTGACAATCTGGGAGATGGTGTCAATTGTTTTTTTCTTATCTTTTGAAAATCCATGGGGGTTGTTGGCAAGGTGCTGGAATGAATAAAAAAAGGTCCCTTGCTCAACTGTTGCTGGGTTGGGAAGTGAATTCCACAGTGCTTTCAGAAACATTATTCCTGTTACGATACCGATCGAACTGCGGAGATTACTGATGCTCCCACATCGTAAGGAAAGGGGGGAGACAAGTCCAAAAATACTCCTGAATTGTTGGGTAGGTGTGGTTAAAATTCCCCTGTGTTCTGATGGGTTGGAGAATGGGGCGAAATGTTCGAAAATTGAATAACGTTGGAGGTGAATGGAAAAGTCCTGAAATCTTTGGGTAGGGGTGGTTAAAATTCCCCTGTGTTCTGTTGGGTGGGGGCGGGGCGAATTGAAAGAAAATTGAATAATGTTGGAGGTGAATCGAAAAGTCCTATTGGAATGAAGAATAGGGATGAGTCAGGAGACCCCAGAATTGTTCACAGGAAAGCAAGGTGGAAGAGCTGAATCCAGCAATATTTTTTTCTTTTGTTTATGTGTATGATGATATGGTAAGGGGTGAGAGATCCCAACCACCCCAGAGCATTTTTGCTATGTTGTTATGTTATTTATTATTTTTTTTTAGGGGAAGACCGAACCCCTTTAAAATTTGGTAATTTTGGTTGTAACTGCCTGTAAATGTTTTTTTTGCTTGTTGCTTGATTGTTATTTTGTTTTCTCTGCGAATGAGTGGAGATGCATAGTGTCTTATTGTTGTTGAATTGTGTTGTAATTTATTGTGAATAAATGACAAGGGTAAGAGGTGGAGGTATGTAGCACTATATGGGTGGCTCGAGCAGACGATTCCTTTGTCTTTTTTGGCGCGAAACCAGACAAAGGATTTCGCCTTATCCGGAAGTTGTAAGGGGACACGAAAGAGAGTTGGCTGGACAAAGGAGCTGGCAGGCAGTTGGCGACGGGACAGCAGAGAGGCGAGTCAGCAGAAGAGTTGTCGTGGAACCACGGACAGGAGCGGTGAGACCAGTAGAGAAGATAGGGTCCAGCGAAGAAGATTGAGTCAAGATGTCGGCATTCCAGTTGCTTTGTGGAATTTTCGCTAGTAACCCACGCTAGCGTTAGTCTGCACATGCATGTAGTGTTGCATATCCTCCTTCTGCTCTTGGTTAGCCCCAAGCATTGTTCGTGTTTGTTCGTCTGTTTTATTTTCTCCTGTCCCCCCGATCGTATTCTTGTAGTACCAAGAAATGTGCGTTGACCACCTCCGACCACTAGTTGATCACCGGCCGGTCGAGAAGTGGAATGGTTAGAAGACTGATCTAATGTGGTGGGGGCAAGGGCGGTAACTTCACAACAGGTACTATTTACCAACCCCTCCGCTCGGGCAGGATATGACACAAGGTCAATTTTTAAGCGGAGTTTAACAGGTTTGAATTCAGAGTTTTCCTTCTCCTAGACTAGTTGCCTAACCATGGCTGAAGAACCTAGCCTGTCCTACTATTTACCCATAGCTGGAGGGAGAATTATTGGATTCATACCTTTCCCAAGGGTATTAGTGCTATGTGAAATGCAATCAGTCTCGTCCTGGATTTAAACCCGTATCGCCGTGTTCATTTCCTACGGCGATAACGACTACACCACGGGCACCTCCCGGTAACTTCACAACAGGTCTCCGATTTTAGTTCTTACAACCATAATTATTAGGCCACTTGCGTTTCGAAAATGTGTTTGTTTTAGTTGACGGAGAAATGAGCAGAAAATTTTAAGTTCGATGGGTATGTACTATTAACAGTGTTGATGGTAAGTTGATAACCTTCTGTTACCCTACGATGGCTGATGATGGTCTGAAACTCCGACTTTGTATTTGATGATGAAGATGATGATGGTCAAAACTTATTTTCTTTCTTTTCATTATGAACCAGTGTTTGGAATCTGAAGAACATTTATTGACAAGAAGTTTAAATAATAAGATACCTGTGTATCTATCTTTATTGTATTTTTAACTACGAAGACTTAGAATTTTCTCGATATACGAGGATCATTAAATAAGTTTCCAGACTTTTTTCGTATGGGCACTTTTATTGATAGTACACACAGGAAAATCTAGTCCCCTTTGAAGTAATCTCCTCCTGCTGAAATGCACTTGTACCGTTCCAAAAACTTATGGAAGGCCCCATGGAAGTCCTCTTGTTTGGGGGTGTCAATGACCTTTGTCACATCCGCTTTTATCTCCTCAATTGTCCCATAACACCAACCTGTGAGCTTAGGGAATAACCAAAAGTCAAGGGGAGCAAGGTCTGGACTATAGGAAGGCCGAGGAAGTATTTTGATGCCGATCTTGGTCAATTAGTCACTCACAAGGATGCAGTTGGGGATTGGTGCATTGTCCTGGTGGAAATGCCACTGACCCAATTTGAAGAGTGCTGGCCACTTCCGACGGAATCTCTTCCTTAACTCCATTAAAACCTCAACATAGTAACCCTAACCCTAATCCTTTGGCCAATCAACTCTGGTGTATTGACTTCCTTACTCCCGCTACACTTCTCATCATCCCTCACAGACTCTCTGCCTTCCTTTAATCTATTATGCCACTCAAAAACTGATGCTCGATTCATGCAAGATGCTCCAAAAGCAGTCTGAAGCATTTCATACGTTTCTGTGGCATTTTTCCAAGTTTAAAACATAATTTTATTGCATATCGTTCTTCTAAGTGTCCTCATCATATTTTTGAATTTCACCAGCTGTGACAATCAGGCTTTTGTAGGGTGTATTCCAATTCCTGCTGTAGCTGTTCCTTTGAACCTGCAACGCAGATTATACCTTTACCAGGTCTAATGTATTGCGTCAATATTTTCACGTCTAACATAGCCACTCCTATAACAAAATGAAATTTGAAGCCGGTTAAGACCTGCTGGAGTCATTTCGACTTGTTAATTGCTTAGGAAAATCAACTGAATTCTACTCGAAATCTTTCGTATTCTAATAATAGATTTTCGATTCGGCCTTGACGAAGCAAGGAAGTTTCAAAAGGAAAAATATTTAAAGAATTTTCTTTGTGCAAATAAACTGATCATTTTTCGCTTTCTTTGACTTTCAATTATTCATTTATTTAGCTATTTACTCTGTGTTTCTCTGTATTTCTCCGCAAAACCATTAACCCTTCCATATTTTTTCACGTGTATTTGAGCAAATATTTTCATGCATCAATGTCTAAAGCAGGTAATCCCCAGGAACCCGGATCCACCTATTAGTTCGATGAATGCTTCATCACACTGCCATGCTGTGTCCATTAAATGGTGTAACAAATCTCACAAAACTAAAAAGTAAAACACAAACGATGCCGGAGATAAGGATCTTGCAATGCTAATATTGATTTTCCTGTTGTGTACGTATATATTGCTGCTGTATCGGAAATCGTTATTGCTAGATTGTTTCTAAAACATATTTTTTAACTCATCTTCTTTCTATTACATAGAAAAGTGGGGAGTTAACGCAATAAAAGTCACTGATTAGTAGAAGGGATTAACTGATTTGTTCCTGCAACATTTAATCAAGAAAAAACAGTTTATTATCACAATTAACATCTAAGCAAGATTTTCACCGCAATAAGATGGACCCAGGTATGATTGTAGTTCTTTGCTGTTATAAGTTTCATTTTAAAGATAAAGTTTATCGGGTTTTTCTGAATAATAATAAATTACTTTGTTATATCAAGTACAAAAAACAAAACTGTTTAGATAAAATGAAATATTAAAGAAAACTGACAGAGAAAAAAACATGGAGTACATCGTCAAACCCCTGACAATCTTTTCATGTTAAAATATAACGAGTAATAAACCCTTAGTTTCTATGTCAAATATATTTTCTGACCTATCAATGGGGCAGAGAATACGCAGAATAAGGAGCTCTCCTTTAATTTATTTACTCCTGGTCTACTCTGATGTGAAGTAGTAGTGTCTATTGAGAACGTATCTATGGATCAAATAGGACAGTTATATCATTTTCTAGGGATTATTTTAGTTACTTGAAAGCAAAAACCTGTGCGCAAATTATATGTATTTAATAGAAATATATGACATCACATAACCATGTGAAAAATCATAAAATAACAACAATGGAAAAATGTAAATATGAATATACAATGAATGCGATTCCCATATCTATAGACCTGAAATATCTCTAGATGGGTTAACATGCCATTAAAATCAATCAATCAAATTTTTCACGTTTTGAGTCATCAATGAAGTACATACAAGTAGTCACGAACGAGAAGCTGGGTTTTCCAAGAGAGAAATCAAAACAATATATGTAACATTACCTTTCTTAACAATAAGCCCTTTTGCGATCAACCGACTTAATCTAGCGACTTCGATAGAGGTCGAAACATACTGAAAAATACTTATTTGATTAAGTGACAAACAGAGCCGTTGTGCTTCTTTTAATTTCCAAAAAGCCCTTACCCATGAAATTATTTTTTTCTCTGTGTAAGTAACAAAGAAAAAACTACACAAAGCTAAATCTGTCCTATATGCAAGTTACTGCACATTAGAATTTCTGAGATCAGTCAAAATATAAAAATATGTACATTGTTGCCGATCAAAAGTGCCGTGGCTGCAGATAAATATATAGTCGATAAGTGTTAATGGCTCGTCTATACATCGACACACATCTCTACATCAGTGAATACAGTGCACGTTGTATTTATATTTTAAATTTAGAAATTTAAAGCAATAATTAATTTTCCATCTCGGTAGATTTTGAAGACTTTTCATTTATAAAAGCACCTGATATGGTACTATTTGCTAATGTTTTTGATTCTAACCCAGAAGAAAGTTTTCATCGTAGCAATATTTTTTTTTCTGAAAATGATGTAACTCAGAGAATGACGGAGACTATGATTCATACAAAATATCATTTTCATGACTAAAGAAATCCTTCACTCAATCGTAGTATAAGAAATTCAGTATCTCAATGGATTATTGCTTCAATGAGTCATCTTCTCAACATTAGAACTCTAATCAACAATCTATAATACCAATTATCACAGGTAACTCTAGATTCTAAATGTGGAATTTTTTCAGTCAATCTCCCAAGTTTCATGGATTTAGGGTAAATGAAACGATGTGAAAATATCTACTAAGTGATAAATGATACTGTAAATAAGGGCTATTATGTCTATAATTGATTTAGAAAATTTAAATACTTTTTGAATAATTCTCTTTTTGAATAATTCTCAGGCCATAATTTACTATATCAATCCAAAGACGTTTCAGACTGGCTGAAATTGACTTAAGTTGAAGCCTATAAGTATTACTCCCTGCGGGAGAGGGGCGGAAAGACAGGTTAGTATATACGGATATGATAGCCAGAAGATAAGATGTGGGTCAGATGTTCTCGAACAGAAAATACTAAAATTTGCTTTCATTGTCAAATAAGAACTGGTACTTCTGTGGTTCATCTTTCTAATGGCTTCCTTGAGTAGAAAATGCTAAGATTACGGTGTTGAAAGGAGTAGTAGTGTTATTGATGATTTCTTTTCTTTGAGGATTACTTACACTTTTTATTTTCTTCTCTCGAACGATGAATTTGTTGAAAGTTCACCCTTCAATAGATCCGCCTGATATTCAGCGCCATGTATGCATATATTCATCCAACCACTCAATTTTGAGTAGGATGGGGCCCTAGTTAAATTATTCAGGGATGAGAATTAATTTTTATTTATTGCGGACTTTTTGTCCTTATCTTGGTAGTTTTTTTGTGTTGTTTCTTCTTTCACTACGTTTCGGCCAAATTTCACCTCAGGCCTCCTTCTTCAGGTGATTTACCGCGACCTCGGATAGGAATGCTGAGTCCCGAAACCGTATACCAACTAATTACTGCCTTCCATAGTTGTTGTCTATCGCACCACGTTTTTTGACCAAGTAAACCTCTGGCCGGCTTGGGTTGGATTTGAAACCGCTATCTTCTGACAATGCTCACCAGGAATCGTAGAGACGCAACGCTTCTATCCGCTGCGTCACGGGCCTCGAAGGGATGTTCAGCTGAATTGAATTAAGAGCTTTCCATCACTTAGAACACTCGCCGTACTCCATCTAAAAAGCCTGCTCTGCCTGACTAGCTGGAGATGAAATAGATCAATGACTTTCTCTTTAGCAATTGAGCAAAATTTCCAGGATTTGTGTCATCAAGTTAATTTTCTACGACGATGATATTTACATCATGCGCCTCTATAGAAATTAAATTTCGCATGCATATCTATTGTCCCAAAGTACATGTTCTTAACGTAATGTATATTTTTCTTCTAAGGAAAAACGCTCTCAACTTTATCGGTCTCTTACAATAAAGAATAATCAGGGGCAATCAATATTGCAACAAGAAAAAAATTGAATTTTTGATTTTCAAAAGAAAATAAGACAAACAATTGTTGATCTTACTTAAGAAAAAAAAATATTACCGAAAAAATTTTAACGGCAGTTTTAATTTTTTTAACGGCAGTTCATCAAGCTTGTGATATGATCCAATAGCATTATTGCTTTCTGTGTCGTTGTCATAGAGGACAGTTATGTTGTTGATGAAGATGATGATGATGATGATGTTGATGATGATGAGGATGATGACGACTGTCTATTCGGTGAGGCAAAGCAAAAAGCCTCTCCTCAAGTATAGGACATTATGTTAAGTGTTTTTTTGATTTCGTGCATTTAATGATGCCATGAATATATGTGGACACGGGTAAATATTCACATCAATATTTGGGTGTCTTTCATTGTTGAAGTAGGAACGAACACTACTGGAATCTTCATTCTCTTCCTCTCACTTTTAATTCTTAATCTGATTTCTCTATAGCCTGAGAGAGTATCTTGGAAAAAATCGACTCTCATGACCACTGAGGAGGTCTATCGGACTTTACTAATTCTACGTTAATTATTGTTTTCACGCTATGGTGTCAGATGTAGCGTTCATTTTATTGCATTTAGCCTACCGGCAACATTTGTATATTTTCTCGTTTGTGAGAAATAACACAACACTTTTCTTTTCAAAAAAAGACCATTTTTTGTCGTATGAAACCAGAAGGTCTTAGCTGCTCAACAGCGCCCTGTATGTAACCAATTTAGCAAAACAATTCGACGACCGAAAAATTTTTCATAGTGAATGTAGTGTCTATCTTTTTCAATCGTACTTTTAAGAATTTACACCAAACTGACAATATTAATAGCAGTATTATAAGCTGTAGTTAAAAAAAACAAAAAACAATATAACATCGTATTGTTTTGTTGCTTTTTCACAAGTTGGCATAAAAATTGTTGTCATGCGAGAGACGAGGTTTAAATTAATAAAAAAATCTATTATACTAAAAAGTCTTTGATTTTCTTTTTGAGGTTAACCATTGTGATATAATGATTAGATAAACGAGGTACGACGAGATTTCCCAGTTCATCTATAAAGCAAAAAGTCCACTTGGCTAATATAAAAACCTTTTAAATGCAGACGCCATTATCGATTAATGATTCTGTGTGATATAAGCCTTGTCAATTACTGTTTGGTAAAAAGCTTTTGTTCAGACTAATTGACAATGTTCTCTAAAAGTTAACATGAGAGACTCCTACCATAGAAAAGTCTCTGCTAATTACGCAATGTTGGAAAATGGTAAGTGGAACATATGAAAGGATATATATATATATATATATATATATATATATATATATTATATATATTATATATATATATACATATTCATATTATTTGAAGACAATATTCATAAAAAATGAAGGAATGCTTATGTTTATATGTCAATAAACTTGATCAAGAATGATTTCGAAGGTATTTGACGAGCTTATTGTGACAAATATATGATTTATTTAGAAATGGCCTTTCTTTCTTCAATCCCAAATTTAGACACGAAATACTGTCAACAGAGAAATATTATTTAAACGTTCGGACAAAAATGCCAAATTAAAGCAGATTGAAAAAGTTTATATATATATATATATATATATATATATATATATATATATATATATATATATATATATATATATATATATATATATGCTTAAAGAGCCAGAAGTAATCTACCTAGATTTAACCTACAGATCATAATGATAATTTTTACTAAATTAGGTTGCCCAAACGATATTTTCTTGATACTATGGCCACCAGCACAAAATCTAAAAAGAATAGAATTAAGCAAAACAAACCAGCAATATATATATATATATATATATATATAGTATATATATATATATATATATATATATATATATATAATGAAAAAATATAATTAGAGTGTGTATTTATTGATATACGAATAATATTCCAAGTTAAGAGTTTATTTTTCTTAACAATCCTTAGCACAATTTCTATGTGATGTTATCTTTTATCCGGAAAATTTGCTTTTGTTCAAACCCCCACGTATATATATATAATATATATATATATATATATATATATATATATATATATATATATATATATATATAGAGCATCGTATGCTAAACCTTTCGTTAGAGTTCATTTCTGAATTATAATATTGTATGTAAAAAAAGTGTCCACAATTTATGTAAAGTTTTTTCTTAAATAATTTAAGTTAATTCGATAATAGTGAAACTACTCAAAATTTTTTGTTTTGTACTCTCATTTATAAATTCCCTATGAATAAGTAAAGAGGGGGAACAGCCTATTTCCTGTTTACTTTAGGAAACAATTGCACTTCCTGTTATGCCACACACGCAGCTTAGGTGACATGTCAAAGGAAACTTCCACTCAGAATCCATCACCAGTAGTGTTACTATTTAACTCATAGCAGGGAGTATAAAGGGGTATTGGGAAGAAAGTTAACGTGACTGTAATTCAAACACGCCTTCTAGAATTCCGGAGTCCAGCGACTTAACCATTATGACAAGTTGTCTTTTTTTAAAGTAAAACCATATTATTTTATTAGGTCGATTGATAATCTAAGTACGTAATGTACAGAATTTATCAATAGAAATAGACCAAACGTATCTCTTTATTAAAACTCCAGTAACAATTTCAGAGAACTTGGTGTCACTATTGAATGAGCAAACGATTGCTTCAATGTTTTTGTTTCACTTCATTATTGTGGTAATAGTTTATTTGAGAAGTCTACATGTCCGTAATATTTGCTTCATCTTTCCTCTGTGTATGGATTCGAATGACTTCGACAAATCTGTTAACAACTGAATTGGCCTGAGGTTATTTGCACTTAATCTTTCGATGATTTCACGGATAGTCAGAATCTACGAAGTTGTAGATAGATTGCTTTGAAAACTGATCTGATTTTTCATGTCAGTTACGACTAAGAAGCTGGACATCATAAACTTTAGCAACTATAGCTTTCAGATTTATACTTCTATGATTCTTGGTTATTCATACGACGTTTTTCATGTGTCATTTGCAGAATGTATTTCAAAAGTTAGTATATATATATTTATATATATGTGTGTGTGTGTGTGTGTGTGTGTGTATATATATATATATATATATATATATATGTATGTGTGTGTGTGTGTGCACGCGCGTGTGTATGTGTGTGTGTGTGTGTTCATAGACACGAAATACTGTCAACAGAGAAATATTATTTAAAGTAATTTAGAGAAATATTATTTAGAGAGAGATAGATTACTTCTATTTAGATTAACTCCAAAACAAAATGCATGTTTATATATATATATATATATATATATATATATATATATATATTTATATATATATATGACACTGTGGTAAATAGAAAAACACGTCTATGCCTATATCCACAGCGTTGGTGTTCCAAAGAATCTACGGTAAACTGAGGAAAAATAGTACTGGAAGAAATTTATTATCTTAGGATTATAGGAGTTTTGCTCCAGCTGTTGCACAAAGGAAACAGGGTGCATGGACCAAGTGGGAGAGTGCAAAAGACAGAACTGTCACATGGAGCGACCTCAAATACATATAAGCAAAAGAATAAAAATACAGTGTCCTCGTAAAAGCAGTATACGATGACTTACCAACACTAGTCAACCTTCATGCTTGGATTTTAACTACATGCAACCGATGCGGAGAAGGTGGGAAAATTGCCAGCCACAAACGTATTATCCCTGGATGAGAGTACGCTCTAAGAAGCTATACTAGGAGACATAACGAAGTCCTGGAGATTTTGTCTGAGGCTTCGAAAATATGGTGTTAGACTGCCAATAAAACTCTAAATATTATCAACCATAGAGCAATTAAATTCGTTAAAGAAGGAAATATTTTGAAACTTTCACGTAAAAATATGTGTAAACCATCATTGCTTAAGGGCTGCACGAACTGGTACGTCGCAACCGATTTAAAACATATCTTCATATTTCTAACTGAAATAACGCAAACGAAAAAGCGTCCAGATATTGTTATTTGGTCTGTTAAAGCAAAAAAAAAAAAAATTCGTAATTGAGATAAGAGTCCCTTTTGAGGAATTTTTCGACTTGGCACATCAATATAAGTTGGAAAAATATGAGGACCTACGATAACAATGTGTCAGAAAAGGCTGGATAACAAATGTATTTCCTATCGAAATCGGATGCAGATGTTTCATTGCCAACTCAACCTCCGTTTTCCGGAAAAATCTTGGACCTCCTCCATCAGACAAGAGTAAATACATGGAAAAGGTCCAATATTAGGGCTCTAACTGCATCAGCGTGGATCTGTCAATCCCATAGAGCGACAAGAATCAGACAAAGTCTGGCGGTGTCGTGAGATACTGCTGGAGCCCTCTGGGCTACTGCTTCGGACCTGAACCCAGAGTCATCATCTGATGGAAGCTTTGCTGGAAGCAATGCTGTTGTACAAACATCAATTATTGTATAATAAATACTATATATATATATATATATAGAGAGAGAGAGAGATAGACAGACAGACATACATATAGACAAACTGGTTGATATATATATAGAGAGAGAGATTGACGGAGAGACAGAAAGAGAGAGTGGCATGTTTATCATCTTGAAAATAATCAGAATATTTCCGTGTGCATCGTGTTGAAAGTTATATCGATATTTACTCATGGGTTGAGAAATTGCAAGGAATCAAAGAGAAGGAAATATGTGGCACTTATTTAGAACTACCTAACAGAATACCTAAACCTAGAATATAAATAAAACGCAGACACAATAGAAATCATAAAGTCATGTAGGTTTAAAATACCTATATCGTACACTGCGTAATGTGTCAAAATTCTTAGTCTGTGTAAAGTATAAAGTAGAATATATAGAAGATTATACTTATAATATAAAGATTCCTAAGAAAATACTAAATGAATGATCTATGTATTATACCCAAATCCCCCGCCACGGTAAGGGTGGGGCACTAGGTCACTTTTAAAGCAGAGTGATGCTGGTCTGAATTTTAAGTTTTTCTTTTCATCTGGTTTTCGAAGAAGGGCAAACAATTCTATTTGATTCTACATACTACGTATAGTTGGAGGGAGAATAGACTGATCCATACCTTTCTTAAAAAAGGAATAACACGAAGTTAAACGCATCAATCAAAATTTCAACTTTGGTCACAGTTTCAGTTTGCAATAAAGATAACAGTTACGCATTCTGTTTAAAGAGGTGCTTAGAGAATCTTAATTTACGAAGCTAAATAGAAATGTTTCATGTTGTTATTAGCCTGACCAATACGTATGTGACGTACACACAGGAAATGTGTATCATATTCCTCATACCAATAATACTTAAAGCATGTTTTCCCCTCCACAGCTAAAAATCTAATAAAAATCAAATAAAATTAATTCCATCATAACTTTTTTATTTGCGCCGAGAAGCAAATATTTTCGTATAGATGCGTGTATGTGTGCGCGCTTGTGTGTGTCTAATACTTTTCAGTTTTATAGAATTTTTGTTTTGGAATAAAATATATTTCTGGTGTTAGTGTCCATGGGCTCTCCCACTATAACAATATCTCTTCGTCTCTCTCTCTGTCTCTCTCTCGCTCTCAATATATATATATATATATATATATATGTGTGTGTGTGTGTGTGTGTGTGTGTATACGTGTGGACAACTTTATCATTTATATCGGTAAATCCACTTTTTTCTGACACATCTATAATCAAATATTAATTGTTTTTAAGGATTTCACAAAATATAAAAGACATAATATATAGTTACTTTCCAGATTAATTCGCATCTATGAGAATATATATATATATATATATATATATATATATATATATATATATATATATATATATATATATATATATACAAAGTTATTACTAGATGCATGATACGAATATTTTATGTGTGAGAATAACTATCAACTCTAGGGAAATTGAACATATATTCATTCTAGGAAAATGAATTTCATTTATGTGTGTGTGTGTGTGTGTGTTTGTGTGAATAATCACATATACCATTCCGCGCCTTTGAGTGTATAGGGCAACAGCCACACCCTGTCTTTGATGGTTTCTTAGTATTTTTTGTTTTGGTTTTGGAGGTATGGCGCTGTCAGCCATTCGCTCACTAGTTTTAAAAATATATATTCTTCTAAACGTTTCTTTAGTAAGTTTTAAAGGCAAATGTTGTCTTATATACTGAAACTTGGGGAAGATTTGAGGAATTCATCCCTTTCCCATGGCATTAGCACGAAAGAAAAACAACCTTCTCCAGGTTTTGAAACCGGTTTATCAAATTCATTCTTTATGATGATAACGGATACGCCACGCGCCTCCAATTAACATGAATAATTACTAAATCATATATCCATGATAAAAACTGCTTTTTAAAGGGTCGGCACCCTTCTTCTTTGTTAGGCACTGAACTGTCACGTGTATTAATTCAATAAATAAAACTTGATCGAGCAATAACAGCTGCTATTTTTTTAATAGAGAAGTCTAAACCTTTTTTCATACAAAACATTACAGCAAAAAATTGTTTTTTCTCTAGTCTTTTTTTTTTACATCTTAATGTAGCAACAGCGCGATTTATGGACACTTATAAATCTCTGAGAGTGGCTGGCTTGCTTAGTGGCGTGACTGTTTACACAAAAGTTCATTGATCGAGAGCCAACGTCGGCTGAGAGGAAGCCAATTGACTGAAAACACTATCTTTCCAGACGATATCCCTATTCGAACATTGGCGACGAGATTATCACTCTTTTTTTCCGTTCTCTATTTATATAAACATGCATAAACAACTATTGCAATAACGTCACATTTATTCCTTCAAATCACTTGTGCGGTGATGTTATCACCGTAGATGTAGTAGACGATCTACCATTTTGTAAGCAAAATCAATTACTCTTAAAACAATTTCTTTGATGTCTTACATACTTTTTTTCTCAAGGATTTTTGTTGATTGGTTTTATTGAGACTAAATCAAAAATTACTATTTCTTTCATTGAATTCGTGGTATTGTATCTGTCTGCCAGTTTCTTTATTACTCCAACGTGTTTATTTTATGTTTCGTTCTTCGTCGATTCTTTATTTTTCATTCATTAACATTTACACTTCTCCTTCACTTTTTCCCCCTTGTGTGTTTCAATACATTTATATTTCCCCGCTTTCTTTCATTCTCTTTCTTCGATTTTTCTTATTCTAACATTTTCATTATCACATCACTCTGTCGATCTGGCTTAGTACACGCTGATTTTATCTTGTACATAGAAGTGAGACTTCCACCAAAAGTAAGTATTCTAGGCATGATTGTAAATTACTTCTGAATGCAGTACATCTTCATTGTTATTATTCCTATGTGGACTCTGACATAGAGAGGTAGTATCTGTTTTGGTCTCATCTCTGGGTCATATAGGTCCGTTAGAGTGAAATACTTGATATCGCAAACCCATTTTCAAAATAAAAGATCTTAAGAAACAACTGCACTAAATATGTGAATAAGAACAAATAGGCATTTCGTCTGGGCACAAAATAACTCTTGACTATGTGGAATGCTGTTAAAATCAATACATCGATTTTTAATATAACTGTGCGTTTACGAATGATTTCTTTAATTCAGTTCGTAAAAGATCTGTTACTGTATTTTTTTTCTTTTGATATATAATTATATCCCATAACAGCTGGAAAATAAAATTCAATTAATTTGTGAAACAAAGGACTGGGTATATTTCGACACATCGTCGTAGAATTTCGATCTTATAATTTTATCATTTATTTATACATCAATCCCGGCCGTTTTTCTTACTCACTCTTTCATTTTGAAACAGGAACGACAAACACAGTGTTTAACCTGCAAGACAACTTGCAAGGTTAAACACATTCTTATAGAATGCAGAACATTCGCTGTTATCAGAAAGCGATTTTTCAAAGTAAATAACTTAACCGATCTGTTCGAGAACGTCAAAATAGATAACATTATGTCCTTCTTGAGAGACAGAGTTGTACCAAAAAATATGACAACTTAAAACTGGTTAATCTTGTGCAAACAAATGAAATCCTGATTATAGAAAATTTTACCTACCTTAATATTCGTTTAGAAATCTTTGGTTCAATATGTATATACGTATATATAGACAGAATTTGGCGTTGAATGACCTAAAAAGGTTGATATGCCATAAAACCCAAACAACAAACCAACTAACGATCAAATCATCAAAATTCAACCTATATACGATACCATTATTATTATTTTAATCATTGAGAGTTTTTTCACGACAGTTTAAACTGATGGTCTTTCACTGGAGACTGAGTGACAGCAAGTCTCTGCAAGTCTCCAGGACTCTTCTTAGAATTTTGGCCATTCTCACTAGTTCTATAGTTTGGATGGTCTCATCTCGTCCTCTAACCTCAAAGTCCTCCAGACCCTTTAATAATCCTTTAATTAATGTAACAAAAGCACTTATCACGATTGGCATAATCGTCACCTTCATGTTCCGTAATTTTTTTCAATTCCCTAGCAAGGTGGAGGTACTTATCCTTCTTTTCACATTCTTTCAGTTTTATTCTGTGGTCAGCCGGGACAGCAAAGTCGATAATTTTGCAACTTCTCTTTTTTCTTTTTTTGTTGATTATTATAAGGTCTGGTCTTCTGGCCGAGATTAGGTGATCTGTTTGCATGTCAAAGTCCCATAAGAGTTTATGTGTGTCCTTCTCCAGGACAGCTCCTAGGTTGTGTATATAGCAGTTATTCGTACGGTCAGATTTAAATTTCTTCCACATTTCCCCGTGCTTCTCTTTCCCCACCCAGTCGTGTCTATTCTTATACTCCTGTGCTAACTTGCTGCATTCACTTATTATGTGATTAATTGTTTCGTCTTGATCACTACATTACCTAAATTTGCTATCTTGTAGCATCTAATCGATTCTCGCTTTGATTTGATTGATTCTTATGGCGTTGTTTTGTGTTGCTATTAAGAGAGATTCTGTTAGTCATTTAGGTTTTCTCGTGTGAGAAGTTGTTTATTAGTTGTTTAAAATGTACATAGAGTTGTTTTGCTTCCCATTTTTGTTTTTTGTATATTGTCATTCTGTTTTCCATCGTGTTCTCTCTCTCGTTTCTTATGGCTCTAATCAGTTCCCCGTGTTTTTCTAAGTAGTCCTCGAGTTGTATCGATGCGTCAACACTGTTTTCAATGCTGGTAAGTCCGCTTCCTCCCTCCTTTTTGATACATATATTCTGTCAATGTCGCCTCTGGGATGTACTGCCCTATGCATAGTCATTACTTTTTTTGTTCTTTGGTCTATTTCTTTAAGTTCTTCTCTGATCGAGTTATTTTAATCTTGGCTAATGTTTTTTTTTTTTTTTTACAATTAACGCAGGCTTCCGGAGATAAACTTATAATACAGCTGCAGGTTTTTAGGTGACATCATACATTTTAGGTAATTAAAATGTCGTCGTATATGAAGCCCATTCTTATTGAACGGCCCTTTCATAAACTGAGAAAAATGTGTGAAAAGAAAATTGTTTCACCCGTGAGTATGTTTAATGATGAAATATAATTGCTCAGTTGATCTTATGTTTGTAAATGTAAATATTAATAATATTCAATCTAATTACAAACAAGGCACAGTAAATAGGAGTGGCCCGTGGTCTAATTGTTATCGTCGTAGGAAATGAACACGGCGACACGAGTTCAAATCCTGGACGAGACTGATTGCATTTCACATAGCACTAATACCCTTGGGAAAGGTATGAATCCAATTATTCTCCCTCTAGCTATGGGTAAATAGTAGGGCAGACTAGGTTCTTCAGCCTTCGTGAGGCAACTAGTCTAGGAGAAGGAAAACTCTGAATTCAAACCTGTTAAACTCCGCTTAAAAATTGACCTTGTGTCATATCTTGCCCGAGCGGAGTGGTTGGGTAAATAGGATAGGATAAGACACAGTAAATATGTCTTATGACTTTCTTGATAATCTTTTTTCTGGACGCTTTTCCGGCAAAAATAATTAGTCCAGTGCTACCACTGTGTGGCACGATAAATCATCGAGGATGCATGCTTTCTAAAGTGTAGTTTTTTGAAGCAGATATAGCTGATTTGAAAGGTGGTTGATAATAGATTTTAGCACAGTTTGATTTGTTTCTAAAATGACTTTGTATATTCAGTTCGTTAATTACAAATAAAGCTATTATAATTACTTCTGCTGTAGAAATTCATCTGGAAACACGAGTTTCATTGATGAAATATTGAATTCAGTTGAATGACATTTGCTAACATTGCATATTGGTCAACTTAATCCCCCGTATTTTTAAAGAATCTTTTTTTCTTCAAGCTTACGTCCGTAAACTAGAAAACCCAGTAAGATTATGTTATTTAATTTTCCAAATTGAGATACTCTGCTTGACTGGAATGCTGGAAGACAAATATTTGCTGCTAACACGTTTTCAAATGTGTACATCTTCATCAATGGGACATTTTTAAAATTCAAAGTATTATATTTATTACTCCGAATTAATTTTCTTTAAATTACTGGGGGTGGCTGGTGCTTTTGATTGTAGACTAAATGACCACAACTCTTCACAATATTAGATTGTTCAAGTAGCTATATACTATTGTATTTTTAAATAAATTCACTTCGACTTTCCGTTATTACGAATATGTAAAATTCTTTGAATATGTGGTGAGCTAACCATTTATCTGTAGATATCAGCACCATTGCCAATATTCTATATATTTCTTTTCCCTTTCCAGGTTCAAACTTTTCCATTCTTGTGTTTTAAAATTAATTCCTGTTTTTCGTGTTCCAGTGACATCTGCTACATGGCAGATTATACCTTGTTTGCAATAAAGAGATAAGGTATTCCACTTGGACCGCAAGATCGAATGCAAAGGCTTTTTATTTTATCGCTTCTCGTTTTTTATTTAATGTCATTCCCTGATATAAATCAGTTTGTTGATTTACCTTTATGTTTACTTTTTATCATTACAACAAATCGTATCATCTTAATTTTCTAGCTAACTACTGAAATTTAAAGAAGAATAATTCTGGGCCAAATTTCTGGTTTCAGGTTTATGTGAATCTGTGATCAGAATTTTATCACCTCATGATTTATTTTGTTACTTTCTAACCAACCATACACATTATCTTGAATATATTTACGTCCAAATAGAATTGTACTCATACGTCAGTATTTGAGATATTGTTTCTTCCTTAAAATATGCCTGTTGTTAATATGCTTATTTTATTTGATATGTCATTGTTTTGTTTCTTGAACTGCCCTAAGAGGAGGTCTTATATCTAGGATCTTGCACATGCAATTTTTTTCCTGTCTTTTGTCTGTTTGTGTATTGATGTAATGTCTATATCGGGATCAGTCTTTAATTATTTTTTCTTTTGGTAGGATTACGTCTATTGATAGAATAGACGACACTCCCTTTAATGCTGACAAGACATTTACGTTTTTCTTGTTTTTTCATGTACATTCAATTAATGTCTTCACAAGTGTGCTCAGATTTAAGTAGAATTATTGTCACGTTCCATGATATAAACTCGTAACTTAATCTTATGTACAGACAAAAAAAAGTCTTCGAATATCTCAAAATAAAAACCATTTGCAAAGTTATTCGTTTGATTATGGATCTGTGTTGGAGTAATTTTTTAAAAAAAACGTCTCATGTTACGTGACATATTAAATCGAGGCTCCAGTACTGACCAATACCAAGTTTTTAATGGATATTTTAGCATCTAATATAATTTGTGTATTCACATATAAACGTAAATCTAAGTTTTATTATTGTATTGGTTCTTTTGAACATCTTCATGTATCAAATATATACACTGGCCAAAGCGTTAATCATAACTCACTTTTTTGCAAGATTTAAAATTGATTTCACTGAGGAAATTCTATTCTGAATATTTCTCTAGTCGAAATGCAAAATATGTAAATGTTTGTAACGAGAAATGCCGGAAGATTTGTTTATCTTGTCCTCTCAGCGTCAAATACAGACGGAATTCATTTTTCTTCTCGCTCTCTTTCTCAAGAAGGTTCGCTTTACATGCTTCGATAAAGTGTTACATTTTGCTCACTTCCAACAGTGTTTGATAAAAGATTGTCCTTTGTCACTTCAAAAGCTTTGACTGCATGTCGACTCGAACACGTGCGTGAACATAATTCTCCTTATAAATAGCTACATCAATGAAAGACACGTACAGCAGCGCGTTCTTTTTGCTTAAGATAAGCGGTCGTTGATACAATGATATCCAATAATGAACGCAGGTAAATTAAAAAAAAAAAACCTCTAACACATGGCAAATGTGTATTTCTTAACACAATAGGAAGAAAAGCAATTAATGGCTCAATGATTTCGAAACAAGTATTCTTCCATATGGTTATCAATATACTTCAAATTAAAAAAAATACGAGTTGTTTTGCTTGCTACACACTACACACTACACACTAAAATTCATACGAACTACACTCTAATTATTTTTTCATGATGTTTAGCCATATCCATATGAACCGGTGGAATGTTGTACAGTTAATTCGCGAGTCTATGTGAACATTTTGCAAGCGTTTGAACTCGAGAGACAGTTCCTCAGACTTTATAAAATAGAATTTCAGAAAACAGGTACGGCAAGGCCACATAGCGTAATGGTCTAGTTGCTAATAGTTTCACTTTCGGACTTATACCCCTGGGAAACGTGCGGAGCGCTTTCTCCCCAATTATTCATTAAAGAGTGCCATTGCTATTATTCTACAAGGATCGTTTTGGCATTAAATGACCCAGAAAATTGATATGATATTAATCAAAGAAACAAACAAAAAATACAAAACATGTTTTTTTAGGATTAAGAACAGTAGCTCAAATAGAGAGACCCTGTAAATATTATATACCTTTTCGAATTATGTTGAGTAGGGCTTTGATATTCTTGATGTAGGATTCAGATGACAAGGAGTGATGGTCAATTTAAGGTACAATCGTATTTTGAACGATTTGATTCTGGCGTCTTTCTTTTGAGGTGGGTGTCCTCGTGGTGTAATGGTTAAAGCACTGGACTGCGCAATCATAATGCTCGGGTAGGATATGACACAAGGTTAATCTTTTTTTTTAAGCGGAGTTTAACAGGTTTGAATTCAGAGTTTTCCTTCTCCTCGACTAGTTGCCTCACGAAGGCTGAAGAACCTAGTCTGCCCTACTATTTACTCATAGCTGGAGGGAGAATAAATGGATTCATACCTTTCCCAAGGGTATTAGTGCTATGTGAAATGCAATCAGTCTCGTCCAAGATTTGAACTCGTGTCGCCGTGTTCATTTCCTACGACGATAACCAGTACACCACGGGCACCTCCAGTCATGCTATTACGTTCACTTTCGGAAAAATACTCTTGGCAAAGGTATGCACCCCTTATGCTTCCAGCTATGGGTTAAACAGTATCACTGCTGTTCTTCTCGAAGGATGGTTTTGCATTAAAAACCCACGAAAGTCGATATACAATTAAACAAAGAAATCAAACCTTTCTTTTGAACATGTGTTTCTTTCACCTATTAATTGTATGCACTCTCCTAAACCTGCTTTTTTGTGAGAGGACGCGAAATTTACAATTGATTTGACTTGCAAAACTTATATTTTCAATTTTTATAAAATACAAACTATGAAAAGTCTTGTAACGTGAAACTTTACTCTCCAAAATGTCACAGAAAGGATCTGATGAATCCCCGTGGCGTAAAGGCTAGAGTTTTAGGCTGCTGACATCAATAAAAGCGAGTGCAAACTACAGTCCCGATATTACATTCAGTTTCGATCTAATATCCTTAGGAAAGGTATGAACTCCCCAGCTGTGCGTAAAATAGAATCAATGCAGTTCTTCTACATAGGTGCTCTTGGCGTTATATAACCCATGAAGGGTGATATACCATTAAAGAAGGAACGCTTACTTTTTAATTTTGTTCATATCTAATTGCCACCATGAATACACCTATTATATTAAAAGTGAAAAAGTAAGTTCCCGCTAACAAAAGAGTGCAATTCGTAAGAAACTTCGTCCTGTGGTTAGCAATCATATCGCTAACTTCAATTTATATGCATTAAGAATAATTAATTGAAGCTATATATATATATATTTTTGCAAAGGATTATTTTTAGTTACTTGAAATAGTTTAATTCATTGGGATATTGAAACAACATAATTTATCCAAGTTTGTGCAAACAAATGCTTTTTCTTATTAACAAGGAATTGTTACTTAATACCATAAAATTGCTTGAAAAGGAGTCATTGACATTATTACATATGTAACCATACCGTAAATATAAAGAACCAAACAACTAACTAAACACCCAACCTATCAGAATATTTCAATATCCGGAATAGGGTAACTGTATCGTGATAGAGCCCAGTTGGCTGTAACGGTAGAATACGTGGTTAATTCAATAAGTTTCAAGACTTTTTTGTACAGGCATTTAAAATTGTCGTAGACTCTTGAAAATTCAGTATTTTATTGCTATATATCTTCTGAGATGACTGACCATTTTTTTTGATTTCAGGTTATATGAGCAGCTACAGCAGGAATTGGAATACACCCTACCAAAGCCTGATTGTCACAGCTAGTGAATTTCCAAAATGCAATCTGGACGTGAGGAAGAACGATATGCAATAAGATTATGTTTTGAACTTGAAAAAAATGCCACAGAAACGTATGGAATGCTCCAGACTGTTTTAGACCATCTTGCATGAATCGAGCATTAGTTTTTGAGTTGCATAAGAGATTCAAGGATGGCATGGAGTCTATGAGGGATGATGAGAAGTATGGGAGGAGTAAGGAAGTCAATACACCAGAGTCTATTGGCAAGAGGGTTAGGGTTAGGGTTCCTCTGTTGAAATTTTAAGGGAGTTCAGGAAGAGATTCCGTCGGAAGAGGCCAGCACTCTTCGAATCGGGTCAGTGGCATTTCCACCAGGACAATATACCAGTCCAAAACTGCATCCCTGTCACAGACTATTTGAGCAAGTTGGACATCAAGACAGCTTCTCACCGTCTCTATAGTCCAGACCTTGGTCCCTGTGACTTTTTGTTATTTCCTAAGCTCACAAGCTGTCGTTATGAAACAATTGAGGAGATGAAAGAGTCTGTGACGAAGGTCATTGACAAGCTCACACAAGAGGACTTCCATGGAGCCTTCCGGTTGTTGTTAGAACGGCAGAACAAGTGCATTTCAGCCGGAGGAGATTATTTCGAAGAGGACAAGAGTTTCATGTGAGTCATATCAATAAAAGTGGCCATACGAAAAAAGTCTGGAAAATTATTTAATGAACCTCGTATATTACTGCATCTCGGCAGAGGAGTAAAACCCTCCTAACGAGTGACCTTGATATGATATTAAACAATCAGATGCAAGGCTCTAGCCTTGGAGACGATGGGAATATGGAGTACTGTTTTACTGCCCTTGTTCTCAGGTCCACTCTGAACCGGAGTGATAGGCACCTGAATAGGTCCTATCTAGGGGTCAAAAAGAACTATTTGACTATTTAGATTATGTCCAAACAAATACTTATGCTAAATTAGATGGTTAAAACAGAACTGTATGGTTATTTAACTGTGTGTAAACAAATGACTAAGGTTTAAGTGTATTGTTGGTGATGCATAACAATACTTAAAACCATTAAACTGTGTTCCAAAAAAAAAAATTAGTGTAGAATAGCAAAATCTGTTACCACTTTATTCTGTAATTAATATTGAACTGAATTATTTGAGTGAGATAGTAAAAATTTGAACCATTTAACTTTATAGAAACAATAGCAATATTAGAGTACAAGTAAAATGAAATTACCTACAAACATTTCTCTTACAAATCATATATAATCATCAATTTAAATGTACGCAAACAAATGACCAATATTATATTGCTACAATTGCATAGCAAATCTTGAAGCTATTTAACTGTGTATAAACAGATGATTAATCCTATTAACCAACCCCTCCGTTCAGGCAGGATATGACACAAGGTAATTTTTTAAGCAGAGTTTAACAGGTTTGAATTCAGAGTTTTCCTTCTCCTAGCCTAGTTGCCTCACCAAGGCCGAAGAACCAAGTCTATTTACCCATAGCTGGAGGGAGAATAATTGGATTCATACCTTTCCCACGGGTATTAGTGCGATGTGAAATGCAATCAGTCTTGTCCAGGATTTGAAATCGTGTCGCCGTGTCCATTTCCTACGACGATAAACATTACACAACGGGCACCTCCAACCTATAAACAAATGATTAATAGTAAATAGAAATATTCAACTTGGATAGAAATGCTTAAAAACGTTTTAATGTCTCCAAGGAATGAGCTTAGGATCATTTCATATATACGTAAATAAAAACAGGATTTTGTATTAAAGAAACAACAAAGGTTGGTATGGCATAAAACCTAAACAAACTGTATCTTAATAATGTTCACATGTTATATTTGTCAATCTAAGATTTGCCACCATATTTCATTTTTAAAATTTAATTTCTTTTTTTTCAGGAATTGTAATCATCTTTAATTACATTTTTTATTAGTATCGTATTACGATTTTGAATGAAAATATCCTTTCTTTTTTTCATGAAGTAGATTGTTCTTATTCCCCGACGTCACAGAGGCAATTGTTTTGTAGTCTTTGCTGCATCAACAAACATTTCAAGTTTGTAGACCAGCCAAAAAAAGAAAAGAAACATAGAAGGCGCCACTGTCTTTGCTGTTGTAAACGTAGTCATCTTATTCTGTATTGTAGCATGAATAATAAAACTTCAGCTCTGATCGTACTACATTCTGTATAAGTAAAAATTTCTTTCATTTTCTTTTTAATTTATTGAATGGCAAGTGCGTGTGTTGCGCTAAAAGGATAGAAAAACATTCTTTTAATCTCCCGTTGCTCGACAGACACGAATGTTCGTTGTAACATTTTAATGAAAAAATAAGTAATGATATTCTTACAGAGGAGATGAATAAATATATTTCTTATTGTTGGAAGAAATGAGTTTATTATCAGCTATTCAAAGTAGTGCTGATGTATGGGTTACAAATTCATATTTCAAAGATTTCATTTTTTGTAATACTAAAATAAAAATACCTGACTCAGCACAATCGAAAATCGTGCATCATTGTAATTTTATATATTCGCGGAATGCAGATACTATCAGGTTTAAAAATGTTGGTTAAATCCAACATATGTCGAAGTTTCCTTATTGGGAAGGCTAATAATAATATTCTCATAGCGTAGCACCTGCAACCGTGAAAATTTAATTTTACCAAATTTGCTTAAAATGTCAAATAAGGATATTTTTATTTTACGTTTGATTTTTCTTGTATCATGTTTATTTTTGTGACTGTAGAAAATTGATACACTTACGTATGATACCGAATTTACTCGGCACATTCTATTCTTTTTCTTATATAAAATAACGTAGCACTTCTGTCGATACAGAATCTTGATTTCAATTTAATATCTATCATCTTACGGTGATATGGTTTGTTTGGCTTATGGGGTGGGTACATGTCTATATAGACATAAACACACACACACACACACACACACACACACACACACACACATATATATATATATATATATATATATATATATATATATATATATATACGGAGAAATAGTAGATTGGAAAAATCCGATAAGAGGTAAAAGATAAATATAAAAGTGGATAAACCGTATACAGACAGCAGATTCAAATCAATATTTCGTCTTTATTTCTTCAAAAACTTCTGTATTAAGACGCACACACATAAACACTCTCACACACACACACACACACACACACACACACACACACACACACACTCATATGTATGTAGGTGTGTATGCGTGCGAGTGTGTTTTGTGTGTATGTGTGTAAACTGAAAGTAATGAATATATAGACGAAGCAAAATATGTTAAAAATCTAGATAAAAACTGTTTAAACATTCTTTATTTAGTCGAATATTCACAAAATAGCTGTAGAAAATTTAAAGCGATTACTTTTATAGTGAGTTGAATTTTTGATAGAAGGCAATCAGATATAATTGGTGGGAAAAGTAGTTATACAACAAGATAAATACCAAAGAAATGATTAGGATTTTGAAGTTTGCAATATATATATATATATATATATATATATATATATAGAGAGAGAGAGATATATATATATATATGTGTGTGTGTGTTTGTGTGTGTGTGTGTGAATAGAGGAAAAAAATATTAAAACATGTCCAGAAACGCGGCATAAACTAAACGAATATTGAAAAGGCAAAGAAAAGCGGAAAGTGATCAAATGATAATCTGTCGGACCATTAAACCAATTCCCATTTGAAATTTAGAAACGACCCATATTTGTTTCCAATTTTGGTAGAATCTGACCGTCATTCACATTCGTGTATGTCAAATCATTTGCTTTGTTTGAACACTTTTCAATTTCGGCTTCGATTACGATCTAAATCTACACGGACAATTTGGTTAATTCAGATCTGTTAAACGGTCTTGTTCTACAGTACAGGAAAAATATTTTAGCAGAAGGTTCATACCCAGAAATGTACTGAAATCAAAATATGGCTTGCTATCTTATGATATCTCTAAAAACATTCTTATGACTATAAATTCACATTGGATTGCAACTAAATTGACAGTACTGAGTGAAATACAAATATTTCTTAGCTGCAATGTTTGTAATTTGATCTAAGACTTTTGTTGCCAAGCAAAAATGAAAATATTTCTATCGTTTGCTATGTTTTCTATTAAGTTGCAAAGTTCATCTTTACCGAGTATACAGTAGCGTTACGACATTAAATAGACGTTTTTATCATCACGGTCCTCAACAGGCGTTTGTAGCGCTTCAGCACTACGTAGAGACGTGCACCACCATGGCCCTAAAAAGTTTATGAGTGTATTACTATGCGTTTCAATCGGACCTTCGTTGTTACTTCGCCGTGAGAAAAAGTGACGGACACACAAGACGCTCTCTGCTGGTTCCTTTGATACCAAGTTTATTTGCTTCTCCTCTTCTTAGTAGTCGCAAAAGGGGGAGAAACAGTGTAGGAAATGAGTCAACCACTTTTGACAGACAGAAAGAAGTAAACCCTCGCAGGATGAGAGAGGCAAACACAGACCTTGGTATTATTATTTTCGGCCGGTGTGGGACTTCTTCGCGGAGCTCACTGAAATCGGGTGCTGAAATTTTCGGCTCGTCATCACATATACGAGGCTGTTCTCCAAACGACTTTCTTTTCCTGTTTTCTATCTCGCGTAGACTCTAACGGATTATCCGTTGAGTTTCTTCCAGCCAATCACAGCCCATCGGGGAACTGTTCGGGATACATTTCTATTATCAACGTCTGCCGCTATCATGACCAGGATTTCGGGAACCTACCGTTCAATTTCTTATTTGTTTCTCCCGTATCATCTTGCTCCCTCCTTCTCTCTCTCTCTGTCTTACTGCCTTGAATCTCTTCCTCATATATGTCACTTCTTTTTCTACTGACTTCTGGTTGTAATCTAAATCCAAACGAGGAAAAAACTTCCTACTAAATCAATCAACCAATATCCCTAATTATATTATATTTCAAACCAGTCCATGCGGCTTACAATATACTGAAAGTTTACTTTCCCGAGGGGTAAGACCCACCACAACAAAGGGGTATACTTGGTATGACACTGAATAGCATTTGATGGTGCAGTTTCATTTCTGTGTTAACTGTATGGATTACCCCTACAGTACCGTTATTCCCAGTCCACCCTAACCCGGAGTTGGACACCTATTAGTGTCTCACCTTTGTTGAAAAAGCTCTGTTGAAAAATCATTCGTATTTATTCGGAGCGTGTGTAAAATACAGATAAAAAGTTGTATATATATATGTAAAATGACCAAATATCTAGAAAAGAAAAAAATAGTTTTGTCATTTTGTTAAAATGAATGAATCAATCAATCTACTGGACATAAATTGATACTACGTTTTCTTTGTACATTTATAAAGAAAATGGAATATATTTCTTAAATTTTAACAGTACTCACTAACTTCTACGTTCATAATACTGGATGTTATGTCATTATTGATATAATTAATAATGATAATAAAAACACAAGTTCAATTTCAAATAAACCTTCCGAAAGCCTTGGACTTCCGTACTTACTGACAGAGAGTCTCCGAGACATAATGGCTTAAGTGATGGCATGCGGTCCCAAAGAAAGTTGGTTCGAACTCCAGTCACGTTAATCGGTTCACCTTTGAACTAATACTCTTTGTAAATGTATGGACATCCTTATCTCTAGCTATGCATTGAAAAGCATCACTGCAGTTCTTCTAAAAGGATGATTTGCTCATTAAATAATGATATGCCATTAAACAGGAACCAATACTTACAAACTCTACATCCTATATCGATTTTTAGCCACAGTCCCACAGAAAGGCGGTATGTTTGGCTTGAGGTCGGCTACATGTGTCCGTATCTCCAACTAGAATAATAAAGGTTTAGAAAAATAACAACATTAAAATATAGATGAAAATATTTCTATTCTTATATCCACACTAACGCAGTTCTTCAGAGACATCGGAAGAAACAATCGTTAAGAGACTCCTTTTATGGCAAGTCGATTGCTGAAAGAAAACAAATAAATTGGTCGAAAAAGTAGTTAAATAATTGGATAAATGCGTAAAAGGAAAAGAAAAAGGATTTTGAGGTTTGTAAAAAACAGGGGGGGGATAGTACAGGTCGAAAAACGCAGCAAACAATAAACGAGACTTAAAGAGGCAAAGAAAAGTAGAATATGATCAAAGTATATGTCCAACTATAAAACCAATTTCCATTGGGTATTTAGATGTGTACAGTTACATGCTACGCAATAATTGTCTATTAGAATTGTCTTTGCTTTGGGTCGAATGTGACCACCATTTATACTCGTCTAGGTCAAATCATTTATTTCCTTTGAAAGTTTTTTTTTTCAAGTTTGGCTTCGTTTAAAGCCTAAATCCACACGGACAATTTGCTTAATACACGTCGGCTTACCAGTTCAACTTTACATACAGTCCAAGAATAATATTTTGCTAATGGTTTATACCCCGAAATGTACTGAAATCGAAACATGTCTTGCTATTATATCTCTAAAAACCTTGTTATGACAGGAAATTTATCAATTACCTCAATTATACAGACTGAACCGTTAGAAATCCAACTACTTTTTCCCTGGGATGTTGTGATTAATCTTTTTCTCTTCTTGCAAGAATGAAAATTTTCATATGATTTTCGAGGCTCACCAACGGCACGATGAATCATTTGTACATTAATTAAGAAAATATGAAACACTTTTAAATTTTGAACATTATTTTCAGACAATTTAAGAAAAAGAAATTCTAATTCTAATATAACTTGCTAAAGATCTTTTGACGGTTATTCATGTCATGTTATGTTATGTTATGTTATACACACACACACACACACACACACACACACACACGTGTATATATATCATCATCATCATCGTCATCATGTCGCGCTGGTAGCACGAATATCCATGACCCTCTCTCGCCACTCCTCCATATCGTTCATCGCCCTAGGTAGGTCTTCAGGACAACATTCCGTATCCTCACATAGCTGCTGAATGTATGCTCGTGCTGGTCATCCTGCTTTTGCACGGCCATGTTTGGGGGTCCATAAGAGTACATCACTTATGAGTTCGTCCCTGCTTCTCCAGCAGTGTCCTGCATGTCTGGTTCGTCTAACTTGAATCGTTTTCGTGATAGGGGGCAGGTGGCCGTACAGTTGGTGTCTTGTGGGGTGTTGCCGCCAGGACTTGTTCAAGATTGCACGCAGCATTCTTGTGTAATTGCCATCTAGCTTCTTCTCCAGCCGTTTTGTTAGCGTCCATGTAGTGCACCCGTATAGCAGTATCGATGCGACCGCTGCCTGGAAGAAACTGCAACTACTCTATAATCCTTATTGTAAAGACGTCCATAGCGTAACGGTTATTAATGAATGAAATAAAACTTGAGATTTGAGTTCAGACCCTGGATCAGGCTGTTTTCATTTTACTTTGCGCATATGCTCTTATGTGAGAGATCAACCCATCTATTCTGAACCAGGAATCGTATAGATAGTTGGACAGACAGTTGGTTAGCTTTAGTTTGCTAACCCGAATGTGAGAAGGAAAACTCTGACTTCAGTCTGGATATACTTGTTTTATAGCTGAGTAGTTGAGTAAATACATGCTCAATAATTATCATTTAAACGTCATCTAATTTGTTCACGAACACAATTATTAAGTCACATTTTTAAAAATTTATTTCAGTAAATTTAGACTTATAACTTCCTGGGAGGAACAAAATTCTCACTGCTCAATCATCTTTACCTGTAGAATTCACTGACTGTATTTCTCACAAGGGATAAGGATACCAACGAGTATCCTGGAGGTGATACTAAGCTATCTGATGGTGAAGTTTTATTTCATGAATTTTGATGAGTGTGGAGTATCCTTTTTTTACCACTCTCAACTATATTAGTTACTACTTCTTAGGCTCCAATCTATGGGTAAAATGAAATTTGTTTAACAAATTAACCGTGTGCAAAGTATATGATGTTAATTTTAATTGAAAGTGTCACAATATTTGAGCTATTTAACTATATGCAAACAAACGACTAATATGCAAAGAACTATTCGAGTTAGGAATACTTGAAACTCTCAAACCATGGAAAAACAAAAGACCTTTAGCTTGTTTTATGTTACCTACAGACTATTAGTTTGCAAATTTTATAGATGTGTGTGTCTGTCTGTGTGTGTGTGTGTGTGTGTGTGTGTGTGTGTGTGTGTGTGTGTGCATCACGGGTTTTGGCATTTAATGACACACAATGGTTGATATGCCATCAAACAAACCAGCCAACCAGAATCCTCGTTATGATGTGTTATTTTAACTGTGCAATGAATACGTATAGATATATAAAGATTGGACCATTAACCACAAATACGCTTTATCCGAGCAATATACAATAATATATATAAAAAAAATAAGTTGCTTGATTGATGAGTTCAACATTTTCGTAGACGCTACTTTTGTAAAAAAAAAACACATGTCTCTTTACCGCTCCCTCGTTTAAGAAAACACGCATGAAAAATATTAATAAGCATCTTTCCTATCATGGGAAAGAAGAGCTTTTCAAACAATAGCTAAAAATAATTTCATTTGCTAATAGGCAATTTTGTGATTTTTATTTGGTGAACGAAAACGAAACACGAGCTAAGTGTGATTGATAATGGATGTAAAACATGATATCATTTGCATCTTTTGGGATACAATAACAAAATAATAAACGGATTACAGCCGACAAATCATCCTTTCTCACCAGAAGACATCCGTGAAAAACACATTCTCAGACAAAATCAACAATAAACTTAAGCTAATTTCCCTGTCTATAATTATGTCGAGATTTGACTGAAGTTTTAAACTAATCGATCTTATTTCTTCTTGATATAATACAGGCACCTCTAACTTTCTTCCCATTCTGCCTATATTTGCAGCATTTTTTACGGAGTGCTATTTTCTTTTAATAAACTCATCCTTAATTTTTTGCTGACACGAAAACAAAAGAAATCTGTAGAATATACCGGAAAGCATTTTGGTAACTGCAGAGAAAACTTAAAGTATCATCTGAATAATTTAAAAATAACCTTTTTTAATGAGATTAAGTCTTTCTTGTCCATTTGAAAACATTCATTAGATACAGTTATTAAATGAGTACCTTTTATTGAATGAATAATCCAGACATTCCTCAAAGGTTTTCGCTTTCAAAAGATACATATATTAGTTTTATAAAATTTAGCTCATGAGAAACTCCCGCAACTACGTGTGTTTGTATTCGTTGGAAATTGGATCTAATATTTGATGAGACTGTTTCTGCTTCACTTCACGTTAATTCTCTTAGAAAAGGTGTCAATTAAAATGTCATCTTCGCCAGTTATGAGAAAGTATTTGGATAGATTGCGTTCTTTAGCCTTGATACGGCAACCAGTCAAGGTGAAAGAAAACTTTTTGATACTGTATCACGTCCTGCCCGTGAGAATTTGGGGAAATATATACCAGTTATTATATACTGATATCATACTGAAAAGCAAACTACTTCAAAATGCTGAATAATGTATATGGTAGGGGCTATGTAATTACCAAGTCAACATCCACCCCACTGGCTGATATCTCGCGCATTAAAGAGGTATGATTTGCTGGTGATCGTTCAAAGTTCAACACTGTTAAAACATGCCAAGGAAAAAGATTAATTTGTAAGGTAACTTTTGATTTTATTTAGTCAAGAGCAGTTTGGAAGATCTAATTAAATTTAAAAATGAGTTTAGGCAGTGAATAAAATCGTATAACCTGGAGCAGAATGGAAACCACTTCTCAATGGGGTTACGGGGTTCAAGAGGGGTTTTTTTCTACCGATCCAAAGAAAAATATACCAGTTAGAAATAGATATACACTCACGTGCGTGTGTGTGTGTGTGTGTGTGTTGTAACCAACGTGTTTGTCATTAGTTCTTTTGTCGAACTTATGTAGCATATCCTTTATTATACCCATATACCCATATATATCTATATCAGAAGATTTCAGAAGTTGAGATTTTAATACTAATAGAAAATGAGTAAAACCAATAATTTTGTTAAATGATGTCCTGAAAAAAAATTGAATATGTTTAACTCGGCGTCAGAAAATAAGAGATATCTTAAAGGTCAGTTTGAAATATAGAAAAAATCTTATTCGTGTGAACAAATTATAATTCTATAATCCATCATATTTTCACATTATGTAAATGCAAAAGCTGATGATTCAACCTGTTTGTGAATATCTTATAAAATGTCAATAATTAAAATAGTATTTTCTTTCTGGATTTATCTTCTATAAAAATGGCGAATTAGCATTGTTAGGATTTGATTGATGTTTTTGTTGGTGAAACACCAAAGACATGTTTTTTTTTTTTTTTTTGTTTTACATTCTGGTCTCATATCATTTTGAATACAGCGGTTTATGTCTATGTCAATGGGATCGACAATGCGAGGTCAAAAACTTGGACGCTAATAAACTTGGGAAATACATTATTTAATCTTTTCTCTACCCATCCACCCACATCTTCGTGTAAATATTTAGGAAAACTGAGTTATTTATCGTTAGTTAGGCAACTAACCAAGAAGGAAGACTGAATTAAAACGAGTTTTATTCATCTTAAAAATGAACGTGTGCAGCATCCTACCGGTTGTGGTGGGGCCTGGTAAGTACGTACGCCATAAATGTGTTTCGTCGAAGTGAGTTCGGTGTCCCTAAAGAGAGATGAGAATATTAATACTGCGTCTTTCCCAAACCAAGTTTTATTCTTAACAATGAAGTGTTCACGAACACGGAAGCAAAAAAATAAAAAGAAAAAAGAAGACAAGTTAAACCTTTATTTGCTCATTGCAATGTGCGTACAATTCACAGTAGCCTATTCTATTATCTAGCACAGTTAGTATCAGCTAAGGTCATGGAAAGATCATAAGCATCTGGCCGATTTTGAAATAAACCAAAATATTTTTTGATGAATTTTAACTTTTGAAAATCTCTTTAATTTTCTAACCCGTGATTATGCATAAACTTTTTCAGCTAGATTTTCATTCTCAAACCATTGATGTATTTTCTTCTTTTTTTCTACTGTTTTCCTACTTGAGTTCCAGTTATTTAAAACTCTTCGTAAGTGTATTTGAAATTCTTGTAAACGTTCTTTAAATGTTAGATATATCATCGTCAGTTCCATGTTCCATGATATGTTTTAGCTCACTTGCTTGGTTAAAATCTTTCCTACCTTCCAATTTCTTTCATTTCATTTCTAGTTCTGTTGTACCAGTGATATCTGCAACTTTAAAAATATCCTTAGTTTATAATGCAAAGATCTTGTCGTCTCGCTTGAACTTGGGGATTTAGTATTGAACGTTTACTTTTATGTTTCTCTTTCACTCATATCTATCAGATCTATTAATTCTGCTTGCATAATAAATTTTATATCAATGCCACAAAACACATTGGCTTAACTTTCTTGCTCATAACAGTAATTCTTAAAAATCCTTCCAGGATTTACATATATGATAGATAGTCTGAATATTATCACATATTATTTTAATTTATTAATTACTTTCTACCCTGTATTTTATCACTTGAATATATTTACGCTCAAATAGAATTGTACTCGAACGTCAGTTTTTAGAAATAAGTTTCTTTCGGTAAATATTGTCTTTGTAACCAGGTTTATGCTATGTTATATATATTTTTTTGTATCATTAACTGTCTCTAGTAGTTACCTGATATCAAAGATTAGATAGAGAAAAATTTTCTTTTACCTTTTCCCTGTTAAGCCCCTTTATATATTGATTATAATAGCAACGTTATGAAGAACTTTTAATAATTGTCTCATTCACAGGACTTACGCCTGCTGATAGAATAGACAATTCAGTCTTTATTGCTTACAAGATTTTTTTCTTCTCTTTTCATATAGATTCAATCAGCATCTATTCTGAAGTAACAAATCATCATATATGATTATACTCTTACTTATGGTGTGTAATAAATTTCTAAGTTCATCTTAAGTGTAGTTTAAATACGTTTTCAGATGTCTCAAAAATATTTCATAGAGAATTCATTCCTTTATGGTTCTGTGTTCGAGTGAAGTTTCGAAAATTTCCTTTGTCTTTTGACTTATTACATTCTGGAACCATTATGGCCCAATTTTCAAAAATTTATTTGTTTTTTTCTATATTTCCCTCCTTTAAAAATGACATTCATCTCTACATTAAGATCCACTTTTAATTATTCTATTGTGAAGGAATTAGGTCCTCTGATCAAATAATCAATACAGTGTTAAATTCTTTTTTTCTATCTTTTTACTTGTGGAGAAGGAAACAATTATTGGTCTTTCATTTTTGAACAGCTTTTCTTTATTTTCCTATTTATTTAATATGATGGGAATTTTCATTTTAAGCGAAGATAGTAATAAATCTGAGCGTACTGAACAAATAAGGTAGTCACCTGATCTCGAGATCAAGAAGGAATGAACAAAACGCTGTCACAAAAAAAAAAAAAAACACATACATTTATTTCTTGGTGTTACAGGTTTCTTTTGACAAATCCTCAAAAAAAGAAACAAAGTGGCTTTGCTCTGTCGATCGAGAAAAGAACACACTGCTTCATTTCTAAGACGCTATCATACCACCAATTAGGAGTCAATTTCAGTTTAGTCTAAAACTACTCAGCTTTACACTTTCGAGTCATGTTCCTAATTGTCAACAAATTAGTATCTCTTGAATTCCTCGTGACTGCATTTAGCCAATACATGAACGCCAAATCGATTTCCAGGCTGAATTGATCTCTGAGTTGTCACCTTTATATTTGGCCGCCACAGATGTTTGGTTTATCTGCTACCCAGGGACCACATTATACCAGGGGTTTGTATTTAAATTATTAAGATTATTTTTAGGAGAATTATGTGATGTTTTCGCTATAGAGGATATTTTATTCGAGTGGGGTGGTAGAGCCTCATTCTAAGGATATGAAATCCCTCTCGCTTACTGTCTTAAAGTTTTTTAATTAATATAACAAGTGCGCCTAGCTACTTTTTCTCCTTGACTTTTAAACCTACCACAGATTTCTTGCATATGATTTGGATGATGTGTGTAGAGTGCATTGAAAATCATGTTTGATTGATAAATATAACAGCACGCCGACCAATTTAGGATTATTTTATCCCTCGTGGCAATAGAACGTTTACAATTATATTTTTCGTGTAATTATTTCTAAAGTATTTTTGTCCTTTGCACAAGGTCCTATTGGATCCAAACAATTTTTTTTTCAAACAGATCTATTTGAGACATAGATAGGACTCTAAAAGGTATCACCACTCCTTATCAGAAGCAACATGGCAATGATACGATACTCCCCAACAGAGCTCCAAGACTAGAGCTTAACCATCAGATTCAGTTTAGTGACACATACAGCAAAGGCCTACAGTGTTGTCTTTGTTCTTTCTTTAAATAGGAACAAAATGATGGAATTCGAGACTTCCTGACGAGAATCTGTCATTTGGTTAGGGCCACTTCATAAGCTCTCTATAAAATGGAAAAAAAAATGTTTAAAAGAAATATTCACCAACAATCATCAGGATATTTACCACTAAGCTATTAGAACTGTCTACCACTGATCACTTTTGAATCGCAGAATTGGCCGGAAAAACAAACTTGCGTGGAGACACCCATTTTCATTCTGATGTCTTCTTTTGAAAATCGATGACAAAACTCGTTACTCTGCCAATATATTTTCTTATACAGGAATTGATATTTATGATATATATGACCATTACAGTTTGTTTCCTCCACCAAGAAAAAAACGATAAGCCTTCTGCCAGTATCTTGCTTTCCCTTGGGCAAGCTGGTGCCATCTCCACCCAGAGTAAACAATACACTTCAGATTTTCATTTTACACAATACAACTTGTCGACAGACATCGAACCAGGTGTCTTTTTTTCTATCGATACAATTTCCAATGCTGTGTCCATAGAAGATGTTATCGGTGATAGAGTTTGGTTTGCACGTGTGATCTGATTGATCTATAACTCTCTTTCTGTGTATTGTATCATCCAACAAATCCATTAAATCGATTTGTAATTCTGGAAAAATAGTCCTTCCGTTGATTGTTGGTCTGAAAGAAAACCACTGTTAACTTTCGGCATTCTTAAAATTTAGGCACACACAGATATGACGGTTAAAAGTCGTTTATTACTGCTGGAGATACTGCTAATAATGAAGAACCACCACAGAATGTAACCATATCACAAGATATATATATATATATATATATATATATATATATATATATATATATATATACCGTGGGGTGAAATAGATATTCGTACATATGAACAATTTTATTTCTTATCTTTCAAATATAGCTGGAACGTATTTTTTTTTTATATACATTTACTGTATAAGGATATATTCTACTAAGTGTGTATAAACTTGGGTTACAATCAGTTTTTATAGAAATTAAAGCCATTTATTTATTTTCATAAGTGGAAAAAGTAATTATACAGCACAAAAAATAACGAATTATCTTCATTTGATACTTTGTAGAATACCCTTTATTCACTTCAACAAACACTAGGCTCTTCCTATGGTTCTCAATTTATTTCTTGCAATAATTAGTAGATATTTTGTACCAATCTTCCTAGAATACTCTCATAAGATTATTGTTTTTTGCTGGTGCTCTTTTTTGCATTTGAATTTTCAAAAATCGCCACGAGTTGCCAATTGGATTCAAATCGGGGACAGACTAAGCCGTTGCAAAACATTAACATTCTTTTCATACAACCATTCCTTCGTAGATTTAGCTATATGCTTGGGATCATAATCCTGCTGGAAAATATAATCAGAAAGTATCTCGATACTCTTAACAAAAGATAGCAATTTTTCTTGCAAGATCTGTTTTTACTTCGGATGATAATTGTCCCGTCAAATTGTTTCGTTCAAAAATATCCCCAAATCATTATACTGCCACCGCCAAATTTGATTTTTGGTTCCATGTTCTTTGGTGAGTAGGATTCACCATCTTTCCTCTACACATGATAATGATAATGATGACCAAACAACTCAACTTTAGTTTCATTTGTTCTTAATACCCTTTCCCAATACCAATTTTCCTTTTTCTTATACTGTTTTACGAATTCCAACCTTGCATTTATATGTCGTTTCAATTGGAGTGGAGTTTTCTTTAGTTTCCGTGACTTTACACCATTCCTCAGCTCTATTTATTGTTCGTTTGGTTACATGACATCCTGATGAACGCAAATCGTTCAACTGCTCTTCACACGTATCCTTTGGATTTTGGTTAATCAGGCGTCCAAATTTTCTTCATAATCTAGGAGAAATCTTCCTTGTAGAGCCTGTTCTTTTTTTTGTTTTTTACTGTGTTACGTCTTTTAGACCTTGCAATGAATAAACTTGTCGAAGATAAAGGAATATTCTGGTTATTTGAAATATTTCTATAACTTTCTCCATCTTTCCAAAGATTAACAATCTGTGCTTTTTGTGAATTACTCAACTTTTTACGTCTTACCATGATTAGAATCTTCTTGTACCACAAGCAATTGCAGAAAGTTCCAGTTAGGATTTTAAGAGTAACTATACTTACTGATAACATTATTGGAACATTTTAAAAAACTATGTGTAGTGATAGCATTATTGGAACATTCTAGAAAGCTAATTATGGGTACTGATAGCATTTTTGGAGCAATCTAGAAAATATTGTAACCGTGTTGTACCTTCGATTACATTTTTTCACTTATGTAAATAAATAAATGGCATTAATTTCTATAAAATTTATTGTAACCCAAGTTTATATACACATATTATTAGAATATATCTTTATACAGTGAATGTTCTTAAAAGTTTTGTTTAGGCTATGTTTGAAAGATAAAAAAAAAATCATATATACGAATTTTTTCTTTCGCCCCGCTGTGTATATGGAAGCTAAATGCACATGATAAAAGTGTGCAAGAAAAACTTCTCGACACTCGTATAAAATTCAGATAGATTTTATATCATAAAAACTAGAAGTTCGTTACTTTAAAATAATGTTGGTTATATAATCATCAGGCAGAAAAGTGAGAAAAGTGACCGATAAATTATTATTGTAGTGTATTGTAAAGTCACGTGTTAATATAGAAGTACATGTGATACCTGTCATATGCTTACACTCTAATATATTTAGTTTTGAATAAAATTATATGTCAGTATTTATGATTAAGTATCTCCCGTTAAATGATCTCTTTGTAAGCATCCGCTTGTTATATCATATGTTAATATTTTGTCTCTTGAACTCTGTGTGTGTTTGTGTGTGTGTGTGTGTGTGTGTGTATGAAATGGAATTTAATATTCACAATAACTCAAGTACTCGGAAACACAGAACCCAATATTGTATTCATTGTAAATTTGTTTTTCTATCGGTTCATGAATTTACAATGAATTAAATCAGTATTTAAATTGAGAGTTGGATAATTTGATTCGTTTAAGTGTAAATCCAAAAGAGGAAAAACATTACGAGCGCATCCCGAATTATTCTTAAATTAAAATTTAGCATTTTTACGTTCGGAGACAAAGAAAACATCCGGACACACAAGATGTATAAATGTTCTAGTATACATTTTATGTAGCGTTTCTGGTAATTTCAAATTCTCTACAATTCATTCTAAGCTTTTTACACCCAACGAGCAAAAGTGAATTCTTCTCTAACTTTGGTAAAGTAACTAAAACGTTTAATGTTAAGAAGTTCTAATTTTATCTGATTTTATTTACCATAAATTGGTAGAATTGTTCAGTCTTGCTAATATGAAAACATAAAAAAAAACATTTTTATCATTAAGGGTTTTCGGACTATTGTCTTCATCTTTATTGTTATTTCCACAATGTTTCGGCCGATATGTCCACCGGCCTTCTTTAGGTGTTGTGAGGATTGAACCTGCATCCTACAGATGATTGTCTCCTTAGAAGCTAAGGGAACCAACGCCTATAACCTACAGGCTAGTAACAATACAGAAATACGTAACACTTGTACCCGGTTATGGCTAACGGAATCAGAAGAGGCGAACCCTCTGGTTTCAATAAAGGACGTAGTTCGAAGTTCCGTGAAGGTTCCCGAGTTCGACAAACACCCGAAGAATGCCGGAGGACATATCGGCCGAAACATTGTGGAAATAACAATAAAGATAAAGACAATAGTCCGAAAACCCTTAATGATACAAATCAGGAAACTTCATCTCATAAATTTAGACAACTAATAAAAAAACATAATTTATCTATTGTTATTTTATGATAATCCTTATAACCAGAAATTTAAAATTCATATATATATATATATATATATATATATATATATATATATATATATATATATATTGTTATTTCATTTTTGTGAACTTTTCATACAAGCATTAGCAGATTGTTTTACACTGGATTCTGATAGTAAGCAATTACCCACGGGGAGTTATCTTCTGAATGTTCCAACAGATTCTGAAGTGATCTGGATTATCTCGGTTCTTCTTCTGATTCCTTATTCGTTCAGACGTTTTTCCACGCCAATAAGGACCGTCCCATGAGCACCAAGTACAATAGTTATCACCGTCACCTTCATATTCCCCTCTCAGGAAAGATCCAAGTATTTGTCTATCTTTTTCTTTCTTTCCTTTTCTCTTAGTTCTTCCCCTCAATTCATCTGATGTCAATGTCTTTCTTTTGATTTTTTTTTGTGTGTTGTGTTTTTACTTCCATAATACTAGGTCTAGTCGTCTGGCTCGGATTAGATGATTAGTTTATCTCAACATTTCAGATAATTTTATCTTTCTCATTTTTTAGAATGGATTCTGGTTTGTTCACATACCATTTGGAAGTTGTAATTTACGAAGATTTTTGCTTCAGTGTACTACAAGGCCGAATGAATGGGGCACCCCATGAGACTTGAACTCACTCATGAAGTTTTGCTTGTGTTAGCCTGTAAACTATGACACTACCCGAGGTGCCCATACCATGTGGAAGTATGGTCAAGTGAATCCCCTTTTTCATACAGTCATGCGTATACGTATACTCCTTTTGTACAAGATTGTTACATTCACTTGTGATGTGATTAAGCATTTCATCTATGCGCTGCGACATAAATTACACTTGCTACTCTTTTGCGTATTTTTCAAATTTCGCTTTAATATAATTTGACTTTTTTCTATTATTTTGCCTTTTTTACAATTGGTATCAATGTCACCACCTTATTTCATAGATTTTTTTTTTTTTTTTTTAAGTTCTCTGGCAAGATGTACTTACGTATCTCTCTCTTCCATTTGTTTTATTTTTGGTTGGTTTTCCTCCAAGATGTCAAAACTTTTTATTTTGCGAGTTATTTTGATTTATTTATTTATTTTTTTGCTGACTATCCTCGGGTTTTGATATTGTAGCCGGGATTAGGTGCTCTTTTTGTATCTCAAAATCCTAGAGAATTTTGTGCATCTTTTTTTCGAGGGTGAATTCCTGGTTGTGTAAATAACACTTTTTCGTATGGTGAAATTTTTTTTGCCTCAAAATTCCCTATCTTGTCTAATCTTACATTCACTTTGCGCTAGTTTGCTGAATTCACTTATAATTTGATAAGATGTTTCTCGTATGTCACCATATAAACTGCATCTGCTATTTTGTTGCATTATTTCCAAGTTGTTTTGTGTGAGATTTTGCCAATTTTTGCTTGAATATATCTATGCATTTTTTGCCGCATTTTCCCCCTAGTTATTGTCGTCCTTTGATCCTTATGTTTTATTGTTTCTAGTCCATGTAATTAGTTTTACTTTGCTTTTTTTAATGTATACTTCGAGTCATCTTATCGATGTATCGACGCTTCCTTCAATGATGGTGAGTATTCTTCTTTATTTTTTATTTTTTTTTATGTATATAGTGTATGTCCTTTTTCGGATGCAAAGCCTTATGCATCGTCATGAGTTTTCTTGTTCTTTGTTGAAGGACTTCTTGCGTCCACTTCAAGAATAGTCTCGATTATCTTAGAAAGGGACAGCTCAGGTGTATATTCCTTTGATGAGATTCCTGCTATATAGTTTTGTTTCAAATAGCTTTCTCATTCTTCTGAGGTACTCTTTTTTCAATCTTTTTTCTTTCATTTCAACTTGTTTGATGGTGCCTGTATCTAATATTACGAAGAAATAGTACGTTTTCCTTTAGCCAAGCGTTCTGATTTTTCTTGATTTGGTTGTTATTGTTCCTCCGTTATTTGTCTTTCTCCGCTTTTTATCATTAGCATGGCACATTTTTCAATGCCTGAAGGTATAATCTTATTGTGTATATAAGGGTCTCCAAATCTTTTCAAATTTTGCAAACAGCTTGATGTCTTCCACGTATATTAGGTGGTTTATATTTTCTAGCGATTTTGTTAGTTTGTAGCCGCCTGTGAATTTCCTAAGTATGTGATTGAGTTGCTTCATCACTATTACAAATCGTAATAGTGACGGCACATCTCCTTGGATTTTCACCTTTGCTAATGTTTTTCCTCTTGTTGTCAAGTCCTATTTACCGACCCCTCCGCTCGGGCAGGATATTACACAAGGTCAATTTTTAAGCGGAGTTTAACAGGTTTTGAATTCAGAGTTTTCCTTCTCCTAGGCTAGTTGCCTCACGAAGGCTGAAGAACCTAGTCTGTCCTACTATTTACCCATAGCTGGAGGGAGAATAATTGGATTCATACCTTTCCCAAGGGTATTAGTGCTATGTGATATGCAAACATTCTCGTCCAGGATTTGAATTCGAGTCGCCGTGTTCATTTCCTACGACGATAAACATTTCACCACGGGCACCTCCTCTTGTTGTCAAGTCCACACTACTTCTATCCTTAGTTATGCAATGTGTTACTTGTGTAACGAGTATAGAAGTGTATATCGATAAATAAGAGAAATATTTATTTTTTTCATTCGCTATAACGTTGATACAGAAATATTGAACGCTTATTGTAGACGTCTTTAGCATAAAACTCGAGTCGTTGTTCCCCTCATAAGAATCGAACTTACATGTCACATGCATGTCAAATATCACCTAATTTCAATGTTATGATAAATATATGCACGTTTCTTCATTTTCGCGCCAATTCCTTAATAAGAATATAATTATGATTTGAAAGTGACCATTGTGATGCATTACGTGGCACAAGTTAATTATACGCCCATACTGACCATAATATAAATGCAACGTTTTCGCTATGTCAGATAAGTCAATTACTGCAATTCGAATTTTACTCAACTATGAACCAAAATATATCACAGCTATTCTATATTCTGATCGCTAGAACAAGGTCTAAATTAAAGTTAACGACATACTTTGACACTGAGATCAATCAGTCATATATTTCAGACTTAAATACCAAAAGCCATTATCAGAAGTGGCACTTCCGTGGGCTGATTTTAATGTACAGACAGATTACAGTATAGAGATGAGATCAACGCTAGCTTTGAGTTAACTCTCTAATTCAGTCTTATTGAAAGTTGCTTTCAACTGACTTGTGCAATGCCACTCACAATTATTGATCTATTATTATTTATAATGTGTCTGACTGCCTCAATCTTATAGTAAACATTCGTATCATCAGTAGAATTGTAATATCCCATAAAAAAGGTGTGTCCTGTGTATGACACTGAAATTTATCTGATGGTTATGCTCCAGTTCTGGAGATCTGGGGAGTGTTGATTACCTCTCCATTGCCACTAATCCCACGTCATCCCTGGCTTAGAGAGGTAATATCTCTTACGGTCCTGTCCCTGGATTAAATAGATATGCTTAAAACTAATTTGCATTCGATAGAACTGCAAACAGCGAGAAACGGAAATTGATAAAATATTACTCTTTAAGACTAACAACATGCCTGTAACTTTAGGGGCCCTTGTTATGATCAAGAAAGCTGAAGATAAACGCATCAATAAGTTACCTTGAAGTCAAAACCTAGAAGAAATATAAAACTATGAACTTCACCGAATTTCTTTTCATAAACATATTTATACGAATGTGACGGAAAAAAATATTACCAAAAAGAGGCATCAATGACAAAAGCATAAACTATATATATAATCTCTACGTTCTCAAACCCTGGCTCTTGGGAAAAAGTCTACTGAAGCATTGTAAAAAGAAAACGGATATAAAAAATAATTGAATGATACTGCTACTACTACTACTACTACTACTACTACTACTACTTCAAATAATAACAATAATAATAACAATGATAATAAATAACACAGTGCTTCATTGATGAATAAAGCCTACTACGATAAGCCTCAACAATAGTGAATGTTCCTGCATTTTGGGATATGTATTACATTATATATATTTGGTTTCCTGACGTGACATTATATATATCTGTGTGTGTGTGTGTGTGTGTGTGTGTGCGTTTTCTGTTTAAATCGAATACAGATTAATGATTGATATATCTTTTTAAAACTCAAAAGTAAACACTTTTAAATACATTTAAGAATCTTACTAAAATAACTATCAGTAGCGGTCCGGTATTTCAGGAGATTGTAATGGTTTTTATCAATTTGTAAGCTCTAACTTTGTCATCCCTCCAAAGAAGGAGCTGACTGATTGCTTAATAAAACCAACTACCACATCGCCTCAATAATAGTTGATGTTAAAGCATTTTTGGATGTGTATTCAATGATCTATGAGGTCATGTACAAACGAAAATAGTATAAGTTTACAACATTATATATTTGATTAACAGTGTTTGGTCATTACTAGTAAATCCGTGGCGGAACATTAACAGAATAAAAAAAAATTGCACCCGATCCAAAGTCTGAATCCTCTAAGAAGAATCTATGGCGATTACTGTACAGTCAAAGGCCAAGGATATTGGTCCCAGACACAAAGTGAATAAAAAAAAATGGATTGATGCCATTATATAAGAAGGCCGGTGAAAACTAAAAACTAAAAAGAACATTGATTTTCTATTAGTCATGAAAATTGCGGCATTTAAAGAGGAATTTCTTGTGTGAAGTTCCATAAAAAAGAAGAGTCTTTCTGTACAGACAGAATGAAAAAAGTGATAGAATTTAGATCTTTACGTTGGATCTAACCTTGTAATCTTTAAGAGAAGTAAATTTGATACATCACATTATGACAGTAGATTTCAAATTCTGGTCCGGGGACGACAGATTGATTGGATCAGCAACGTCAACAGCAGGGACCCACAAATGATGCCAGCGTGTCTTGCAAATTTAGATTATCCAATTAGCGATAAAACTGCTCATTCATACTTACTGTTAAACATCAGCACCATCAAGTCTCACTGATAGTACGGAGTACCTCTATTCTCTCTCGCTATTCGTCCTTATCATCCGTTACTCCTGAAGGGTCTTCTAGACTGCATCCAGTATTCGCACAGAGTGGATGTATGTCCGTCTTTACTTGTCAGCCAACCCTGAGGTCTCCATATGGAGGAGTTCATTGGAAACCATTGCTTATTAATGTTGGTCGACTTATATACATAAGCGGCCCAATATTGGTAATGCCTTAAGGGGCCTTTTTACTGGGACACAATCAGAAAAAGATGGCAGCAATAAAGCACGTGTGTCGTCACACATGAGTCTTATAGTTATTTCGACTAAACATGGTGTCAGAAGGACGAACTTGACGATAATCTGAGTGAGTACTACTTTGTTTAAAACATCAAAAGATGATGTCAATCAACCCACCCCAAAGTTTTGACTGGACAGTAAGAAATTTGCATAAAGCCTTTAACGAGTGGCTTGAAGAAGTGAATCTTTTTTTTGAATTTCAGAAATTTGAAAGCCAGGGTAGAGATAGTACTACTGAAGCTGCAAATGTTGAAAAGAAAAAAAAGAAGTTTGTTTATTTACCTTTTAGGAAAAAAGGGTCAACAAATATACAAAACCCTAACAATTAAAAATGCAAAAGGGGAAACAATTGAAAATTATGACGAAAAGAAACTTGAAATGGTTATCGAAGCATTCAAGGACTACTGCAAGCCCATGAAAACATTGACTGTAGACAGAGTGGAATTCCTACGGAAAGAACAAAGTAAAGATGAAAGCTTTGAGGACTATTTGTTAAATTTGAAATCGAGTTCTAAAGATTGTGAATGGAATAACGTCACTGAGAACGATATGATAAAATTACAAATAATAAAAGGAATACACGATAAAAAAACGCGCGAAATTCTCCTGAGGGAACCGGATTTAACCCTGACACAGTGTATGGACCGATGCAGAGCTGCAGAACAAAGTAAAATCCAGTCGCAAAAAATTGAAAGATAGGAAAAATTAAATGTCGATGACGACACATACGAGAAAGATATCAATGCGACTGGAAGAAAAAAACAATATGATTGCATTTATTGTCAGAGAAGCCATGTAAAAGGAACCAGAAACTGTCCAGCTTATGGTCAGGAATGTTTTAGATGCAAAAGAAAAAACCACTTCGTCAAATCAAAAGTTTGCAAAGATAACCAGAGCGAAAAAAAAGTTAACGAATGTTTTCACGTTGTAGGGGAATCAATTCACAAAGTTCATGCGAATTTGAAATTAAACGGGAAGCCCATCAAATTCATGATAGATTCTGGAGCAACTGTAAATGTAATTCCTGCAACATTCGTTAAGGACAACAAGATGGAGCACTTACTAATAAAAAGGTAAGAAACTTGATATTATAGTATACGGAGGGAAAAAGGTCAGAACCGAAGGAACAATGAGGGTAGAACTTATCAACCCTGTCAACAGAAGAAAAGTGACAGCCTCAGTCATGGTTGTGAATGAGAAGGTACAACCAATTTTAAGTTGTAGTCTTTGCCAAAAGCTAAATTTAATACGGTTCAACCTAGATCAGTTTGACTCGACAGTTTCAGCTGTAGAATGCAATGACCTCAAAGAACAAGCCCTGAAAAACTTCAGAAAACTAGACATTGATGATTCCATCAAAGGGATTCTACTAGAATTCCCAGACGTTTTGAAGAGAGAGTTGGTGAATTTGAAGGTGAACTAACACTTCAAACAGAGCCAGGCACAGTTCCTACACAACAACCCATTAGAGGTGTCCCCTTTGCACTGGAAAAACAATTTAAACAAGAACTAGAAAAAATGACGAGGGACAATATAATTGAGAAACTGGAAGGACCTAGCTCATGGCTAAACAGCTATGTGATTGAAAGAAAACGCAGCGGAAAACTTCGGATATGTTTAGACCCCAAACCATTAAACAAGGCACTGATCAACAACTACCACTGACAGGTACCAAGCTTGGAATCCATCACACACAGGTTTGCAAATAAAAACGCAATAACATTTAGTTAATTGGACGTAAGAAGTGGATACTGGCATTGCAAGTTGAACGACAATGCAAGAGAACTGACCGCCTTCGGAACACCTCAGGGCAATTATCGATACAAAAGATTACCCATGGGTATCACACCAGCCAGCAAAGCATTCCAAACAAAAATGATCGAACAGTTCCAAGGGATAAACGGGGTTAGAATTATCCAAGATGACTGTCTGGTTGAAGGGTTTGGAAACAACTCAGACCAAGCCATCAATAACCACAACCAGAACCTGCGGGCATATTTGCAGAGATTCAGAGAAAGAAACATAAAATTAACCTCGACAAATGCAAATTCCTCACAGAGGAAGTCACTTACATGGGTCATACACTGACTAACACAGGCTTGAAGCCTGATGAAGAAAAATACGGGCAATCATAGAGTTCCCAGCACCTCGCGATTTGCATAATCTAAGACGCTTCATAGGAATGGTTAAATACCTCTCGAAATTTGAATAACACACTGACGACAAAATGTGAACCTCTAAACAGGCTAACGCGGAAGGACCAGATTTTCCAATGGGCGGATGTAAAACAAAGAGCATTCGAAGACATAAAGAAAGCTATAGCAAACACACCTATCATAGCTTACTATGACTTAGAAAAGCCAGTCACGATACAGACTGACATGTCAGATGTAGGTGTGGGATCTGTCCTCCAACAGAATGGAAAACCAGTATCATACGCATCAAGGGTGTGGAACGACTATGAAAAAAACTACGCACCAATTGAAAAAGAGATGAGAGCCGTTGTGTTTGGACTACACAAGTTTAGTGACTATTGTTACGGAAGACATGTGACAATAGAGTCGGACCAAAAACCATTAGAAGCAATCAGCAACAAGCCTCAAAGCGAAGTACCAAAAAGACTGTTTAGAATGGTGCTTTCAATACAAAAGTTGGACTACAAAATAACATACAAAAAGGGCAGTGACATAATCATTGCTGATGCTCTTTCGCGAGCCCCAGTAGAGGATGACAATTTCCAGTTTAATTTCAGTGAAGTGAATCTATTAGAATTTCTTGCTGTAAGTGAACAGACCGGAGACAGGCTAGTTAGTGCCACCAAAGAAGATAAGGATCTACAGAAGCTCATAAAACTAATTAAACAAGGCTTCCCAATGCAATATAAAGTCCTTGAACCTCAGTTGAAGCACCTGTATAAATTCAGAGACTACCTGTCAACAAAGGCTGATCTAATATTTTATAAAGACAGAGTCTTTGTACCTGCCTCAATGAGAAATGACATGAAGAAGAAGGCACACACAAGCCATTTATCAGTTGAAAGTAACATGAGACGCGCCCTAGACACAATCTTCTGGCCAGGAATGAGGCACGAACTACAGGAATGTTATATCAACTGTAAACATTGTAGCAGATATTCTGCAAGAAATAGCAAAGAGACACTAATCACAAGACCAGTGCCGGAATACCCATTCCAACGTATTGGCCTCGATACCATGACACTGGATGGAAGGAAATACCTAGTCTGTGTGGATTATTTCTCCAATTACACCTTGGTTGATCGACTTCACGGAACATCATCATGGTGCACACTCAAGCTGATAAGGAAACACTTCATGAGATATGGCATCCCAGAAGAAGTTGTAAGTGATGGGGGCCCTGAATTTGATAACAAAATGATGAGAGAATTGGCCCATAAATACGGATTTAGATGGAATCCCTGCTCACCAGAGATGCTAGACTCCAATGGAATGGCAGAATCAGCTGCAAAACAAATAAAAAGCATCATAAAAAATGTAATAATGAAAACAGCGATCCTTGTCCGGCCATACTAGAATTCACCAACACACCATGAAAATTCATATGAATGTCCCCAGCACAGAGATTCTTTGGAAGACAATTGAGAAGTGTACTGCCTACGATGAAGAAATTTCTATCCCCAGTTAATGTGGAAGAAACAAAAACTAAAATACAAAAGGCAAAACAACATCAAAAGAAATACTATGACAAAAATGCCCATGACCTGATAGAATTAAGAGAAGGTGACCAGGTGACTGTGCAGCCATATGGCAGGAGCCAATATTGGAAAACGGTAGTTGTCATAGAAAAGTTTGAATACCGACGATACATGATCGAACTGGAAAATGGGAAAAGACTAGTGAGAAATAGGAGACACCTAAGACTCACAACTAAACCAAAACATAGCAACATGACGAAAACAAACCACAAACAAGATATCACCAGCAATGACAGTGAACAAAATATCGAACAGCAACAACCAGGCATGACTGAAAGACAACCACGTCTGAAGAGAGTCAACGCAGGCGAGACACCCAACCGATATGGTGAATGGCAACTCACATAAAATGAACACTTCAGACTTTTGTATGTATGGGGGATGTTGATCGGATTATTTACATAAGCGGTCCAATATTGGTAATGCCTTAAGGGGCCTTTTTACTGGGACACAATCAGAAAAAGATGGTTGCAATAAAGCACGTGTGTCGTCACACATGAGTCTTGGAGTTATTTCGAGTAAACAATTAATTCCACCTTTTCTAACAGTACCCCGAATATATTGTTCGTCTTCCTGGGATAGTTCGTAAGATGGGAGAAAATTGGCTGTAAAAGTGGTGTTTTGTTGTTTGTTGCTTTAGGGTTTCTCAAAAACAACAAATAGCTTTATTGTATTGTTATCATCTAGCTTTTTCCATGTTTCGTCAGCATCCAGGTGGAGCGTCCATACAGTAATATTAACACCGCCACATTCTGGAAGATGTTCTATTTTTATTTTATCAGAGACAACAGATTTCCATATGATCGATAAACTGTCATGAGTAGACAATGCCTCCATTAGGCGTATATTGGCGTTACTTTCAGTAAATGAGATATATCTCCCGAGGTATCTGAATTGATAAACTTATTTCAGGGACTTGCTGCTCAAAATGGACATTGCTCCCTCTTCTTTAAAAATCATGAAATATATTTATTTGCATTCAAAGAGATGCCAGTGACTACTGTTTGCAAAGCAGCAGGGATTCAGCTTGGGCAGGTGTATTTGAGAGAAGCGCTTGACGTATGAGTAGATATCCTCTGCTTCTTGTCGTTTTAGTGCGAAACATTTTTTATTAGAACTAGCGACGACCGCTGTACGTAATCTAGACAGATTTTAAATGCAAGTGGTGCTAATGTAGCTCTATGTAAACTTCAGTGTCAATGTCAAAGAAGATCGAGGCGCCATCAGGTGAACGAGCCATTGTTTTCTTATTTTTAAAGTAACTTTATGGTGGTAAAAGATTCTGTTAAGTGACAGTTTACTAAAAGTATTAGCTATATAGTTCCTCTGTGTATGGAATCAAATGTCTTGGAAAAATTAACGAAAAATAGTGGATCTTCGTGAATTTTGTGCGTTCTCCGATGATTTCACTGACACTGAGAATATGTGATGCTGTGGATCGAATTCTCCGAAAGTCGTTCTAACTTTTTGTAAGAATTTTCTCGATTTCTGGTCGAATACGATTGAGAAACTTGGCATTATAAACTAGCAGCCATAGCAGAAAGAATTATGCCTCCATAGTTCTTGGTGATTCCGATGTCACCTCTTTTGAGTTTTTCTTTACTCAGCGTTGCATAATCGAAGAAGCATGTAGTCAAATGTTATCGTTTTCTATTCTGCATGAGGTATTTCAGCGAGGCTTGGAGCTTATCTCTTTTTATGTAAGTCTAATTTGGGTTCTTCCTTTAGTGATTCCGATGTTACCTCTTTTGAGTTTTTCTTTACTCAGCGTTGCATAATCGAAGAAGTATGTAGTCAAATTTTATCGTTTTCTATTCTGCATGAGGTATTTCAGTGAGGCTTGGAGCTTATCTCTTTTCATGTTAGTCTAATTTGGGTTCTTCCTTTGTGAACTGTCCTAGTTTGATATCTAGAGGGCAATTAATTATTGAAGCAGTTTATCAGTGATTTCAAAAGGGTCCTGAAAAGATTCTTGAAATGTTCTTTTCTTCAATGAAGATTAATTTTCAGCCGGAAGGATCATCATAATTCATACTATTTCTACTAAAATAAACGACCATTAATATTTACCTCTGATTGGTTGTGTAGGTAGGGTCTTCAATGCATTGCATTACCCTTGGGTCTATAAAGCTTTAAAGACGGCAAAATAAACCCCAACAACTACCTAAATTTTACTTTAGCGTGGCCTCTGATTATCTCTTATCGTCTCAAAAGGCATTCGAAATGTTACAACCTTTTGCAACAACAAATTTATGCAAAACAAAACAAAAGATAATTTCAGCCCTTAACTATATGATACAGATGTAAACTTGAGCAAAGTGAGTTGCGTGTTTCTTTGACTGAATATCACGAAGAATCGACAGTTTGTGAAAAGCAAGGCAAGGATCTCCCAATCACAAAAGGCTATTATTCAAAACTGATATGGGATTTGATTTTCGTAAAATATTTTTGTTAAATTCAGTTTCGTTTATATGGGGGTCTACAAGATTTCATTTTTATTCATATGTGAATTCACGACATAGATCCGGAAATTGAAAGTGGTCCTGACTCTAAAATGTTTGAAAACATCTAATCAATGAGATTTAAATTTTATTTTACCGTAGAACGTCTTAATTAATAATGTACTTACACAGCGAGACTTGGAATAAAATGATTGTATCGCCAACAAGACCAGGTCCAACAACAAAATGATGTCTTGTGTATGACACTAACCTGTATTTGGTGGAGATGATCCAGTTCTGGAGATCTGTGAAGTGTGGAGCCTCACTTTATTGCCATTATCCCACCTTTACTCTGACCTAGTGTAGTAGTACCTGTTAGTGTCACCTATTCTTTTTTTTTTTTAATTATTCGTATTTGAAAGGACAGAGAACAAAAAAGTTAAAGACAAAAATAAAACAATTTAGTAACAACTACACAAAAATATAAGTGAATTAGATTCTCTAACTTCTTGACATAGAATAGTTCAAGGTGTATTGATATACTGCTAAAATCGATCAATCTTATACAAGTAAGATTTGCAAATAATTCGGACATATTATTGACTGTCCATGAAGAACAGGCTGTGTGAATATGAAAGGGAAGACAAGACAATTTGCTACTGGACATGAAATTAATTAATTCACGTATATAATTTATTCTAAGATTCGAATTATCAAAAAAAATTGCTTTGATTATTTTCCCAATTGTTTTTCTCAGATTGCCACTGTATGACGTTCTAAACCATAGTCTTTCTATAACGGTTAATCTAACTAAAGGAGGAACTACATTAAACGTGTTGATACGTTGACATTTTAAAAGAAAATTAGGAATAAAATGAACAAATAAAAAAAAGCAAGGATTAACGAGCTGGTGATGAAGTTTCAAAAGCCTCATTAAATATGTTAAATATCCCTTTCGGTGGATAGGGAAAGCAAAAAAGGTAATTCAAAAATATTATCTCATTTTAAATCGAAAATATTCTTACAATAAAACATTTCCAATACATGCAGAATTTACATTTATGAGGAAAAAACGCTGCAATGTTTTTTTTTTTTTTTTAAATCTTATTATCTTGACCTTTTAAAAAATCCACTTATTTAGTAAATGACCTCCATATATATATATATATATATATATATATATATATATATATATATATATATATATATATATTGAGCGCACGTCGTTTTGTCATTATTGACACGCTATTCATGCGGACCAATCCAAATGTAATTACTTCGATTCACGATTGCACCACATTGTCAGGGTAGGATAAATATTTACCCGGCTCAGATACTGACTTATACATTATTTCAATTTTTTAAATGGCAAATTTATTAACAGTCAAAATTTCACTTGAATCATTTAACGAGAAACATTGTTCCGACCTCACATTAGTATTTATTTGATATCCCCCAGACATGATAACAAGACGTAATATAAATGATTTGACTCCTCACAGTCAGAGTAGCTCTATCGATTAAGTTTAAAACACACTGACTGTATCCTTTCATAGGAAAACGACCCACCTTACACCCACAAACGTGGTGTCCTGTGTATGACACTAATATTCATCTGATTAAAAGGCTTTAGTTCTGGAGTTCTGGAAAGAATGGAGTTCTCATTTGGTATTCTCTCTGGTATTCTCTGACTTAGTGTATTTGTTTCTGTTAAGCTCTAATCTATAGGTCAAATAAAACTTTAAAAATTATTGCGTTTGGATTGGAATACATTAAATCATCGCTTTTTGCAAAGACAGACTATAGACAAATTCAAGCAAAATAATTTTTAAATTCTGCATTAAAAACGTGATTATGATTGTAATCAAGCATTTACAAATAAATCAAATAAGGAATTGATTTGCCTTTAAACAACTAAATCAAAACATGTTTTGGTTTCTAGTGCATCTTAAAACCTAGCATATTCTCATTTGTTTGAGAGTAAATATTATTCAGAAACTCTGGTATAAGACTAATTACTATGCACAGGTGAGGCATGCCGTACTCTGCTAGTGAATGGCACACATAGGAATAGAAATTCATTTTAATTGATAGCTTGACACCACTAAAACTCTTGCTGATATGCTAGCTAATTATATCTTGATGTGTCACAGGGAGTTGTTGGAAATGGAATTTCATTCTAAGATGACCAATAAAAGTGACTTTTCATTTAGCAGCATAACAGTATGCTGCATTTTTAATATTAAAATGTAACTGTTATAATGCTGTTATATTATAGAAATAAACACATAAATAGACATGTGAAAACTTAGAAATGATTATTTTAAATGTACATCATTTTTTCAAAGTGTTTTCATCGTAAAACCACAGACTTCCTCTGTAAAATAATACAAATAAGTTTGAATCAAATATAGAATCCTAAAATTGTTCTAGAATATGGCATTTAGTATTAGAAGTCATGAAATAAAGCAAAATGTTTGAATGTTCAATTATAAAACATATACGATTCCATATTTCACATGTTAATGCATACTAATACACCAGAATATTGCAAAAACACAGTTTCACTGTGTGAAATAGATAGCAAGTGTCTTTATCATCATTGTCAAATAATGTTGATTGCACGGAGACTAGACTTTCTCTTTCCATCAGTTTTACCTGTCTTACCTCTGCTTGATTGCTTCCCGTATCCGAACGGAGTCGAGATACATAAATTCTTCATTATGTGTCGATGTGTAAAAGTCCATAAATGGACGTCCCTTATGAGATCATCCTTACTTCTACAGCAATGTCCAGCATGTCCCATTCATTTTATGTGGATGAATTGTGAGATAGGATGCAGGTGGCTGAACATATGCTATTTTTCGGGATGCTGCTTTACGGATTTGTTCAAGACAATACATCTGGCACGTTAGAATCTTGGTGGTGCATCCATACATTTGTACTGAGATATCCACTGTTTGGATAAAATCCCGTCTTATTTTATCAAAGAGATTAGATTTCTATATGAGTGATAATTTGTCAAAAGCAGTCTATGTCTTCTCTGTGTAGTTTGACATCATTTATAGTTGATGACATATTGCTGCCCAGGGATGAGGATTTATCTACTTACTTCAGACGCTTACCATTTAATGTGGTGATGAGACGATGTTGTTTAAAATCGATTGGACTATGTTTTATCTGCTTTCCCATCGAGGCAAATTCTTCTTTTCATTGCAAGGGGGAATAGTTCCCGTGGTGTAATAACCGATATCGAAAACGTTCAGACCTTAAATAATTAAATTCGAACTCATCTCATGCTATTACGTTCACTTTTGGACTAATCATTTTTGGAAAGGTATGGCGGTACTAATACCTTCTTAGATATGGGTTAAATAGTATCATAGCTTTACTTCTAAAAAAAACGCTGTGGCATTAAATAACCCAGGAAATTTGATATACCATTAAAAAACGAAATCATATGAAACCAAAGCTTCGTAGCAAAGCTTCGTTTTTGTTTTTTTTTGTAAGAGTATTTGCCAGAAGTGAGAGATAATCTTCGTAGTCTTCATTTGACATAGTTTTTAAGGGATATAATCTGATTTTTTTTTTTTTTTTAAATTGAATAACCATGACCAGAAAATCTGGCAACCACTACGTACGACATACGAAAACAGTGAACAGCTGATTCGAGCTTCTTAAGTCTCATCGGCAGTGCATACTGTTATCACCCACACTGGATATCGAACCAGCGACAACAGAGCCAGAACTCTATCACTGACCACTGGTTCTCATCACACACATGCTTTCCAAAATAAACTAATCATGGTAAATGCGCGACCACTTAACCTGATGTGTCTTTTAGTTACATCCGTACTCATACACAGGACACGGTCACCTGCTGGGCCACTTCTTCCCAATTTGGAGATACGCATCCGCGTGATCATAACCTCATAGAAATAGATATACAAGGAAATACATCTATTTCTTTATAAAAGTGGGGGGATCAGTGTATGCACAGGTGATGAGATCTAATAATGTCGAATCATCCAGTGTTTCCCTATGTCGCCCGCAGTGCTTGCCTGTTTTTTCTGATCATATTAATTCAATTTATAATATATAATTCCTCTATTTAATATAAAAATAAAAATGAAAATAAATATATATTTTTTCTTTTTAATGTGAAACCCTTTTCTTTTATTAGATCTATTGATTTTCGTCGTACTTGATTGAGGCAGATTATGAAGAGATAAGGTATATCATTATAGCGTTAACAGTTTCCTTACGAAGACCAATTGCTAGTAGTATTTGCTACATCCTCATTCTCTATGTTTTGAGAATGTTTTTGCCTTTGATGATTCGGCGGATAAACAGAGTCTGTGATGCTGTGAATCGATTTCTCTGAACGCCGTTATGATTTTTGCAAAGAATGTTCCCAACTTCAGGTCGGATACGATAGAGGAACATGATATTAAAAACATTGGTATTTTAAAAATGTATGCATCTATATTTATTAGTGATTCTGAGCCTCCCCCATTCCTTCTGAAGAAAGGGATGATACAGTCTTTTCTCGATATATCTATGGTGTGTGGTTTCTACACTGTGTTTCATTTCTTGAGATACATCCATAAATTCGGAACGAGTTATATCATAAATCGAAATATCTTCTATTTCTATTTCAATTTAAAATTTTCGAGAATTAATAATAAATTCTTAAAAAAATATTTAAAGAAAAATATATTTAAAATATCGGATAGAAATGACAAACAACATTTATAACTTATTTTTTAAAAGATTAGTTTTTGTTTTTTTTTTTTTTTTGTTTTTGCTTTTTTTTGTTAGAGGCTTTCTAAGCAAAACCTATCAACTGAATGCACTAAATTCTGATACGTAAAGAGGCGTTTTATTTCGTGATGTTATTTTATTAAAAAAAAAAAAACTACTTGAGGAAAAGAAATTAACCAATGTTGTATAATCACATAATCAAACATAATGACGAACTTCAATGAACTAACGAACACACTTCTTTATAAAGATATATATCTCACACTTTATTCTCGAAAGGGCTGATGTTTGTTGTGTGTGAGAGGTGAGTTGAATACGAGGACATACTGCTACATATTGACCCAAAGTTCTTCTGACCATAGCAGCACTTTTTTTTCATCTTGGCTTGGTTGCTCAAGCGTGGGTCACAGAGGGTCCAAAGCTGTCTGTCTGCCGCTGGCTCTCACTCCGGCACCTTGTCCCCAACTGACTCCAAAACCAACTGCAACTGACCCAAGCCGTCTGTGGAACCTGGTTATATAATTGTCTAATGTACACCTGCTTCTGCTATTACTCACTTATTTACACAGGTGCATCTCTTGATTGACGACGCGGACGAGGGTCAGTATATAACACCAATACATCAGGTTAACACACATATGCGCGAAAACACACACACACACACACACACACACACACACACACACACACACACACACACGCACGTACACACACACGCGCGCGCTTAAAGAATAGAATGTATAGTGATGGTCTGGAAGACCAGGGTTAAATCCCTGGTCAAGTCATAACAAAGACTGAAAAAATGGTACTTGATGCCACTTTGCTTAACAATCAGCATTATAAGGTAAGGATCAAGGGTAAAGTGAAGCAATCCTGGAAGTGGAATAGTATCTTCCCTTACACCTCAGTGTAGTAGCTATTGAAAAGGAAGCCTTCGGATCAGCCTCGACTAAAGTCACTAACTTTACTTTTAATTATTTGTTGATGATGATGACATCAGCTTTGGATCTTATCAAAGATCATCTAAAAAATACTGGAAGCTTTCTGATGCTAGAAGTGTAAACGATACTAAACGTTTCTAAACCATTAACTTTGGAAGATTTCAATTACCTTACTCAAATTAAAACCTAAAACATTCGACAGATTATGATAAATTCACTTGAAGATATCTTTCATAAAATCCATTTTTAATTTATATCAGACACAGAATTTTATTTTGTATCCAAAATGTTTGTTCGGTTTATCTCGTAAAAATAAAAGATAAAATTATTTTCGAGTTTATCCTCTGAAATTATGTCATCTTTAACTTCATTATTACATCGGAAATCTTTTGCCGCAAAAAAAGAATTTGGTGGTCTTTTGCAGCATTTGATAGAATTCAATTTCATCAATAAGATAACCCGGGTAAACTAAAGTCCAATGGAGCAATATCTGATGAATATAGCAAACATTTGTAATCGCGTACAAATAAACTCTGACATGAGCGGTTACAAAAGCTAAGTCAAACTCACATGATTATAATATGACTGTGTAAATTGATATTGTCTAAAGTAATTATGCGGGTGTCCTCGGGGTGTAATGGTTAAAGCGATGGACTGTGGAATCGGAGTAAACGAGTTCGTACTCCAGTCGCGCTATTACGTTCACTTTTGGGCAAATACTCTTGGGAAATGTATGAACCCCTTATCCTCCCATCTATGGGTTAAATAGTACCACTACTGTTCTTCTAGGAGAATACATTTGGCATTAAATAACCTACAAAGGTTGATATACTTATTAAACAAGGAAACCAAACCTCAAGTAATTTTAAGAGAACTCCGAATCTGACACCACAGAATTTAGCAACATTAATAGATAATTATTTATGAAGAAAAATTGACAACAAGTAATCCAAATAGAAAGTAGGGATTTATAGAGAAACAAAGTCAGTCGACACTATAGCGTTTCGGTTCTGCTGAACCATCATCAGGTCTGTGACGGGTTTTATTAGTCATGTTAAGTGTAGATGGATGTATAAAAAGTGTAAAAATATATAAAAATTTGGAAAAGTTGTACAAGAAAAGTTGGCTGTTTTTTGTTGTACAACGTTTCCAATTTTTTATATATTTTTACACTTTTTATACATCCCTCTACACTTAACATGACTAATAAAACCCCTCACAGACCTGATGATGGTTCAGCAGAACCGAAACGCTATAGTGTCGACTGACTTTGTTTCTCTATAAATCCCTACTTTCTATTTGGATTAGTTGTTGTCAATTTTTCTTCATAAATTGTCGGATTACTATCCATTATTTTCTTCCATAATTATTTATGTATGTTACCGTTGATCTAATGCGCAGAGTGTTTGCAGATGGCCACAGAAGAGAATCAGTAATGTATCTTACCTATTAAATTCCATTGCCTGTCACAATCGACGGACAATATCTTGTTTTTCACTCTTTTATCGCAATTGTCAGCGTTAGTTCCGTATATACTTAGAAAAAATGTTCCCCAGAAAATGTATATGCGTCCATTGTTCACCAATGGTCCGGGAGACCGGTCTTGAATCTCACGTCGAGTCATATCAAAGACTCAAAAAATGGTACTTGATGCCGGCTTCCTTTGCACTCATCATTATGGGAGGATCAAGGGTAAAATGGAGCCATCCAGAGAATGTAGTAGCTATTGAAAATGGAGCCTGCGGGTCACCTTTGACTAAGGTCACCAACTTTACTTTACTTACTTACTTATGCTACTAATACACTGCTATTCCTCTGGAACAGGAGGTGTTCTTGGTGTAATGATCACCATCTTAGTAAATGAACCCGGAGAGCTGAGTTTACACCTTGGACGAGGTTGTTTGCATTTCCCATAGCGATTATACACTTGGGAAAGATATGGATCCAAATAATCTTCTTCCTGTTATGTATAGATTTTATGGCAGACTGAGCTCGTTAACTTTGGTTTGCAAGCAGTCTATAAGAAAAGGAAACTTTGAATTCAACTCTGTTAACATATACCTTTCAATTGATATACTCATTTGCCAGGTTTCCTAACTACAGATACATAAAATCAGTTTCAGACAATTTGAAACGAAAAAATAATCCTCTTTTCACTCACGGGTATACAATGCCACTAATGCATTTTCTGTTCCTACGATGATTGCATATAATATCTTTAAAATACATTCTAAGGACGTCCTTTTTCTCCAAAAGCTTTTTCATTTGACATGAGGTTAAGACTAGTTCAAAACAATCAAAGATAAATGAAATGAAATAAAACAAATATTCTAATTCATTTTATCCCTTTATATATATATATATATATATATATATATATATATATATATATATATATATATATATATATCTTTGTGGAGTGACGTGAAATAATTATATATTATCACATAGCAAAAGAGCCATCTTACTTGTTGAGATGGAGAGAAATGTTATTTTTTTCAATTTGTCAATCTTTACTCAAACGTGTATTCATGAAAGAGTCTTTAATTAAGCATTAATGGATCGAGTAAACATTTTTCATTTGTATGTTCAAATGTTATTTGTCATAATCCATTTGGATAAAAACGTATTGCACAAATAGAAATATGTGTGCACAAGTATTTCATCTTTTTTATTTCAAATCAAATAATGAGCATATTATGCATATTCATTACAGATATTAGAAGGAATCTAATATATTCCTCTGCAAATCAAGATTTATGCAAACAATCATAGTGTCATCGGGCTATTTTATAATCCTAATACAGAGAATAATCCCGTTTTCCTTTTTTGATGAAAATCGTAAAATCATTTTTTTTAATTAGTATATAATATGGTTGAAGATTCTTTTAGTTTTAAGATGTATATTTTTTAAATTTAGATTCTTTATTTTGATTGTTTTAATCCAGAATAATATCGACTATGTGTTGTATCGTGTAAATTATCAAATTATTTACCTTGGGTGGTTTCGTTAATATTGTAGTTTAGGAAGTTCAATAAAAAATATTATTTTTCATTATTGCGTCAATGAAAACAGTTGGCTAATTCAGGGTTAATATATTCATTTACTTATAGTGATTTCAGTGTGTTAGTTCAATATGCCTCTACAAGTCATGCGAACTTGTTTAGTAAATATTACAAAGCTTTTGATATGCAGTAGAGAAACATGATGGGATTTAAATAGTAAGGTTACAGTGACATCAAGAGCATTTCGGAAATATATTCATAATTGCCCGTAACGGATCTGAGGAACAGAAATCTTCAAAAGGTTCAAAACAAAATGAAATATATTCTCAGAACAGAAACAGAATAATCCAGAAGAATGATGATCTTACAGACTTCAAGAGCAATGAAATAGAATTTTAAAACGGTGATAAAAAATCATAGTGAACTTTGAAACTCACTTAAACTTCAAAATAAGAAGGAAAGATTTTCAATTCGGGAAGAGCATAATCATGATGAAAAATTACGAAAAGACAAACAGAAAAAAGGCTCAACAGAAGAGCATAGTTCAAAAGAAAATTTAGAATAGAGTACAATAAATTTTGCTTATGCTACATAACATAAGTGTGGATCTAAGTATTATCTTCAAATGATGAATCCCATAGAATAAACTTTAACTGGAAAATCAATTTGAAATTCTTCATTCTGAACTATGGAAACAATTTCCCATAGTTACAGCTCCAGAGTTTGAGCATTTTCCTGAAAAAATAGAGAAGTAAAACAATCGATTGGAGATGCATTATTATACATCTGAATATTCTGAAGGAAACAGAGAAGTCTAAAACAAAGTAACATTGAATAAATTTGGTTATAATGTTATTCAAAATTTAGATTTATACTAACTTTTAACGTTTAGGAACAGGTTTATTCCCGTAGAGATTCTTATCAGCCACTTCAAAGTGAAGAACCTGCATTCTTACAATTTTACAGCTAAGAATTAAGCGTAATCTTCAAATAGAAGAATGTTGCTGATAAACAGCACCTTCATTATTGATTTAAGATATAAGTAAATTTGGCGATTTAATCGAGGGTGACCTGAAGGCTCCCTTTTCAATAGCTACTACCCCGAGGTGTAGAAGAAGGCGATACTCCATTTCCTTGATTGCTTCACTTTACCCTTGATGCTCACCTTATAATGATGAGTATTAAGCAAGGTTTCATCAAGCACCATTGTTTGAATCTTTGGTATGACTCGACCTTGGATTGAATCCCGGTCTTCCAGACCATTGGTGAACAATGGACGCAAATACATTTTCTGAAGAACCTTTTTTGTAAGTATATACGGAACTAACGCTGAAAATTGAGATAAAAGAATGAAAAACAAGATATTGTCCGTCAATTGTGACTGGCGTTGAAATTTGATAGGTAAGATATATTACTCTACTTATGTTCTTTAGTAGCCGTTTAAGTGTGACAGTGTTGAAGTATGGTATATTGGAAGTCGTCAGACCGTGTAATATACCAGGAAGACAATTCCAGGTAAATATTTCTATGCTTTTATTTTATAGAAGGGTAAGATTATTTCAAACAATTTCCGCAGAAACTAACATGCGTTTTCAATATCTGCTAGTTATCTATGCTAAGTTTGGAACAGAAAGGTAGATTTTCTTTATTTCTCACCAAAATATGTTTCAGGTCGAATTGTGCATAATTTTGCTTGATAATGCTTATAATATCTGTTCTAGAGGAGGGATATGATGACATTTCATCTTGTCACCAATTATTCGTTGAGCAGTACAAGAATAAAAGAATATAGGATTCCTGAAAATATGTCAGAAATTATGTGCGACCAGAACTATTACTGTCGCATTAAATCTTAGGTATAAATGAATTTAAAATGTTGCCTCCGGGACAAGACCTTACTGGAAGGGTTCTTAATTTGCTGGTTATCAAAATGAAATACGTTGACGGGAAGATTTTTAGGTCAGTAACATGCAACATATGAATGACCACACTTATTTGTGATACATTTATATCTTATTTTAGTTAAGGGTTAAAATACGCAAAAAACACAAAGATAAGATCTTGTCATGTGAACTTCAGTTTCAACAAAAAATGAATTATATGAAATGGATAATTCAGAAATAATTTTTGGTCAATACTGCGATTTGAATTGGAATTTGATATGAAGAAAATAAAAAGTTCATTAATAGCTTAAAAAATAAATTTCACCTGAGTGATGATAGGTATATCCCGTACAAAATAAATCCATGGTGCATTTATGACAAATATTAGCCCCAAGTGAACAATGGACGAATTTTATCATATTGTCTTTTAACCCATAGTATTTTTTAAAGCTCACATCAATACTGATTTGTCTAACATTGCTAATCCTATTTAATCGATTTGCAAATATATCAATATAGAATCAAATGAACCTATCCAAAGGGACAAAATATCAGAGATTCTATCCAGATGCTCGATATAGTTTTATTTGCGAGTAAACACTATAAACAGAATCAGCTATACATAGTTTAATGTACCCTGAAAAAACAGGCCCAAAGCAAGAAAATGAGAGACCCAATAGGCTAACAATTTATTACTATTCGATCACGAGTTCATTTAGACTCGAGTTTAAAAATTTGTTGATTGTTGTCGAGGGCGACACAAAGGCTCCCTTTTCAATTGCTACAACACCGAGGTGTAGGAGAAGGCACTACTCCGTCCCCAGGATTGCTCCACTTCACCCTTGATACGTACATTATAATGCTGAGTGTTAAGCAAGGAGGTGTCACGTACCATTTTTTAAGTTTTTGGTATGACGTGACCTGGGACTGAACCCTAGGCTCCCAGGCCATTGGCGAACATTCTACCCACTAGGCCAATAAGCCAGTTAATACTCACGTTTATTATGTAGTGAATTATATATCAGTATTTCCCAGTAAATTGTAGAAGTTGGTTTGTTGGGTTTTATGGCATATCCACCCTAGTAGGTTATTTATTGCTAAATCTGGTTTATACATGTTTTAATATGGGATGATAATGATGATGATGATGATCATCATCATCATCGTGTCGCACAGCTAGCAGGTATATCTCTGACCCTCTCTCACCACTTCTCCCTATCATTCATCGCTTCTGCCTGGTCTTCATGGCTACATTCCGTATCCTCACATAGCTGTTGTATGTATGTTCGAGCTGGTCGTCCTGCTTTTGCTTGGCCATATGCGGGGGTCCATAGGAGTACATTAGTTATGAGATCGTCCTTGCTTCTCCAGCAGTGTCCTGCGTGTCTGGTTCCTCTAACTTGTATAGTTTTCGTGATGGAAGGCAGGTGGCCGTATAGTTGGTTCCTTTTGGGGTGTTGCCGCCAGGACTTGTTAAATATTACTCGCAGCATTCTTTTTGAATTGCCGTCTAGCTTCTTCTCCAACCGTTTACTTAGCGTCCAAGTAGTGCATCCATATAGCAGTATCGACACGACTGCTGCCCGGAAGAAACTGCGTTTCATTTTATCGGTCAGGTCTGATTTCCATATGATCGAAAGCCTATCGATAGCTGTCCATGCCTTCGTTAGCCGTGTGTCGATGTCATTTTTGGTTGATGAGACGCTGCTTCCTAGGTAGGTGAATTTGTCTACCAGTTTCAGAGAGTTTCCATCAAGTGTGGAAATGTCGCCTGTTTGATTATAGCGCATATATTCAGTTTTGTGTGCATTGACATAGAGGCCAATGCCTGCTGTGGCTCTTTCCAAACTATGCAGTAGTGTTTCGGTTTGGTTGGGTGTATTCGCCAGTATCGTTATGTCATCGGCGTAGTCAGCGTCGGTAATTGTTTTTGCAGGGTATCTTGTGCTTCTTTTCTTTTTCAGCTCGAAGCCGTTTTTTCTGATTTTATCGATCGAAGTTCTAAGCACGTAGTCTAGACAGAGGATAAAGAGGTATGGGGCTAGCGTGTCCCCTTTTAGTACTCCTGCTTCAATCTTGAAGTATTCTGTGTCTTCATCCGGTGAACGTACTTTCACTTTGGTGTTTCTGTAGAGAATCGTTATTGCTGCTACGGTTTCTTTTGGTAGGCCGTATGCCAGTAGGATTTGTTCCATCTTCCCTCTGTGTATGGAATCGAAGGCCTTGGTAAAGTTGACAAATAGTAATGTCGCCTGTAGGTTTTTTGCCTGTACGCCTTCAAGGATTCTACGGATGGTCAATCTTTGTGAGGTCGTGGATCTATTTCTTCGGAAGCCATTTTGGTTTTTCCTAAGGATGTTGTCGATTTTGAGTTCTATGCGGTTTCGTAATAGGATAGTCTATACAAATATTTTGTAAACACCGTTGTTAAATTGTTCACAGACAGTTAAAAGGTTTCAGATATTGCAATTTAACACTTATAATTTGTTTTAACATCAGTCATCTATTTTCACAGTAAAATAGTTATACATAAAATATTTTTAGTAAATGGTTTGCAGGTGATTTTATTCATAGAAAAGTTAGAGCTAACTTAAATGGTTTTACACTTATATTTTAATTCAACAAAATTCATTCATTTTCAAAAAGTTAAATGGTTCCAAGTATTGCAATGTAATACCAATTATTCACTTTTTTTACAATTAAACAGTTTCAAGTATTCTTACGTTCCATGATTAATTATATTTATTATTAACCATTTAGTTTTATTTGTACACAGTTATATGTTTTCAAGTATCGTTACATAACACCAACAATTCAGTTTGATATGAGTCATTTGCTTCCACACAGTTAAATACTTAAACAGCTCTATTTGATGGTACCCGAACAGATACTACCACTTCGGCTCAGAGTTGATTTGGGAGTAATGGTAATGAAGGGATCATCCAAAATTACCCAAACTCCAGGAATTGAGCCTCAGCATCAGATGACTTAATATCATATCGAGGATATTCATTGAGGATTTAAGGTATTACTCCTCTGTAGAGATAGAGTCAGCGTATTCTACTACTGCAGCTGAGTGGGCTCTTATGGCTGAAAGTGGATATTCATTCTTTACTATGAAACGAAGAAAGTACCTTTTCTTTCCTGGAGATAAAATTCTATAGCATTTTTAACATTAAAATATAATTATTTGAAAACCACTGTATTGAAAGAAATAAAAATAATTAAAATTTAAAAATGAATATTTTGAAAATATTATTTCCCTTACAGTCTTCAACTTGAACAACTCATACACTCTTTGGTATACCAAATCTATTCGATTATATTTTAAAAGTTAAAGGATAACTTTTAATGAAGGTTTCTAGAAAATATCTAGTTTTAAAATACTTGTCGCAACCTCACGGTTAAAAAGTTGGCTACCCACTAACAAAGAGATCATATCAACCTTGAAATATCTGCATAAAAAGCATTGGTCGTGAAAGAAACCACTTCGCAGCTTTCTTTCGATCTTGCAAGAGATTCCTTTGCATTGGTATTTTACTATGATCATCTTTCTTTACATTACAAACAGTACCATAAAGAGTGAATTGGGAGTGTTTTAGAAGTTCTACTTAAAAGTTAGCCGAATATCAAGTTTGACAATGCTTTTAGTCGTGCTTAGACAGTGCATCCCAATCAAGTAAATGCTTTTTTCAACCGGACGTTGTAGCATGGACTCAAAAATACAAGACCTCCATACAGTTAATGGAAGAATTCTCGAAGCTTGTTTAAAACGTGAACCAACTTCAGAACACGCTCACTAAGACCACGTTCTCTCAGAAAACTATGTAACATATAATACAATAATACTTAGAGTTTGGTATCCTATTTTTATAACAAACGGTTGTCAGTGATCAAATTCAAGGATGATCTACCTAAATATTTTATGTATCAGAAACAAGTAAATTTGTGGTACCGAACCCTCTGCTATAGGCAGAATTCAACACAAGGTAATATGCAAACAGATTACAGCTGCTGTGAATTTACAGTTGTCCTTTTGGTTGCCTTTGCAAAGCTAAATAATCAATCTGTCCTTCTATATGTCCATTGTTGTGTGAGAAGAAACGGACTCATGCCTTTCTCAAAGATATTATTGCTAAGTGAAATACAAACAGACCCGTCTAGTATTTAAATGCGGATTGTTATACTAATCACACACACTAACAAATAATTGATGCTGATATAGGGATTATATATAATTACTGATGGTGAACTATTAGACACAGAGAAACGAGGCATAGCGATGCGAGAGAATAAACTGGCAGGCTATAAATTGCCCTGACAACCAGAAGTAATTAAAACGGTATACAAATAGAAATTTGACGAATATCATCTTACAGCTTCGTGTCCTTGACCAGAAATATTACAGAAATTAAATCCTCGCTATTACATGGCCAGCTCGTTGCATATGAAACTCGTATTGCCAAAATGTCAGATAGAAGGTATATTCATTTTATATGTCTCAAATAGAATTGGAGACTATTAGGTACGACTTTCTTTTCATCAAAACGAAAGCTGTAAAAATTTCCCCATGCTATATATTAATTTGTTATGGATTCTACCCTCTGGTCTGTTGGTCAGCATACTCATTTAAAATCCAAACTTCTCCTTGAAACACAGACAAATGCTAACTCTTTACAATGAATAAAACTTTGGAAATGATCAAGTTATTGAAAAATATCGTTGAATATGTTGGAAAAAGTGTGCAATGACCGTCAAAAGAATTGTTGAAACTGTTCAAAAGACGCTAACAGAGATGAGGAAGTGTTTCTCAGGCGAGAGTGACAACCCAAGGGTTAACTGACGATTTCAAACTCATCCAATACACTCAAAGGAACTAAAAGTGTTGGAATTTGTACGTTTGAAATAATCACCACTTTTTCATCATTGCTAAACATTAAACCCGACAACATTAAGTCTCATGTCAGTCATGAATAAATGTCAAGCCAGTTTTCTCAAAAATGATTGAAGCTCGATAAAAAGAAAGTTTCCCTTATACAATGTGGATACTCTGAGAACTTCCCCAAAAAGAATTATGGTGAAGGTAGTTCGAGAATTTACTGGAAAAACATTAATTATCATTATCAAAATTATAAGTAACTGTCTGAGAGAGCAATTACAGCAATCAACATAATTTCTGGTCCTCAATGAAAAAAAACGAATTAGATTTTTCTTTGTTTAATGACGTATCACACTTCGTGGGTAATCTGATGTCAAAGCCATCGTTGTAGAAGAGCGGTATTTGGGAGGATAAATGAGTTCATGCCTTTCGAAAGAGTACTAGTCCGAAAGTTAACATAATAGCGATTCTTTGTTTGAACTCACTGACAAGGATATCACGGTCTAATAATTTAGCCACCACGGCAAGGGGACTTCGTGCTGCAGTGGCTCATCTCTTAGACTGTGGTATCGTATTTATGAGATCTTACTAACTTATTCCTCATTACTTTGTTAGTATTTACATTGTTAAAATTTATCGTGAAAGAATTTATGAAACATGCTGGAATATATTTAAATCTTATGTGGGGATAGATGAGCTTAAGAATATTTGCTCATCTGAACAAAAGTTGCCCATTTCTGCTAAAATCACACACACACACACACACACACACACACACACACACACACACACACACACACACACACACACACTCACTCACACACACACACACACATATATATATATATATGTATATATATATATATATGGAGGAATAATAAATTTGCTGAATCCGATAAGATGATAAAAATTAAGTGAAAAGTGGATAAACCTATAAACTGAAAAGGATTTTTTTAAATATTTTGTCTTTATTTCAAAAAGAATTCTAGGAATCAGTTTTTATAAAGTTCAATATACGAGGAAATCGATCATTAAAAATAAAAAAAAAAATAGGGAGGAGTCAAAGGAAAGAAAGTAGAAAAAAAAAGAAAGACAGAGATTGAGGTATATATCAGAGTGGTAGTGGTCACTTTTGAAAAATATGCGTCATGACTATGTAGACGGGATAGCCTACAGCCTCTGTCAAACGTATCAGACTTCAAAAAGACTTGACCAATAAAAATGGAATATCTAAATTAGAAAATAAAAGTCGTCCAGAAGTATGGAAGTTTGGTGGGATCTATCTTATCTATATTGTCGGAATGGATAACCACACTTTCAAAAAAAAACAAAACAAAAAAAAAAAAAAAACATGAGAATTCACAAAAGATACATCTTCCCAGCTCACTCCTATGAGATCATTAGTGTTTTTCCAGCAATACGTAAAGGAAAAAATAGTCCATAGATGCACAATTAAATCCTACTACCTTTCTCACCACATCTCTCCGCACAATGTGAAAGAACTCATAAAGGCCTCCAAATTCTTCTACATACGTACGGCACAGAACTATGCAAATGTCATATGGTCACCGATAGGATTTGCCAGAACATATAATGGATGATAAAAAAAAAATTCAACCTGATCCACACGCACAAATTATCATACGAACTTTAGCACTTTCTGGCTGAAAGCAAATGGACCCATCGGACGCCCTTTGTTATTGAACGAAGTCAAGGGTAACCAGAAGCCTCATTTTTCAATAGCTACAATACCGAAGTGTAGGGAAGGGCGCTACTCCATTCCCTGTGTTGCTCCACTTTACTCTTGATACGTACCTTATAGTGATGAGTGTCAAGCAAGGCGGCTTCAAGTACCATTTTTGAGAGTTCGGTATGACTCGACCTGGGCGTGAACCCAGGTCTCCCGGACTATTGGAGAACACTCTACTCTTTAAGCCAATGCTCCAGTGGAAGGCCTTAAATTGACCAAATTTAACTGATCTTCAGTTTTCCACTACTGAAATTGAAGTTCTTATCTTTGGAGTAAAATTTGCGACTGGTATACACCAAAACATTACTACTAATCCCATCTTACGCAACTACAGGAACTGCAACACCGATTTTTCCAAAGGCTTCATCCAAAAAATTATTCTCACCTCTATCTCTCAACCAAAAGATTTATCCTATCCTAAAAGATATACACATTCACAATCTAATCTAACCCAAAAACCGAAAAATTCTCCCCGCTGATAAAAGAGTTGGAATTTTAATTATACACAAACATATGTGAGAAGTCAAAATCAATTCACTTCTAGATGATACAAATACTTATAATGTATATAATTCAATTACCATGAAAAAGACCTTATTTCATTCAACAAACTCTTTAAAAAAACTCGTCACAACCAAAAATCATAGACTTCCCGACAATTACCACATTATATGGCCTACCCAAATTACATAAACCAAACTCCCTTAACGACACATAATTTCCAGTATTGGTAATGACACTCACAAAATAGTTCGCTCTTAGCTAAAATATTGACTCCCACTGATAGGCATAATCAGCCTCTCATATGTTATTTACTTTGGCGACTTACTTGATTAAATTAGGAAAATACAAAATACAAAACAAAACTATGAACAGCCTTTATATAACTTCTTACACAAATATATCTATCAAAAATTCCTCAAACTTCTAGCTATTAGCTGAAGAAAAATTAAACTCAACTCATCCTTCCCCATAAACGCTCTGATCGACAATTAATAATACATTTTATAAACAGAAATCTGATTTCCCTATGGGAAGCCAACTCAGCGGTGTTCTAGCCGGTCTATTTTTCGATTCTTTTAAAGCCGGCCTTTTTAGATATAGATTACCCATAAACACAACATATTTTTGATATATTGACGATATACTCATTTTTGTACCTCAAAACAAAACAAAAAATCGAAAAAAATGCAGAGAATTTAAACAATGTTGAACCTTTCATTAATTTTACCAATAAAAAAGAATGAAATAACACCATAGCCTTCCTGGAAATCCTATTAAATTCCAAAATTAAAGTTTACTACAAACCCACGGGCAAACGTGATTAAATAGATTTTTACTCCCACCACAACGGCAAAATAATTTTATTTTATTTTCGAGCACTTAGAATATGTAGCCCACAATAGTTAGATGAAGAATTAAAATATATCAAACATTTCCTTAAATTGTTTAAAATAAACTAAATTCTTAATATTAAACGCTAGAAAAAAAAAAACGCTCAACCTACATTCATCAAATAAATTTAAGGAAAACACTCACATTACTACTATTACTCACATACCTATCCATCTACTCACTAACACTCACAAAATACCTCTCTATTGCAAATTAGTTGAATTGGTAAAACCGATTATAAAAACCACATTAGAAACAATTTAGAATCTCACTAACGTCTCAAAACGCCCATAAAACATAACCACATCTCACGCAGGCATATATTCTATTCCATGTAAAATTGTGACAAATATCACATCGGCGAAACCCAGAGTAATCTAGGAAAAATATTTACGAATATAAAGGATCAATTATATCAAATGACAACCGATAAGCCCTTTTCACCCTGACTACGTTTTCCCATGCCACTTGAATTAAACCAATTAATTGCAAAACTGTCATCGACTGTACGAATATGCAGCCGTCTCTCAGTTCAAACACATTATGCAACCTGGCTTCTCCCAGATTTCACCCTACCTAGCAGATATTATTTTATGCAAAAATAATATTGAAATAGAAAATTGATAGGAAAAAATTATTGCTAAGACATTTATTCCCATCACAAATCCATACCTCTAGACGATTTTTCATCTTTTGATTTAGATATTCCACTTCTGTTGATCAAGTCTTTCATGAAATTTGATACACTTGACTGTGGCTGTAGTCTCCTCTCTCTACATAGCCATGACCAGATGTTCCAAAGATAAATTTCAGTCAGAGCAAATAACACCTGCCGCCACTACTCGGCTATATATTTATATCTCTCCCTTTCTTTTCGGCCTATCCTTCTTATGACCCAGCCCTGTTTTTATTTTTCATTATCTATTTCTTCTTATGCTGAACTTTAGAAAAAATCGTCATTTTGATTAAATATTTTAAAAATAAAAACAAAATATGATTTTTGAATCAGTGTTGTCAGTGTTTTGGTCATTTCATTTATTTTTCTCTTCTTATCTCATTTATCAAATTTACCATTCTACACACACACACACACACACACACACACACACACACACATATATATATATATATATATATATATATATATATATATATATATATATATGGGGGGGGGATTTTGGCAGAAATATGCTGCGTTTTGTCAGATGAACAAATGTCCTGAAGCCCACCCCCTGCAACGTAATATTTATTCGTTTTATCCAGTTTCGGTTTTTCAATTTCCACTTACTATTTCTCATCTTGTCCGATTTAACAAATCTACTATTTCTCCGGTACTTTTAAATTTATTTTTCAAATGTCTTACACACACACACACACACACACACACACACACACACACACACACACACACACACACACACACACTCATATTAGTATTCACCCAACAAAGATGGAACTTAGGTCCTGGGGGCCAGCGGTCTTAACAGTAAATTTCTATTACAATTAACGGACAATATCAGTCACATTTAAAATTTAATTGTTTAATTGAAACAAAAATATATTCGTTAAAAAATGGTATGTGAAACACGTTTGAGTTTTTAAAATTATATTTTTATTATTTCATCTGAAATTATATTAATCTGAGTCATGTTATTAGGAGGATTCCCTTTTTTCTTTTAGGGACAAATTCTATGGGTTTGAAATAACTTGTCAACATTATTTTTTCTTCAGGTAAATTATTATCTGGAATGTCAGCTAAATTAATCTACATCAAAATTCTCATGCATGAAAAAAAAAAACAACCTGCAAAAGATATTGTGTCAACAAAATAATCATTCATGAGGGTTCCTATAAGGATGCTTAGTCTACCAAAAGTAAAGGAGAAATGTCTTGTTTTGAGATATTTATTACTTAGAAATAGACTTGACAGAAAAGCACCATTGGCCACACACACAGACACACACACAGACACACACACACACACACACATATACATATATATATATATATATATATATATATATATATATATATACGTGTTTTAAGCATGGAATTAAAAAACATCAATTTCCATTTTGCCCCGGTTCACTCCGACCCCAATGCTGGGAACAATCTCGGCTCTCATCCTTGAGTCAAATATTAACTTTTCAAGCATTTATTTAAGATTATTTTAATTAGATTTTTGAAACCATACACCTGTGGGAAAATTTATTATATTCCATTGGAATACTTAATAAAATATTAAATACCAATACTTGAAACCCTTTAACAGTGTGCAAAAAATTATGGATATAAAATAGAATTATTAATGATGGATAGGAATAATTGCATCGATCTATATGTGATTAAAGAAAGTATTGATATTAGATAAGCTCCTTAGTGTTAAATATGAAGATTTGAAACCATTTATCTCTGTGCAATCCGCGGAGTACGAACAACATGCTACCTAAAAGCTTTTCACTTGCAAGCCTTATATATGAACCCTCAAAAGTTGATATCCCATAAAATACGAACCAACAAATCATATATTACGAGATTGTTCCCTTCCTTAGAGTTTTATAATAATAATAATGACACTATCATTATTATGAATTACGTGTTTCGAGTTATTAGAAACGATGTTTCTCCTATTTGTTTAGTTACGCCGAATGATTTCATTTCCAGAGTCATCTGATAAATACAGGATAAATTTATATCATTGCGTAGAAAACGCATAGTTGACTAAAGCAATGACCTCAAATGAGAATATATGCATCAAGTAAGACATGATTTCTCACGAATGACGTTAATCTAACATTATGAAAGGACTTGAGCGAGACATTTTGAATGATTTGATGTCTATGAAGATGAAAGACTTTTTAATGCTAGACAGCTATGGCTGTGACAGAAGTTTAATGAAAGTTATTTTAAAGTTAAATTCATTAATAAATTAAAAAAACAACCATTTGCAAGGTTTAGTTCAGCTACCGTGCTCCTGAAATGTATTGCATATAAGTTATTTTTATGTTCTCTGTTTATGTGTCCGAAAATTGTCATTATGAATACAAATTTAAGCACGTAGTAATAAGATCATAAGTTTTCAGATGTAAATGCGACTTCAAAGAAGGACTGTTTCATAGAATTTTGAAATGAAATATTTCCTTTCTTTATTTTGCTATTTACTTAAATTAACATTTACTTGTAATCTCACAGGTATAATAAAAACATAATGACTTTTTTTGTTACAAATCTATTGATATTCTAAATTTTGTTGAACCTCTTTTTCTGCGCACTCGGGTTGTTAGTCTGTTCCTTTCATGTTGCTTGAGTGGGTGAATGGTTATACGACGTGTCAATACTTAAATTTTTGGAAATATCAGTTTTCTTTCTATTTATGAAAGCAATAGCACGCTTATACGATACCAAGTATTATATAATAATTCGGAAGCTATTATGGGGTTTCAAGCATTTAAAACAAGCGGACGGTTACAAATAATTATTAATGCTAATCATCTCATACATTTACAGGTTCAATTAACAGTTCCTAATACAAATAATTTACATAATGTTATATGGTTTCAACGATATATATTTGATTTGCACGGAAACATTTTGCACTATGATACTTGGTATAAATTACTGGGAGCCACAAGATGATGGTAAGTCGGGTTCAGGCATACTAGAAAGAAAGAAACAAACAAACAAACAAACGAACAAAACTATTATAGATTGGTGTTACATATAGATACCTGTTTCAGGCAAAAACTCTATTGCCTATATTATTTGAATAATTTTTTTTTTTTTTGAAATATGCAGTATGAGATAGATATTCAAGTTACTATTGTTGGTGTGTAAGATACTTAATAAAAACAGATATTTGAATCTATCTAACAAAAACGCTAAATAAAATACATTATAGAACATTAAATCGAACATATAAGAACAGTATCCTCCACTTTGATCCAGCACAAAAAAAAAAAACAACACATTTATCGATATTATAACAAGTACAATTCATAAATTTGACGCCGAAGTTAGAGTTATTCTATCAAGGGACAAGTCGTAATTTGGTGAAAATATTTTGGTACACGTATTCTTAATATTCAATATTTCATTTAAATTATCATTCTCATCATTCTTTTTCTTTGTATAACCATCAGGTCTATTTTTTCTTGTGTTTGGTCACCTACTCACAATTTTCAATGAAACTTTTTCTTTCATCTAACAAATATTGTTTTCCCACTTTTTGTTTCCAGTCACGTCCGGTATTACAAAGAAAATTTGACAGATAATATTTCAGGAAGTACGTAAATATCCTTCCCTCCAAGAAATAAAAGTTTTTCTTTTTTAAATTCTAAGAATGAGACGAGAGTACATAAAAGTAAATTGGTCAGAAATTCTGATAAAAATAATCTCTCATAAGTGTGGGAATATTCTAAATTAATACTTTCTTATGATAAATATAGCTGAAGTATTTTAAAATATCGGCAGGTTACAAGTGAAGAGGTAATACAATTAATTTGTTTTGAACTAGTTTTGAATTGATCTTCAGTATTAATAAATTTTCTTGGTATTTTCCGAAAATTAACAACACAAAATACACGTAATATAGAGTCAGGAGTCAGTAGAAAAGAATCTGATCTCTCTGATGTCTTCTAGTGCTTAGCAAGAAAAGTGATTTTCTTTCTAGAAATTGCAAGCCCCATCCATTCAAGAAGGCAGTTAGAGTCTCGTGAATTGTCGCAGTCAGAGAGAGAGCAGAAGTTAAAATCTTCTCTTGAGAGTCAAAGAAATTGGGTGACTAGGCTAATTTAAGTCTGGCTTGCAATTCGAGGTGTGTGTCGCAGAAAAACACGAATCGAATAGGAAACTGACAGTGCCCAAGTCTTCGTCCGTCGTTCATAAGGCGGTTCTAGGTTTGTAAAGATTATACTAAGACATGCGTACTTTAAAAAAACACACACAAATAACAATATGGATAGAAGATCAATTTGCAGGCGGGACAAGACGGGCTGTAGATTGGTGCTGTTACATCATTACCAATATTTTTTAATTTTAATTACCTACCCCTTTAAGGCTATTATAAACACGCACATATTGAATGATTTTGTACCATTTTTAATTATTAGAAATGTGTGATATTGTTATTTATATTTTCAATAATTAAATATCTAAACTATTATATATTTTTTTAATTTGAAAAAATTAATAATATTTTGTAATATCTAAAAACCACATACTATTGTGTATTATTTATAGAAAAATCAAATTTTTTTTTTAATATTGAGAACAATTTAATCCTGAATGTTCCGTTTCATTTATATAACAATTATACCATAGCCAGATACGGCTATGCTAAATGGACATATAATGTTTATACATATATAATATAGAACATAGGAATCTCGAAACACGAAAAACACTTACGACTTCTCAGTTCAGGTACGAAACTTTTTATAACCTTTGAGTTTAAAGGTTTTTCGACATAAGGAGAGAGAGGCACAATCTTTCGATTCTGGATTTTTCATCTGCCCCGCCCCATCTCGTGTGACACCTGCCCAAGGCCTCGGCGAGCAAGCGAAAGTCAGCCCTTCTCGTCCGGTGTCTAGTCTCAACTCTACTAACTGACTTTTTCAAATTCTTCCAAAACCCTCCGCGCACTTTCGGTGCGTGAGGTCACCTGCACTCAGTAAACCTGTTTCCAATCTCGGGCTATTGTGACATCTCTGAGTGACACGTCCGCTCCACCCGCGAACGCGCGTGAACACCTGCGTTAATGTTGCACCTACGTAACCCACGCATTGAGCTGAAAGGTTCTCAGCCTAACTAAACCCAAAGGCATAAACCGAAATCCCTCGGCGATTATATTACACAATTAGATATTATATATTTACGTATTATCAATAATATTAAGAAGAATTTAATATTGGATTCTAGCATACAATTTTTAGGAAATACTTTTCATTTATATTGAATGTTATTACATCGCTTTTCGTGTTTAGAACTATTTACAATAGGATATTAGCATTTTTTTTCTGTATACTGATAAAAAAATTTTACTGGCAAATGGCGCAAAAAAGGTTGATACTCCGTAAAACAAAATAGCCAACCATAAAAATCGATATATTTACATATGAAGAACTTCTGAATATTGAATATTAGCGTATTTTCTTTCATATTTACAACTAAGTGAAATGAGATATTTACATTTTATTTTAAATATTTGAAGAAATCCATATTGCTTTTATTATAAGTAGAATTATATATTTTTAAACGTTTTGAACGATTTATTATTGAATACTATTATACTAATTTCATGTTTATAACAGTTTAATATTATTTGTAATATCTAAAATGATCTGATAGTGTAATTTATATTCAGAAAATTAAACTTGAACACGAATATATTATTCTCGCTATTAAAAAATAAAATTTATTATTTAATTCAAACCGATGAATTGTTCTACCTATAACATCGTTTGCTTCGAAATTTTTAATGAATAATTTTGATTTAAGTATTGCACAATGGAATTTCCCTCCGGAACATATGTTTATAACGCCACTTAGATATTACTGATTGATTTTAAGTACTAACAGAAATATTAGAACTCACGTGATATATTAAAACGTTAACAAGGCGGAAGGAAAGACAAAAACAAAACTTTTCATAGATATGAACCGAATAAATAAAAAAAACATTTTATCTATACAACAAACACAAATTGATGACTAAATACAATTATAAATCCCAGCAGACAAACTTAGACACGTATATGTTTAAATAAAAAAAAAGAGTCTGGAAGAGGACAACAAAGAAGGGTTTGCACACCGTTTACTTAAGAAGGAAAGAATGATCGTCAGGAGTTTTTTCACGGTTCTTTAATTGAATTCAGGTGGAATCTTTGTAGCGTGATATCTACGGTGTCGAATTATGGCCTCTAAGTAAGCGAGTTCGAACTCGACTAAAACTATTATGTTTACTTTCAGACCAATACCTTTGAAGAATATATAAACCCCTTTCTCACCTTAGCTATGGGTTAAATAATATTACGACACTTCTTCAACAATTATGGCTTTGGCATTAAATAATCCATGAAGGTTGATATGTTATAAAACAAAGAAATCATAGCCTACTTAATTAAATTCAGACACGAACGTTTTTACTCATCAAAGCCTTAATACCAACTAGCTTGACAATCGTTAAATGGACTGTTCCAGAAACCAGAAGCACGTCCACTGACATTCCTAAATCTCTGTTCAAGGGAGATAATTTATTTTGTCTCAAAGTTACTTTTGAATATTAATAAGCAAATGTTTTTTTTCTTTTTCCATGTAAAACATATGTAGGCAGGTTATATGCTAAAGGACAATATATTTTTATGGAAAATACATTTCTTTTCACTACTTTTCAATAAGTACATAAAAATTCAGTTATCTTCAAAACATTGGAGCCAAGTCTTATGTAAATTTTTAAATGAATAATGTAAATTTCTCACGATTCAGGCTAATTTTCTAGTTTTATTTTATTCTAATTTTTTTTTCTTTAAATTTTTTTTATGACAACTATAATTTCGACTTCTAGCAAACGTCTATTGTATATCTTATGCTGACTTTAATAAATAAAATTATTCATACATACGCATTACATCAAATGCCTTATTGCCCAGTCAGCTGAGGCTGTAGAATACACCGACTACACCTCTGCAGAGGGGTAAGACCCCCCCACCTAACGAGTGTCCTGGATATGACACTAAACATTCTGATGGTGAGGTTCCAGCAGTCCCGGAGCTTTGGGGAATGCGGAGTACCCCTTCATTGCCATCGCTCCCAGGTCCATTCTGGCCCGGATTGGTAGCACCTGATAAGGGTCCTATCTATGGTTAAATAGAAAAAAAACATGCTTCTTTCACTATACTGATTTTTCCATTTAAACTGCGTATTTATGCTAAACTGAATTGTTTAAAATAGAACTGTTTTGACATTGGAACTGCGTACGAGTGCTGAACTGAATTGCTTAAAATAGAACAGTTTCGACGTCTAAACTGTGTACTTATGCTGAACTGAATTATCTGAAATAAAACTGTTTAACATTTAACTCTATGTATTGCCCAGTCGCCTGGGGCGGTAGGACCCCTAACGAGCTCCCTAGATATGACACTAAACAATCTGATGGTGAGCTTCCTGCAATGCAGGAGCTTTGGGAATGCAGAGTACCCCTTCGTTCCCATCGCTCCCAGGTCCACTCTGCCTGGAGTGGTAGCACCTGATAGGGCCCTATCTATGGGTTAAATAGAACTAACAGCATGCTTATACTAAAATGAATTGTTTGAGTAAACTGAATAGCTACAAATAGAAATGTTTTTCACAATTAAACCGTACTTATATTTAAACTGTGTGCTTATGCTTAACTGAATTATTTGCAATAGAACTGTTTTTCGACATTAAAACTGTATTTACACCCAACTGAATTGTGACATATAAGTGCCTGAATAGTTTGAAATGAACATTTTTTTGACAATTAAACTGTGTACTTATGAATTATTTTAAATAGAACAGATTATTTACATAAAAATGGATTCGGCTTTAAATAACATACAAAGGTTGATATGCCATAAAACCCAACGAACCAAACCAAACCATCAAATGCCTTAACCAGAAAACTCAGGGGAATCCACTCTTGAAAGACCTTCGGAACTTGTTCTCTGCCTGAGAAGTAGGTAAATTTGACCACCCCTTTGTAATTGATATTTTGTTTTCTATTAATGGTACTAATATGATATCAACATTTATACTTGAGCACTCTTTTAGTGGTGCTTTGAATACGTCAGTTATTTCCCCTAAAAAAGAGTAAGACCACTCCCCCAAATAAATGAATATCTTGAGTATGATACGAAATAGCATCAATTGCTGAGGTTCAAATCATGAAACTTTGGTGAATGCGAAATGATTTTGTTGCCATTATTCCCAGATCGACTATATCCGAGGTTGAGTGTACCTGTTAAGATTCCATCTATTGCTCAAATAGATAGGTTGGAAAATTATTAGTACTAAGTAAGAATACTTGAAACGATATAACTTCAAGAAAATTATCGTTATTTGAAGGCAATAATTCATACCATACAACTCTGCAAACAAATCTATATTATGAAACAAGACAACGTTTCTTGAAAATATTTTGCTTCTTCCAAATTATTACTCGTAAGGATACTTGGAATAATAACGCAACGTGCGCATTATTTGCATTAGATATGAATTCTTGATACCATATAACGACGTGCAAGAACATAATCATTACTAAATACTAACAGTTGCTAGAAATCAAATGGTTTTGCATAACTTATTTGTATCAGACAGGAACATTTGAGAAGATTATTAGAGTTAGATAAGCATACTTGAAACCATTTAATTTAGTGAAAATCACGTTCGTTAGATAAGGATACTTTTTACCATATTACCATTATTATCATGAAATACCTAAGGTTCTTTTTTAAATATCATTGCTTGCAATTTATTATTAATTGGAATATTTCGAGACATATACCTGCACACGCATTATTTCTATTAGATAAGAATACTTGATAACTTATAACTTTTTGAAAATTATCATTATCAATGATAATAGATCTTTATAGCCATATAATTGTGCATAACGTCTACAAGTAGTAGATAAAAACAGTTGAAATCGTATATTTTTGGTAAATTATTATCATTAAGAAGCGTTACTCGAGACTATAATTGTTTATAGATGATTACCGTTTCTTAATTTGATACGATTAAATAAAGTAAGTAAGTAGAGTTGTCTCCCTTTAGTCGAGGGCGACCAGAAGGCTCCCTTTTCAATAGCTACAACACCAAAGTGTAGCGGGAGGCGCTACTCCTTTCCCTGGATTGCTCCACTTTACCCTTGATACGTACCTTATATCGCTGAATGTTAAGCAAGAAGGTATCAAGTACCATTTTTAAAGTCTTTGGTATGACGGGACCTGGGATTGAACCGTGGTCTCCCGGACCATTGGCGAACACTTTACCAACTAGGCCAATGAGCCGGTATGATACGACATACTCATATGAAAAGACAGAAGAAATACTGACTTTGGCATTAGGTTACGCCAGAAGTGTTTATTGACATAAAACCGTCCGAACGCTAACCAAAAAATGTATGCAATATTTTCTGATTATTTTACCCAGTAAGCTGACGCTGTAGAATACACCGACTGCTTCTCAGCAGAGGGGTAACACCCCTCACAAAAGAGTGTCCTGGTAATGACACGAAATAATCTGATGGTGATATTCCAGTAATGCTGGAACTTTGGAAAATGTGGATGCGTCTCAATTGTCATTGCTCCCAGGTCTGGCACGGGGTGGTACCACCTGATAGGGTTCTATCTGTGGGTTAGATAGAACTAAACTGTAATTATGCTAAACTGAATTGTTTAAAATAAAGGTGTTTTTACATTGAAACAGCGTACTTATGCTAAACTGAACTGTTTGAAATATTACTATTTTTGAATAGAACTAAACTGTTTATTCATGTAAAACTGAATTGTTTGAAATAGAACAGGTTTTACATTGAAACTGTGAACTGATGGTAAATAGAATTGTTTGAAATATAACTCTATAGATATTTAACTGAAGTATTTTGACATTTAACTGTGTGTTAATAAAAACTGTACTTCTGATAAACTGAATTTAAAAAAATTTTAATTCGGCGTCAAATGAACTTATAAGGGTTGATACGCCATAAAACAAAACAACCAACCAAACAGCCCACTGATTAAGTGAATTTCGAATTGTATGTATGCCAATTCCTTTAACCAACCAAAATGCCAATGCTGATACCAATTTATTTTAATTTTATTCCATAGAAATCGATATGTCTTTGTCCGGGTGAAATCTATTTAATATTAAGTAATTTCAGATTTTAACAGGTGGACTAGAAGTGAGCATTTAAAACCTCTTGCATGCAAAGACACTAGATATGATGGATATTGGGAGGAAGCACATCCCCAACACTATAGTGTGATGTCTGACTATACAAAATATAAAAGACGGTTGGGAAAGGACGGTTAGTTGAAACGCTAAAACAGTGTGATTTGAACATTAGGAATGTTGATATAATGATTTGTTTAGTTTGAGTTTGGTTTTATGGCATATCAACACTGTAGGTTATTTAAGGCCAAATCCATTTTAAACAAATATATTTATTTATATTTTTAAACAAGACTGAGCTCATTTCTTTTCACCCAGTTAAATAGTTTCCTTGATTCCTATCTAATACAAATGATTCTATTAACTATGAATCATTTCTTTGCATACAGTTAAATGTTTTCCAAGAATTGCTATGTATCACTAACAATTCAATTAAACATCAGTCATTTGTTAACATACAGTTAGATAATAAACTGTTCTATTTCAAACAATACAGTTTAGTATAAGAACACAGTGTTTTGGTTACACAAAGTTAAATTTAAAAACAGTTTTATTTCAAACAATTTAGTTTTGCATAAGTTTTGCATGAGTTCACTGTTTAAAATTCAAACGCATCGTCCATTCGACCCATCGATAAGGCCTATAAGGTTTTACCACTCCGGAACATAGTGGACCTGGGAGCTGCATTACTAAATCATCAACATTGTTGGGGGAATCTTACGTGTCTGCAGAGATGCAAGAGACTGGACCAGAAACTGTTATGTATAAATGTACATGAAATATTAAAGATGACTTAATTCTCAGAACCTCTAGGAAATAAATATTTTACATCAACGATGGACAAATGAATGGCCAAGTATCCTTAACATATAATGACAACTTAACCAGGTTTTATTTTCCAACCGATTACACTATATATATATATATATATAAATATATATATATTATATATATATATATATATATATATATATATATACAGTGTGTGTGTGTGTGTGTGTGTGTGTGTGTGTGTGTGTGTGTGTGTGTGTGTGTGTGAGTTTTTAAATGGAGTGAAGCTAGTTTGAATTCAAGTGCACTATCTAAAAAAGTCCTTACTCTTCCTTTCTATTCAGGATACTGCAGAACAGATGGCTTCTTGCCTTTTAAAAGATCAATAGCATACACATTTATACAAATTCATATATATATATATATATATATATATATATATATATATATATGAATTATATATATATATATATATATATATATATATATATATATATATAATAAAGTTCCCACCATATTTAACACGTCTTCGTATTCTGTTGTGTGCATATATTGATTAATGTATGCAACCATAACTAGAAAAAAAATTAAAGTCGTAGTGTTATTTTAGAATAATAGCGTTAAAAAGCTTTGAAATAAGAAAAAGCAATATTTACTCCAATTGACGATTGAATTCGCATTCATTATCATTTATAATTATATATCTTCTTGATATCATGGAGAAAAAACTATCACGTGCTAACATTATCCTCTGGGACTACGTGAACTCAATGTTTTCAATAACTACCTCGCTATTTCTGTAACAATTCACGTGTAGTAAACTTCGAATTGACTTATAGATTAAAGACTAGATAAATGCTGCTTAACAAGGATATGTAGAATGGAGGAAAAGTAGTGAGGCATGTGTATTTTTTCAGTTTGTCACGTACTTAATCATATTGCAGACAAGAGAAAAACATTATCCTGGAATCCAAATATTTGGTAAATATTACCAAGTTTATATTTGTATCTTGTTGACTTGGTAACAAAATTGGTTTCTTCTTCTTTCCTCTTTTCTTTTTCCCCCTATTTTTTATTCCTTAAGTAAAACTTTCATTTGATGATATATTTGAGAGTCAATTAGAAATCACACATTTCTCGTCAGGCGATTACTTCTTTAATGAGAGAAAACAGACTGCAAATGCTCGCGTTGTCACGTATATAAAGAAAATTAATCGAAAAAGAATATGATATTTTCAGTTGATGAACCCGCCCTGAACTATTTTGATCAGTTGCTGATTTGGTGACACAGGATCTGCGATTCTATAGAATATTTATTTTCATAATTATAAAAGTGCGACTATTCTAATTTTTTATGACCTTTCAGTAAGTTAATGATTGAAACACACTAATTGAACGTACGCTTTATAAGCCTTCGATTTCTTTAGGAATAGTATTTTGGATCCTTTTCAGAGTATATGATGAACACATTTTTTTACAAATAAAGCGGCTTGAAAAATTCTGTTTTTTTATATGAAAAAAAGGAACAATTGATATTTTTTCATGCATTAAACAGAAATGTTTAGGACCGACATCAATTGCTTTAAATAATTCAGTGTATTTTCTTTCTAAAAATTGTATATTCTATCAGCGTGGCTTCGTATATATTGACTGTATCCCCTGCAGTGTGGTAAGAGCTCACCAAAGACCTGATTTGGGTGTGAAACTAAACTGGTAGTAAAGCTGCAGCTGTGGATCACAATGGAGAGTTTAGTACTCTTTCATTGCCATTATTCCCAGGTTCGCCCAAACACAGTAGTAGTACTTGTTTACAGCATAGTTTGGAACGAGCCGCCGCAGGCATTGGCCTCCATGTCAATGCACACCAAACTGAATATATGTGCTTTAATCAAACAGGTGACATTTTCACACTAGACGGAAACTCTCTGAAACTGGTAGACAAATTTACCAACCAACGAAGCAGTGTCTCATCAACCGAAAAAGACATCGACACGTGGCTAACGAAGGCATGGACAGCTATCGATAAGCTATCGATCATATGGAAGTCAGACCTGACCAATAAAATGAAACGCAGTTTCTTCCAAGCAGCGGTCGAGTCGATACTGCTGTATGGATGCACTACTTAGACGCTAACAAAACGGCTGGAGAAGAAGCGAGACGACAATTACAATTACACAAGAATGTTGCGAGCAATATTGAACAAGTCCAGGCGGCAATAACCCCACAAGGCAACAACTATACGGCCACCTACCTCCCATCACGAAAACTATCCAAATTAAACGAACCAGACATGCTGGGACGAGCTCATAAGTGATGTACTCCTATGGACCCCCCACATATGGCCGAGAAAAAGCAGGAGGACCAGCTCGAACATACATACAGCAGCTATGTGAGGATACGTGTTGCACTGAAGACCTGCCAGTGGCCATGAACGATAGGGAGAAGTGGCGAGAGAGGGTCAGGGATATCCGTGCTAGTGGTACGACATGTTGATGATGATGAAATGTTTCCAAAATATTTGTTTCTATAATTATTATTTATACTCCTTGAGAGTTTTTCGCATCAGCGATAGAAGTTAGTCTTTCATTGGAGTTTATGTGACAAAAAGTCTCAAGATTCAAGAACTCTTCTGAGTATTCTGTAATTTAAATTGTCTGCCCTTGTCCCGTTATTTTCAAGTCTTCTAGTCTTCTTACCAATGCTTTCGTGACTATACCAAGTGCACCAATTACAATTGGTATAACCATCACTTTCATGTTCCACAGTTTTTTTCAATTACCTAGCAAGGTCTCTGTACTCTTTTTTGTTTTCTTTCAATTTTACTTCGTGGTTAGCCAAGACAGCAAAGTCCACAATTCTGTAAGTATTCTGTTTTTGTTAATTATTATAAGGTCTGGTCGTCTGGAGGACTTTAGGTGATCCGTTTGTATCTCAAAATCACAGTGGAGTTTGGGTGTCTCATTCTTCAGGACAGATTCTGGGTTATACATATACCATTTGTTCGTATGTAAAATTTCAGTTTCTTTCTTGCACAATTCTCAATGGATCGCCCAGTCATGTCTAGTCTTATACTCTCTCCGTGCTAATTTGCTGCATTCACTTATTATGCGATTGATCGTTTCGTATCTATCACCACATAACTTACATCTGCTATTTTCTTGCGTCTTAACTATCTTTGTTTTGATATCATTAGTCCTAAAGGCGTTGTTTTGTGCTGCTATTAGAAGAGATTCAGTTTCTCTCATTAGGTTTCCCTATCTTAGCCACGTCCACGTTTTCTTGAGTGAGATTTTGTTAGTATTTAGTCATTTAAATCATCCATAGAATTACTTCTCTTCTTATTTTTGTTTTCTGGTTATTTCCGTTTTATTGATCCACCTGTTGTTAGTATTGTTTCTGTTGTTTGTAATCTGTCCGCGCTTTTCTTCGTAGTATTCGAGTCGTAGTATTTGAGTCGTATTTATGCGTCAACTCTATCTTCAATGCTTTGCAGTCCTATTTCTCCTTCTTTTCTTGACACAAATAGTCTCTCATCGTTATCTCTGGGATGCAAGGCCTTATCTATGGTCATTAATTTCTTTGTCTCTTCCATTTGTTTGATATCCTCTCTGGTCCACTTCAATAATGGTCCCGGAATATGACGAGGAGGGACATCCTAGGTATTTATTTGATGAGGTTCCTACTACATAGTTTTGTTTCGAGTAGCTTACTGGTTCTCATGAGATACTCTTTTTAAATTTTTCTTTATCTCCACTCGTTTGATGGTGTCAGCTTCCTATATTTCCAATTAGGTTTCCTTTTCTTCGAGCGTTTTAACTTTTCTTGATTTGGTAATTCAGTTCCTTCAGTCCTGAGTCGTTTTCCTTTTTCTTTTATTTTGTCACTCTTTTTTTATGTGTCCCACAATCTCAATATTACTTTCAAATTTATTTGTCTACATAAGGGCTTGCCCAGTCGGTTGGGGCTGTAGAAAAAAAACGACTGCTTCTCTTCTGTCTGATGAATGTTACTGTAGTGCTGGAGCTTTGTGGAATGCGAAGTACCCATTCATTGCTATCACTTCCGTTCCACTCTAGCCTAGAGTGGTAGCAGCTGAGGGGGTACTATCTTTGGGTCAAACTAAACTAAACTGTGTATTTGTGCTAAACAGAATTGCTTGAAATGAAACTACTTTGACATTCAAACTGCATACTTATGCTGAATCGAATTGTTTTAAATGAAAATGTTTTTGGCATTGAAACTCTGTGTAAACAAAAACTAAACGTATACTAAACTGAATTGGTTGAAATATAACTGTTTTATTTGTATAAAAAAAGAATTTGACAGTTTAAGAACTACAAAGGTTGATATACAATAAAACCCAAACGATCTAGATAAGTTGTGTCCAGGCCAATGATCAATATTTATTCGAATTCTTTTGGGTGGGGATAATATGTTTAAAAAAATCATTTGCTACTCTTGAAATTAGATTTCTAACCATCTATTCAATCATTTTCCTCCGATACTATTGACAAAATATGATGTTTAGCTTGAAAGCCAACCCCTAGGTCTTATTTTTCTTTTTTTTTTTCTTTTGAATTTCCTACCTGCTTAATTTATTTTCAACTTTAATAGTATTGGATACAATTTTTAGTATTTTACATTTTTCTATATCCAATTATAGTTTCAAAACTTCTTTTGATATTGACTTAATTAGTAGTTTAACTTCATTAGGAACTAGTTTTATTGTTGTTATATATGATTAAGTAAATCATTTAAGAATATCAAATCAACAAAGGTCGCAGTACTGATCCACCTGCTTCACCGGAGGTTATATTTACAGTTTCAGAATAATTTTTAACAGTTTTTAAACTCATATCTCTATCAGACAAAAATATTTTACGATGTTAATTATTCTTTTTTTAGAAATACAGATATTTTTATTTTTATCTTTGTTTGAAAATGATAATCAGATAATCTATCAAATGCCTTGCTAAAGACAAAATATATAATATTTGCATTGACATCTTCCATCAAATATTTA